>CM021105.1:147073888-147673888 GCA_007115665.2 Sequoiadendron giganteum
GAGAGAGAGAGAGAGAGAGAGAGAGTTCTCTTGTTAGGGCGAGAGGGAGAGACCTGAGAGAGAGAGAGGGAGAGTTCTCTTGTTAGGGCGAGAGGGAGAAACCTAAGAGAGAGATAGAGAGTTGTCTTGTTAGGGCAAGAGGGAGAGACCTGAGAGAGAGAGAGAGAGAGAGAGAGAGAGAGTTCTCTTGTTAGGGCGAGAGAGAGGGGTGGGAGGGATAGAAGATGGATAGACCTGAGAGAGAGGGGGAGAGATAAGGGGTTGGACCTAAAGCCTAAACCATAAACCATAAAGTCTAAAACCTAAACCCTAAACCATAAATCCTGAACCAAACAGAGAGAGATGGGGGAGGGAGAGTGTGTGTGAGAGAGATAAACACAAAGGGAAGGAGGAAGGTTGGGAGATTAAGAGAGAGGGAGAGAGGGAGAGGGAGAGTGAGAGGGGATGAGGAAGGGAGAGGTAGAGATGGAAAGAGATAGAGAGAAGTATATAGGGAAGGAGAGATAGAGAGGGGGGAGGAGGGAGGGAGAGATAGAAGTATAGAGGGGAGGAGGGAGGGATAGAGGGAGAGAAGTGTGATAAAGAGGATGAGAGAGAGAGGAGGGAAGAAGGAAGGTAGAGAGATTGAGAGAGAGAGGATGGAGGGTGAGAGATAGGCAGAGAGGGATAGGTTAGATAGAAAGAAGTAGAGAGGGAAGGTGGTTTGGGTGAAGGAAGAGAGAGAAAGGAGGGAGGGAGAGAGAGAGGTAGAGAGGGATAGGTTAGATAGATTGAAGTAGAGAGGGAAGGTGGGTGGGAGGAAGGAAGAGAGAGAGGAGGGAGATAAATAAAATTAGAGGAAAGGAGGGAAGGAGGAAAGGATGGAGGGGGGGAGAGAGGCTAGATAGATAGAAGTATAGAGGGAAGGAGAGAGTGTGAGAGAGAGTTCTAGAGCATAAGGGATAAAAAATGAGTGAGATAGAGAGAGAAAGATGATACAACTTGATGATTACTGAAATTTGACATGTTGATTACTAAAATTTGACTAAGTCTAAAATTTTTGAGATCTTCCAAAAACTAGAATTTGCATTGTAACTCCTAGAGATTTGAAACCACTCTCAAACATCCTGCCTATATACATGAAATATAACTTAAAGTATAAGAAAGTAAATGTCCATATGTAAATTTCAACTTATATGTAAATATTTATTTCATGTATATAGTTTCCCTAAAAGATAACAAGAAGAAAGAGACAAGAAAAAGAGAAAAAAAAAATTAATGTAGACCAAAACGTGAGCACGCTATAATGCAAGCGCGCTATAATGTGAGCATGTTATAATGCAAGCGTCATATAATGCGCTCGCATTTTGGAAATATATTTTTTTATTTCAAAAAATGCACAATTTTTTAACTCAAAATGTGTGCGCTTTTTTTAAATTTAAACCATAACGTGAGTGCATTATGGCTTGGTAATGACCGATCCTAGGCTTGGTCATTATCAATCCATAACATGAGCACGTTTTACTATAACGTGCTCACATTTTTGCTATTTCAGGATGAAAAAGTAAATTGTCCAAAAAATTACTACTCATTTCTATGCACCTGCCCTTATCTATTTACGGACTAAGTCAATCCACTTAATTAATTATACAATTTTAAACATTCATTATAATAATAACTATTCAATTTAAATCTTTTATCATTGGCATTTTTATTTCTTCTCTTACCATAAAGTCTTCTACCTATAGAAAAACACTCTTCACAATTCACCCTTATATATTATGATATATATATATATATATCATAACATTCATAAGATGCAATCAAATAATAATATTATATTATATATATATATAATAAAATCATAATATTATTTTAAATCCATTCGATATGCATATAATATCAATAAGAATGAAACCCGACCATTATCGAATTCCATTCAATAAGGCTCTTATTATCAATAAAGTGAAATCATAAAATACATTATCAAATACAATTTTTACACCAAAGGCGTCCCCACGCTGAGCTTTTCAAAGCCCTTTTGCTGCCGAACGGTCTAGATTACAAGGACAGTGATTAAAAGAATCTCAGCCATTCATCATTTTTGCAATTCTTCCGGCTGTTTTTTGCCATTTTTTTGGCTGCTTTCCCCGCCGCTATTGGTTTCCTGGCTTTTAATAATTAGATTTAACCTTACAATTTCGGCTATGGGGCCTCACAGCAAAAAACACAGGATCCGCCTTAGCAACCAAAGCAGCACCATTCTACTTTCCATTCTCTTACTGAACCATTCTTTGGTCATCAATGGTTTACATTGGTTGAGTACAGTAGGAGACAATGGAAATGTTGAGCGTCGTTGGATCTTTCCGCCGAACGCGTTCCTTATATGAAAGGGAAGACCTGTTTTTTAAAATCGATAGTTGAAAGTGGAGGATATGCAGTGCAAGACGATGGGAAATATCCCATCCGTTCATCAGTGAATAAACAACGCAGACTCAGGAACCTGACATGTGGATATTTACGTTCTTGTCGTGTAGTGGATAGATAGCGTTGTGCTATGAAAGAGGTGATCGGTGGCAAATAGTACTCTGCAATTCGAGTACACAGAATATTTATGGGCGAGAGCCAACAGGCACTTCATATCTTCTATGTAAACTTGTGCTAAAGTAAGGCGTCTCTGCATGATTTCTCACTTGTTTATTAGTGAATACCCAAAGACTCTATTTGGGTTTTTTCTCCTTTGCTATTCTTTATAAGCATTCAAATTCTATTTGGGCTTTGGTCTAATTTGTGTGATATGGTTAAGGTGCAACGCACTGACTAATACTGATTGTATGCTGCGACTGTTTGATTTAAGAATAATTTTTTTGTGTTACTAATTATGGTTGTACAGGCCATGACTTGGTTTCTTCCAGAAAGGTTTTCTTCTTTTGAGATTGGGGTTGAAGTGGTATTCATTTTTCTTATTTACTTTTCCCAAATCAAATGTTATATTTTTTTTTATCATGTATAAGTTCCACTAAATTCAATCACAAGATACTAATATTTGTGTACAGCTGAAATAAAAAAATATTAATGGAATTTGAATTTTACCAAGCTTACAACTTACTTTATGACAAATGACTAGAATTTTCATCATTTTAGCTTTGATTTCCTACATGAAAATTAAATAATCAACTAAATTCAATCAAAAGATACTTATAACATGTCGTCTTTACACAACACTTTCGTACACAGCTAAAATGAAAAATGAGTTTATAAGTAATTGAATTTAGATTTTCCCAAGCTTGCAGCTTAGTTTTAGTAGATTATTGGAATATTCATTATATTAGATTTGATTTTTTCTAGATGTAAAACAAATTACTAGAAATTTAAATTAGACTATTAATTAAGATCTTTTGAGAGTATTGAATTGTGGATAGTGGTCTTAAATTTACTGATTAACCTTTGATAGCATCAAAATAAAAAAATTATAAAACCTTTTTTTTTTCATAATTCAAAATTAGAATAGGCAATGTAATTACAATTATATTATTCTAAAATAATTAAATAGACAAAACAATAAAATTATCTCGATTATCTAATTTTAATGTCTTAACCATCTGAACTTAGCTCCCAATCAATTATCCAGCATTGTCTTCAACATGTTTCTACATTTCAATTACAAAATGACTAGAACTTATCCAAAACTTATATAATTTTTGCATCTTTACTTTTATATTGTTCTTGCACATCTTCACAATAAAGATCAATAGTTACAATTATAAGACAAGACTGGCCCACTACTTTAACCTAATTTTAAACTCACAAACTAGACAATTTATGGATCAAGACACACCACAATACAAGAAGAATCGCTTAGTAATGTTTTTTTACATCACCACCACTACAAATGAATAACCACTATTGGAATCCCTAACATCCCAATTAATTTTCACACTAATTTATCCATGGCATCCCCTTAAATAGATTTTCCTTCATCTTTATCCATGTCAGCACACAAAATCATAGCCCAATACAGTTCTAACACTAAATGCTACCAAAATCATACAATGCTCTCCAACTTCATTATATCCATATTGGCCGCCTTGGAGAAACCAGTTTAATATTTACAGTTACTTTCATTTTAAATTATGTACATACAAACTTTTCATGTTTTCATAGCAACTTGTTGTGCAGTATATTTATAGGCATGTCCCTCCATTTCTGACTGTGGAGGCTCATTAAAAAATGCCCAGTTGCTTCTTATCCATGCTAATAAATAAATCAGAGCAACTCAATCATAATCAATTTAAGGATATATTATTGAAGATGACCTTAGCAAAAATATCTAAGTTTTACAACATACAGTTCTAAATAGAGGGAAAAACACAAATACCATGCCAGCTTCTTGTCCCTCAATGACTCCCCATCTTCACTGTCTCTATTTGAGAAGCTTCTACTTATTTCTAGGCATGTTGGGCAATTAGCAAGAAACATTTGGTTTGAGGGAGATATTGAAAATTAATAAAAACATGCCATGGTCAAATTGGTTTTATCAAAGTTGCAAGGTTGACCTTGTGATTGTGGACTTGACCTTTGTCTTTTCAAAACTCAAATTCAAAATTTAGCCAATTCATCCCCTTTATTTTCTTGCCTTGCAAAATTCGATGATATGTATTATTATTTAAAGGTAGTTAATAACATTTTTTCACATCCACACACATTCGAGCATCCTATCTCATTTCAAAGCATTGAAAGAATTATCATTAGCAAAACATTTAGATTTGGTGCACATTAAAAGGAGTAACAATTTTTTTGGGTAGGTGACATATACCTTGCAATCTTGATGTTTGAAATGTTTTGTTTGATTAATTATTCATTATTTATACTTACCATATTTGGGGTGTTCTATTTGGTGTGGCTCTACATGTGATGAAAGTTTATAATTAAAACTACAACAACTTGTAAGGTGTGAGTATTCAAAAAGGAAAGAGTACGAGGATTTGGAGAGAATCATGGAGTAGTTATGGAAATGTTAGGATAACACTACTCAGCTAACTAAGCTTGTTTTGGGTGTTGAAATTTACATATGGAGAGGATGTCTAAATTATATAGTAGTTTACAACACATGATTTTTTATACACTCATATATATTGAGTGCTAAGGTTGTAGATATTATTATAATATTTTATAGATATAGTTATATTACCAAAATATGTCCAACACTATATTCACTCATATGATCGTCTATGGACCTTGATTATATTCCTAATTCAGATGTCCTACCGATTCACCTCATGTATTGCACAAATGTATGGTAAAAAAAAACACCAAAATATTGCCTAATTGCGGCCTGAACCACTTTCCCACACATCTTCGGTGTACCCATTGCATTGGGCATTGAACAGTGGGTTTGTTTTGAAATGTAAAGTGTACTAGGCTGGGGCAATTCTTGTATGGTACACTCGATGCACCAAGTCATCTTTTCAAAAGGAGTCTTTCAATAAGCACGTGCATTGTATGTTCTATTTGATGTGGCAAATCATCTACCTAAGATAATTTTAACAGATATGGGAATGGGCATTTCTTGAATGGTATGTTTGAAGTAGCAAACTATCCATTTGTACGGAATTATTTAACAAATATGGCAATGAACATTCTTGTATGGTATATTTAATTCAATTACCATTTACAAAGGTTTCATTCAAGAAACAAATAAGCCATCAATGATTTGGTCACCAGGCCTCTTGCTTCATTAGGCCACCAATGGGAGGAACATTTCCAACACACTTTTGATTGATTAATTTTACTTGAAGACAAACTCAACAAGGCCAATAATAAAATACTAAATAGAGAACAACAAAATACGGTGAACTCTTAGTCATGATTCCTTCCTGGCTTAGCAAGTTTAACCGCTGATCACATTGTATAAGATTCTCAAAATGTTTCTCAAGTATTCCCTAATTGAACTGCAATATATATCTTCTACAATATACAACAATAGATTTGAATCTTCTACAGTATTCCCTGATTGAACTGCAATATATGTCTGATTGAAATGCACTTAATTTCTATTATTCTTACCAAGACATGTATAGAATAAAGTAGAGGAAAATGGAAAAGGGAAATAAGCAATTTTTGTATTTACATCTCAATTTATTAGGGACTCGTGTACCCTACATTTATCTTATGATTGTCAATGTTACAATTGAGAAATACAACGGTCCCTTCTTCATTGAAACTACACCCTATGAACTTGCCTTGATGTTTCAGTCTGCATAAAATTATCTATATCATAATGGCTACAAAGATTTCCTACTTGTATTCATTGATTTCATTTCTACTTTGTTGATTAGTGTGATTCAGTATTATTTCCCAAAAATGTTTGCTTTAGTTGGTTTGTAGCTTGAATAGCCATTTCTTTTGACTTAGTACAAGGATTGAGTTTTCATTCCACCAAGGTACCAGAATTTGGTGGGTTCAGATATTTTGAAATTGTCCAAATAAAAAATACATAATTTATTATTAATTAATCTGTTTGTGGGCAGATTGCATGTGGCTGTCATGCATTTTGAAGAGAGCATCAACGAAGGTTATCAATAAGGCTATCATGCATAAAGGTAACAACATAGACAAGGGACATGATCTCATGGAATGCCATCATTGCAAGGTGTATGATATATTGGGAATTCAAGAAGCACGGTTCACTCACTTTTTTGAATGGAATTACAACAAATTATTCAGTGGGTTTAAGTTTGACTTACTGTACTCAACTTATTGGACTTCTACTTTTGTTATCAGTTTTTCCACTATTTAATAAACAAAATTAGCAAAAAGTTCTCTATATTCTCTTCAACATACCCATTGCACACCATAGGTACGATTGCTAGTTAATATAAACTATCAAATTTAAATCACAAATCATAATACGTATTACCAAATTCAAGCTGCATACTATAGCCGAAGGCACGCTGCTGGAAACACGGAGCGCCATCGAAATGAAAAACAATCTATATAACTGTATGTATATCATATTACTGCCATAGAAATTCTAAAATGTTCTTCACTGTTTAACCACAATATAATATATAAAAATATATATAAATATCCTCTAATGCAACTCAAACTCCTAGTATAATGAATGCAGGACATATATACATTATCGATGCAATTTAACATATCAACTTTAAATCACATTAGCTACTGGAAAGCATGCTGCGCAGACAAAAAAGGAGGCGTGGGAGGAAATAGGGCCTACCCAGGTGCATAATGCAAGGGGCAACGACGACGCAACACACAGGAGGTACGCAACCATTGACAGAAGCCTCAAAGAGATCACATCGCATGAATGGAATGATAACTGGAGGGGCGCAATTAGAATTTCTTGAGAAGACTTAGGGAACTTTTAGGGAAATGAAATTGGTAGGGGAGAATGTGTGATTGCAGGGTATGCACATAACGTATTAGTTGAAAAGGATAAGAAACTTTCAAGCAAGTGTGATTGACTGGTGAGATGCCAAATCCCACTGTAGGCGTGTGTATATATATCAGATTTATTGTTTAAATTGCCCTTGTAGACAACTATGCAAGAATCAGCAATAAAGAGATAGCACCAAACTTTTTAACAGAATGCCTCAAGGAAATGTCAGTTCGTGGAATGCAATGGTTACGGATATGCACATAATGGATTTGTCGAAACTTTCAAACAAATGCAATTAACAGGTTCAAAGTTGTATGTGTACATGTATGTGCGTGTATGCATCTGTATGCATGAGACAATATATCTCATGTTGTAGTTGCAATTATCCAGGTAGACATGCGCGTAAAAACCAGAAGCACAGAGAAGGTGTTTGAACTGTTTGACACATGGCCATAAAGAGATCTCAACACATGGTTTGAAATGACAGTAGGATGCATGCAAAGTTTGTGAAAATGCTTAAGAAACTTTCAAGCAAATGTAAATGGTGGGTAATAATCAACACCATGTCATGGAATGCAATGATTGCAAGATCTGCATGGAAAGGATGATGGAGCGCTTTAAGAGTATGGATTCTTCTCCATTGATAGAAGAAGGTGGTGAAGGGAGCATGGTACAAAATTAAGCAATGTATCAACAACAACAATTTGAACACAACATTCTAAATAAAGGGGTTAGGCAAAATCACCACTTACGATAAAATATCTATATATATATAATAGATAAAATAAGGTGTTTGAAAGCATTCACTAATCGTTTTTATTTTGGATTGATTAAATGTTTCACTCAAAGATGGATTGAAACCAAAAAACATTCATTGTCCTAAAACGAAGAGAATGAATCAATCAAAGTGATTACACATTTAGAAAAGAAATGTAAGCAAGAGATCAACTCCAACCTAGATCCAACGCTTGGTAGGGATCGGAGATTAGATGCTGGCTCAACCTTTCACAAAATTCCAACTTCTCAAATCTAAAATTCCAAAACTCCCCAAAACCCCCAAATTCCCAGCAATATCAAGAATATATGAAAATTTTCAAGCAAATTTTTTCTCCCCTCATTTTCCAAAAAATAAAACCACCTGAAATCTCTCAAACCTCCAAACCAACTGCTTAGAGTTTTAATTTAATTCATTAAATCAATAATCCATTAAAATTATTTCATTTAACTTCATAATTACAATAGATGTCCAATTCACTCAAACAAGGAAAATCATTTACCCTTATTTATTCAAAAAATAATTTTATAACCCAACTTTATAACCTTTTATTTATTTATTAGATTATTTTTACTATTTATTAATTATAACATTTCAGTATAATTTTATTTTATTATCCATTATGATTATTTATTTATATATTTATTTATGGATTCATTTATCAAAGTATCCCCAATTTATCCTAGTACATAAAATAATCAAAGGTCGTTTATCAAACAATTTTGAAATAAATATATTCAAATGCCAATCAATTACTTGAACTCTATCTAGGGTCAAAAAGTAAGACCTCATGCAACACCGACTGACCAAATTGGCAATACTGACGAAGCATCAAACCAGATACTCATCCTCTTTGAAGATGATGGCTAGGGTAGGGACCAAGTGTTATCTCTAATCAACTAATCCATTGGGTTTCAAGGCACGCTCAGACCTGCCAATTTAAATAGAGTCGATGTCTAGTGCCTGCAAACTGCAACACACAAAACGGTCATGCATACATATATACATATATATAGAAACACACATTATGATAGACCTATCCTTAGACATATATAATAAGTCCTATCCTAACCTTCACACATAGTCCATAGATTCATAATATACAACATCAATTGTTTAACATCATTGGCACATACCTTTAAATATCTCTATTATTTTACCTTCATCTCCAAGTTCCAAAGCCAAACTACCTACACATCCATGGTGAGAACGGAGAGGCACTACAAGTAGATGAAAAAGAAGAATGACATGTTATGCTGCAATAAAATGAGCAATCATATGTTTGATGCAGCACTAAATGTTATGCACCAAGGTATAAAGACCAAGGTGATGATGTGTCTCATGCCCCAGCGTAATACAACCTTGTCTAGATACAAGATATGAATATTAGTTGGGAGTGATGCAGATTTGATGTAAATACAAGATACAAATGATAACACACACAAGAAAGGAAGCAAGAATGCACAAATGATACAAAAACAAACAAGGTATTGCCCATGTCAAGCTATAAACCATTGATTAATTGATTGATTGATGATGATGATGATAGTGTTTTCATTATGGGGAATGATATATCCCTAGATCAACACAATGATGATTGATTAATTGATTGATTGATTACTTGATTGGGTTTACAACAAGGCTAGGATCAAGACCAAAGGATGTGATTAGATAATTTGGTAAGATTGATTAGCTTGGTTGGTATGGATTTAAGGATTGATTTGCATTTGGATTTATTGCTTGAAATGATTTTGATTGATTGGATGATTGGATTGACTTGATTGAAGAATGAAATTGATTGATGATTGGATTGATGAAGAAATGATTTTATTTGATGATAATTATTGGATTAATTAGAAGAAGTGATGTGATTAGATAATTTGATGAAGAAATTGATTTGAAGGATTGATTTGAAGAAGTGGTGAATTGATTTGTTGAATTTGAAGATTTGATTTGATTTGATGATGGATTGATTTGTGATTTGATTTTATTTGATGATGATGGATTGATTTGTGATTTTATTTTATTTCTTAGGTTTTTTATGGATATTTGATTATTTTTGGATTTTTCAAGGACCTTTTTTTCAATTTTTGCATTTTTAGGGATTTTTTATTTTTTTGGATTTTTCAAATGTTTTGACTTTTTTGGATTTTTCGAGACCTTTTTTCAAATTTTTGCATTTCTTTAGGAATTTTTTAAAAATTATTTTGAGATGTCAATGGATGACAATTTGGGTAGCCTTTGTGCTAGATACCAATGACAAAGGAAAACAAATTCTAGGTGCAAGGAGATAGATGGGATTGATGGATGAAAAAGTGGGCGATAGGATGAGGGGTAGAAGGCTCATGATAGATAGATCGATAAAAAGGATAGGTCATAGTGAATGGAATGGATGTATGGATCATAAGAGAGCAAGGATGTGATCTCCAAAGACTATGCCACATAGGAATAACATGCCCCATTCTAGGTACAATACTTAGAATTTTTATGACAATGCTTAGAACAATAGGATGGTGATAGGCTTGTTTGGAAGGATGAGGTATATCAAAAGATATCCAAAGCATGTTTCAACATTCCCCCCCTATTTTTATCAAGATCAAAAGGAGAAAGAGAGGATGAATGGACTCAATATGATAAGTATATGGGTATGATGGCCAAGGATGATAAGATAGGAGATGGTAAGATAGTATATGATAAGATAAAAAATTATATGATAGGATGAGACAACATGCCCCCAAGTGTAAGTGACATAGAAGATCAACCTACACATGACGCCTGTTTGCCAGGTTTTCATCACGGTAGATGAAGGAATTTCTCTTTACTTGTTTTATTTTTCTTTATTTTCTTTTTCTTTGATTTTTTTTATTGATTTTTTTTGTTTTAATAGGAGAAAGATAAGAGGGACTGAAGTATTTGGTTCGATGAAAGGTGATAGCCCTGCTAGATGGATATTGTCACATGGACCAAGTCAAGTGTGCTCATAGATGTTGGTAAGGACTTGCATGAGTGTGAGATAGATTAGGTAGATGGCGGATTTTGAAAGGCTTATGCAAGGATGGATGGGGAATAGTGGATTATGATGTGGATTGTATAGGAATTATGCAAAAGCATGGACCATAGGAAGGTGATTGGGAAGATATGTAGGATAGTAGTTGAAGGATGGGGAGATGGAGGTATGTGGGAATGGAATCATGACCAACGGTTGCACACACCATGTTAAACATTAAATTTTTTGATTTAAAGGTGGTGTAGGAAGCAATGGAAATGTTTTCTTAGGATGGTTGATGCAATGCTTTAGGTATCCACATAGACTTAGTAATTTTATGAGTTTTATTTTTCTTGTGGGATGTAGGAATTTGAGACTTTTGAATGGAGTGAGAATGTGGGGTGGAAGTGGATGGTTGGGATTTTTGTGATTTAGATGCCTTGTTTGATTTTCTTTCCTTTTTCTTAGGGACCCAAACCATTTTATTTTTGGCCTTTTATTTTGGAGGTATGGGCTTATATAGCTTTTTAGATACATACTTGGCTTTGACTTTTTGCAATTGTATCTTAAGGCATTAGGACCTTTAGGATTTTTAACTTTATTTGTAGAGGAATCCAAATTTTTATTTTGAAATCCCTTGGGTTTGGGGAAATGAGTGGAAGCTTTATGTTTAGACAATCTGTGCATTTGTTGGTCATGGTTAGGATTTTTAGAAGATTTATGGATAGATGGATAAGGGGATTGGAGGATAGGGATATTATGTGTTGGGAGTACTGGAGGTAGATTAGATGGAGGGATATTAGGAGTTGGAAGAAATGGTGGTAGATTAGATGGTGGAAGGTGTATGGTCACATGCTTTTGTGATTTGTAGGATGATGGAGGTGGAATGCCAACATCTATTTTGGGTGTATGATAATGCTTATGATGGAAGGAGGTGGACTTAGGATGCATGGAGGAAGTGCCAACATCTTTAGATTGGTGTCCTTGGGGTGTATATCCAAGGCCATAAGAGCGTGGAGGCACCTTGACATGGATTGGCTCCAAAATACCTTGTTCATAAACTCCTAAGCCTTTACCTTGATAGTTCATGGTCTGAAGCATGTGATGGAGAATGGGACTAGGTGTTTTTTGGACACTAGACTTGAGTTCATTATTATATGAAGAAGGTGAAGTGGATAAAGGTTGTTGTCCTAAGGAGGAACATTCATGAATAAAGGTGGATAGACCAATAGGACATGTTGGTTGATTTGAAATGGGGTTGATAGTGGATGTGGAAGGATCATTAGGACCTTGATTATGTTCATTTAGATCCACACTATTGGTTTGATCTTCTTCATTTTCTTGGGAGGCATGTGTCTCGACATGACAAGTGGATAATGCAGGATCATGGATAGGACTAGGTAGGGGGTGTATACGAGAAATGGAGGTTTCGTTCTCATGGATAGGTGAAGTGATAGGCTATTGACCATGGAATGCATAGATTTTCCTAAGAGAATCATCATGGCCTTCTTGATCATAGGTAGCATCTAGATCATAAAGGGAAGCTTGACCACGTATGCTATGTGCGGTATCATTAGAAGGGCCTAGATATTGATTAGAATGAGAGGTTAATATTTCCTCATGCTTAGGATAATTCTCTTGGCATATCTCTTGGCTTTGGGTGGAAATGGAAGTGGAAGGCTCTAGAAGAGGCTTAGTATGCTCTTTGTGATCAACAACATGAGGGCATGATGGACTTTGACTTAGACATATAAGATCATTAGGTTATGGACCACATGATGGAGTTGGAAGAATAGGCATGGCATTCAAAAGTTCTTTGGTAAGCTCATTAATGGGTGCTTACCATGGGGATGGTCTATTCCGTGCTAGTAGTCTTTGGAGAAAATCCTCAAGTGATTCTTTGGTTGATGGATTAGAGCTTGGGAAGTTGGATGGTGGTGTTGGTGTAGAACTAGTATACTTTGAGATAGGAATTTTATTAGATGGTGATGGAGGACTAGTAGATGGAGTGGTGTATGATTCAAAACTTAAGGTGGTATTTCCCTTGTTAATAGTATCATTAAGATGACCTAGGATTTCTACAAAATTTCCATCATCACTAGGATCTACAAAGTTCTCATCATCACTAGGAGAAAATTTTGACCCACCTCAAAGGATATATGGTTTTGGATTATCTTTATGATTAGGCGAAGGGGCTCCTCGAAGTATGACCTTAGGCTTGTGACTAAGATTGTTAAGGATTAGGACCATTTTAGCAAGTGCTTGACTAGGATTAGGGTGATGATGATGATGTGGAATGATTAGATTGGATGACTTGGATTGATTAGGATGGAATTGATTGGAATGTGATTAGAAAAAGGATGATTAGGATGATTAGGATGATTAGAATGATATGTTTATGTGTTGGTGTTTATGGCTTGATATGGAAATTTGCAGAAAAATGATTACACGTGTACACACATGAATCACACACGCAAGTTTAAATTTGAAATTATGAATGTGATGATTAATCACACACTTGAAGAAGACATATCAAAAATTCCTAGAACTAGTCAAGAGGTTTTGGCCAATTAGGTCTTAAGCTAGGATGCACGAGGTTGACTAGGGATAATATGAAAGAAAAATCCTGGCATACAACTAGGAGAAAGGGGTAACCCACCCTTCACCTTCACTTCCCAAAGATATAAAGTTCTTTGGGGCTTAGCCAAGAGTGACAAGATTTTAACTCCCAAAGAAGTGTGCCTTTCGATTCACACCTCAATTGATTTTGTCCCTTGGAATGGTTTGTGCTCCAAGCAAGCCTCCTAAGAAGGGTATGACAAAAGCGAACCAAGTAAGGTGTTTTTAATCACACACGCACTTGATTCACACTCACAGTTGTTAATTTCCTTTTAGAAAATTGAAATGTGTGTAAAATAGTTCAAGAACTTGTTCTTTTTAGATCCCAAAGCCAAATGTGTAGGAAGATAGTTTTTTGTTTTAACGCAATTTCAATGATGTGACAACAAACAAGATGTTCTTTTTAAGCCCAAAATCCAAGTGCGTGATCAAACAAGTTGTTCTTTTTAAGCCCCAAATTGAAGTGTGTTGACAAGCAATGATTAGAGATGAAATATGGAATGTGTGCACCTAATTATTTTCATCCTTAAATCTATTGTAGATGTTGGTGCCAATGTTGTTCCATCTCCTTAGATTCATAGAAAACAAAGATTGGATTTTTTTCGTATTGTATTTTACCTCTAAATTAAATCTATAAAACATAGACACCCATTAGAATTTCAAGAGATGTCCAAAAATGTAAATATTTTTGGAAAATTCGCTAATTTGCACCCAAAAAGTTAATTTTATGAAGAAAAAAAAATCATGATAAATCCTACAAAAATGGTGATAAATCCATAGTTTTTATATTGTAACCTCTTAAGATGATGCACACAATATTTTGTGAAAATATTGTAGAAAAAATCATAGTAGTTTGGAAGATATGAAGAAATTTGTAAAACCTAGGATTTTGTCCAAAAATGACATAAACCTCCAAAAAAGGTTAATGAAACCTGCAAAAAGCAAGCTAGATCAAAGGATTCACATCAGGTTCACCAATGTAGTTAGGGTAAAAATTTGGGGAAAATGCATAAACAAATTATAATGAAACCCTAACAATGTACAATGAAGGACAAGATAACATGAAAATCAAAATAATAAATTCAAATGCAAACCGATCTCCATGCTAAACTTGATTGATCTCCATTGCTCTTCTCAACCTCATATGAGAATGAAATATTTTGAAGGATTGTTGATGGAGGAGTGTTGGTTGTTCATTGTTCTAGCAACATAACATTAATATGAAAATAGATAGATGAAAGATGATGGATGAAAGATTGTAGAGATAATTCGATAGAGTAAGGATACTTGAAAGCTCATCCCTACAAATGGCTTGGTTGTGGGTTAATTTATAGACTTGTAAGATGTTTGATCAATGGTGGGGAGAAAAAGGATGAATCAATGGATGAGAGTGAAGGAGAGACAAGAATGAATGTGCATGCGCCAAGTGTCCATGAAAAAGCACTCTATTTAGAAACCCTGGGTGGGCTTTGATAGTGGTAAGATTCCTTTCTCACATAGAACACTTTTTCTATTTTAGAGTTGGAGCGATGAGGAGATAATAGATTTTTTTCTATTTTATTAAATTGTCCCACATTTTGATTATTTCCATTTTTAAAAGACAACGGAGCCCACTTGCACATTTTAGAAGAGGTCATTGGGTGTCTACAACTACAATAGGGAGAGACTTTTGACACTTTGGGGTATGATAAGTCTTAATATAATGAAGTATTTTACTTTAGGTCATTTTCAGACCATCATGGTTATCATTTTCCAAAGTTAAATCATATAAAAATGGGTCAAAGATTAACTTTCCTTTTTACCTTCTTTCCTCTCTTCAAAAATGCATCTTGGATGGGGACTATCCTCCCCTTCACCAAGTTTTAATCATGGTCATATACAAATATAGTCTTTTAGTGAACAATCCTTCTAGTAGAAAAACTAATGTTAAAATTCATGAAATTAAACCTCCCCCTTTTCTTGTTAAATTTTAGGAAGGTAGCCCTCATTTTGGCCTCAAGCGTGAGGGTAAAAGGATGTTAAAATAAAAAAAGGTGTCCTCTAGGGTTGCGACCTCTCCTCCTACTCTTAATGACCTCCGCATTATATCCCCACAAAAAAGAAAAGGGCTTGTATTGTATGGTAGAAATTTATCCCCATTGTCTCCTATTAATAACACTCTACGCATTGATAGTCTCAATGTCCATAATGTCACCCCTATTAAAAGGAACACCCCCATGACCAAATCTGCTAAAAATAAAAAGAGAAAAAATTATCCTATTGTGGAGGAAGGTAGTCCCATCAATATGTCTGATGTTGAAGAAGAGCAGAACACCATGTTTCTACTAGAGAAAAACACCCCACTATCTTTGGGTGATCGAAGATTCTCCAAATGGCCTAATCTATCGGCTATGGGCTCTTCTTTGGAGTCTAAATGTAAACAGGTTGTTTCCTCCTCAGAATTGGAGGTTAATGATTCTGAGGATGAGGAGTTCATCCCTTAGCCCAAGGAATCTGAGGACAAAATCCATAGTGATGATTGAGTGGAGTTGTTGTAGACTAAGGCTATGGAAGAACAATTTGAGGACACGAAGGTGAAACTGAGCAATGGTGAGGAGAAGGAGGAGCTACATGTCAAAGTGGAAGGTGATGATGATAAGGTGGAAGATGATAAGGAGCATCCAGAAGTTGATGATGAAGATATTGATGTTGATGATGATAAAGAAGTGGAGGATGATGATAACTAGGAGGAGGAAGAAGATTTTTTTGCTAATCCTCTTGACAATGATAATAAGGAGATCAACAAGGAAGATAAAGTTGAAAAAAGGGAAATGTGAAAGATTTTTCTTCTCATTTCAAATCTCAACTGGATAACTTACAACATGCTATCAAGGAGATGAAAGCTAAGATTGAAACTAACAATAAAAAAATCAAAAGAATGGAAATGGTTGTCTGTAGTCTCACCTCAGTCACCCATGGAATTATGTTGAAAGCGGTCATGGGGACTTTGTGAGAAAATCTAAAATCAATAAGAAAAAAAGAAACTTGGGAAATATGAAGACCCCTAGGTGGCTAAAGCCAACAATAGAAAAATAAAGAAGGTCTAGACTAAAGAAGATTGGGAGGCATCATTGGATGCTTTTCATAACAACTTGGACCTAATTAATTAAGCTTCCATCAGGTCCTTAGTGTTGTTTCTTTGGTTGGTGTTATTGTTGTCTATCGGTTGTTTTTTCTTTTTTGTTGTTCCTCCTCTGGCGGACTTTCATGCCTTGCAATTTCACATATCAGCCGATGTGCCTCAATTTTGATTTATGTTTGATGTTGTCTTAAACTCTTGAGTCAAGTCCCTTTCCCTACTTACTCCATCAAAAACATATAATGAAAATCAAATATAAATCCTATTTATCTATCCCACCGCAAACCTCAAATGCATGTTGATTTCACCTTGCTTGAATGTGGATGTTAAATCTCAACAACGTAACACTTTGATTTTGATTGATGATAAATTTCAATAGAATGGACTTGCATAAGATGTGATATTTGAAATTGATGAAGGAAAGATTTTATTTGTAGATTTTCCAATGAAAAATCAACTGAGAGATTAGGATAAAATTGAAGATAGTTAACATTTCAAGTCATAAGAAATAATATTGATTTATTTAATTTGATTGATAGGTAATTGTGCACATAAACATTCCATTTGGAGACTAAATTGATTGAAGAATTAAGAAGAGGTTTTTAAAATGTAGCAAAGCTAACTAAGGAATGAAGATTGAGTTTCTAAATGAAGACTAAGTTAACTGATCGACCATGATGGAGTTCCCTAAATGGAGACTATGTTGATTGATAAAGACTAAAGAGACAAAAAATGAATTTATTTAAAAGTGGATAATTAACTCACTTTTAGTTAAATATTAAAATATTATTTAAGTAAATGAATAAAGTGAGAATAATTAAATGATTATTAATTAATGAATGATACTATGTGGTAGATGATAATTAATTAATGATGATTAATGAATAATCAATACCATGATGATAATTAATGACAATAACTATGATTGAATAATTAGATGAATTATCTTAAGAATAAACAATACTTATTTAATGAAAAAATTACATAAAACTACATATATTAATATAAATTAACCAACTTAATTAAATAACCCTGTGGAACCTTGATGTCACACCAAGATAGCCAATTTGTTCCTTTAAGGTGGGTCGTGGTGGGTTTAGTTAAACATTGGGACAAAAGGGAAAAGTATGGTTGGCATCTAGAAGTACCGTTAAATATATTTTCTACTTGGTCCTTTCAAACTTTAGACAAAAATATTTTCATTGAAAGGATGATCAATTTGACCATATGTAGCCCGACATTTTTCGTCATCAAACTTGATGCATGTGGGAAACTTTATGTACCCTTCCCAATCCAATCATCATCATCATCACAAATCCATCAATCAACCCATCAATCAATTTTTAGCTCGACTTGGAGTATAGTCCTTGTTTGCTTTCGATTTGTTGTGCATGCTTGCTTATTACTTGTTTGTTTTATCCTTGTTTGCATTTATGATGGTCTTTTGACTCTATTTCCATAGGGGCATCATGGTCTTCCATATCATGGTGTTATAAGGCATATGTTTGTACTTGACCTTTTTGATCACATGACACATTGTCATCCTAGTTCCTTATACCTTAGAGCATAATGTCAAGTATAGTATTAAATCTAGGTTTCTCATATCATTTCAGCATGATGATCATCCATCCTCCCTCTCCATCCACATCTTCATCATCCTTATCTTCTCCCATCCATCCTTAGGTAGATCACCCTTTCATCTTTTTATCCTTCATCCTTTAGCCTTCCCATCCATTTCGAGAGCACGCCCATGTTCTGTGAACCCGCATGTCCTCTTGAGGAGGCATACTACCTCCTCTTCATCCTTCCTCATCCTTCCTAGTGACTAGGGAATCATGCCACTAGTCCTTATCCATTTCCTGCCCACTATGTTTTATTCTTCTTTGAAATAATGTTAGTTCTCTTAGTCCAACATCATCTCAAAGAGGGGCAAAATGTAGTCACCCAAAATAATATTTAATTAATAAATACTTGTTAATTATTTAATTTAACCCATTCCCTTGTCTTAACAATTAATTAAATAAATATTCATTATTTATTTGATTAATTTCCCTATTATCTTTACATTCCACCACCTTCAATTCAATAGATCTACATTTATTTAATTAAAACTAACTTTTTCCCTTATTCCTCTAAAAATCCCCTAACCTTGCTTAAGTTAATTAATCCTTGATTAATTAACTTTACCCCCATCCTAATCATCATTATCCCATTCTCCAAATTTTAATTCTACCCAAGTTAATAAACCCTTGGTTTATTAACTCAACCCAGATCTTCATTAATCAATTAATCCTTGATCTAAACCTCGTTCCTAATCCTCATTATCATTATTTTCTAATTTTAAATTCCTACATCTCACCTACCCCCACTAACCTTTTACACAAACTACCCTATGAGACACCCTATCTCTTACACAAATTTAATGCCTCCTTTCCCAATGTGTGCTCACACATGTGTGAGCACACCTCCCCATTTCACCCATTTCCATCTTGTGGTATTTGTCACAAGGATAATCAATCTTCATTATTTGATCCAAAACACATCCTTCTTTCAATCTCAACCCTCCATTAACCAATCAATCCTAGCCATTGATTCCTCTCACCAAAATTATATATAATAAGGCCTTGGCTCTCATTCTTTCAACACACATTCATCCTACCCTTATGCTTTCAACATATTCCTCCAACCCATCTTCATCATATCATCATCATGCTAAAATATTGAGCAACCACATCCATCTCAATAATTGGAGAAAATTTGCAAGATATGGGTGCAATCTTGTGAGCTCAATCCATGAAGAGGAAGGAGAAGACTATGAAGGTATAACATCTTTGTATTTGTTTCTTTATGCATTTCATCTATTTACATTCATATTCATCTTTACCATCTTTAGTTTCCCCTCATGCTCTTGGGTTATGTTTGTTTCTTTTTGTTCTAGGGTCTCATTTTGGTGGCCTTTTCCCTTGGGGTTTGGTGGCTACTCTTGGCATCCTTGTTGGAAAGTGGTGGTCCCCATGGGTTTCTTTTGTGGAGTTTTTTGGCCTCTCTATGGTTCTAATTGGTGTGATGGGGCTGATGACATGCTTAATGTTGATTTGTGAAGTAGGATTTTTGGATTTCAAGTTAGATGTTGAATTGTGATAGGTGATGGTAGATGTGGATGGATTATTTGGCATTTTAGATGTAAGAATTTTAATTTTCCAAACATGGGATGATGGGCGATGGATTTTGTGTTTTGGATTATGATTTCATTTGGAACCAATGATTGCACATGTCTTGCATGCCAGGATTGATGGCCATTTTGAAGGAGGTGTACACTTACTATATGAAAGAGACCTTTTTCTTGTGGCTCCACACTCCAATTGACTATTGGATTGGGATTCTTTCTTTGCTTGATCCATTTTTTTAGGATCCATTTTGATTTCATTTTTCCTCGTGGATTTTTGGATTTAGTGGCCTTTGACATTTGATTTTGAACATCAGCTTATAAGACTTTTATTTTTGTTGGTTCCAATTTGTGGGTTTAAGGACTTTGGAATGTTGGTTTATGGTATGGATGAAAGGAGTGTTGGTAGAAAACTTATGGTAAAGACTACACATTGCTCGTATTTGGATGGTTGTATTAGATGAAGTTGCCTCTAATATCATGGAGGTATCACTAACATCATTAGAATAGCCAAGACCTTGATATCTAAGATTTTCTAAAGTTGTACTAGTTCTAGATAAAATTCCTTTCTCATATAGGTCTAATATTTTCCCTTGATATTACATGCCCTGAAATATTCTATTTGTGACGTGATATTTATTATTTTGGAAGAAAGATGCAAACCTAGATCATTATGTAGTTGAAAGCCATCAATGTTCACTATTTTCTCATCAACAATAAATCTTGTTTTGAAAAAAGAAGATGATCCTAGTCGATAAGCTATTGGAGTTTTCTCATTGTTCATGCATGTTATCTCTTGATCATTTCGTATAATGTTGTGATCCATGGTAGCTTCTTTATCTTCTTATTTGATGTGATCCATGTCTTTTGTTTGATTATCTGTGTCTAATGGAGGAAAGTGTCTCATCTTGGTAAATAGAGATGGTTGAATTGTAGGTAGGATCAAAGTTATTTTTTATGATCATGGATGGGATAGAGGTGGATGAGAGGATCATATTTGATTTCTAGACTAATAGTAGGATCTTGATCAAAGATAGGATCATCTTGGCTGTCATGATTAGAGATATGATCTTAATCAAAGCTCTTTGACAGTGAAAAGGGTCTACTTTCAATGATCAATTATAACCATAAAATAAATGCTTAAAACTGAAAAATAAAATATACCATTAAAATCCTTATAAATTATGATATATATATATTTTAAATTCTTCCAAAATCAAGTTTGTATGTGTGCTTGTTTGAAGTTTGAAAATGAAACACTTTCTTTAACTTATTATACCTTATTTTTGGTCTTATTTGAAGAGATCAACTAATCCATAATGTCCACCTCATAACAAAATTTCCAATGCCTATAAAAAATTGAAAATCCAATTAGTGCAGCCAAAGTTATTAATGTTTTACCACAGATTGGTATTTTAAAAAATTGCAAAGGGGAAGATCAAAAGATTTATCCAAGTTATTAAACCTCTCTAAATAATTTTTTTAACAAATAATTATTAAATTTTCTTTAGATGCACAACAATTAAAACACATTTCAAAAAGTTCAAATTTGTACAAATGAACAGATTGACAAAGAAAGTGCCTGAAAAGTGTGTTTTAAAAGTCTAGAATGTTATCTTGCACCAATATATGGACTATTATGTATGTGAATTTGTTTCTTATCTCTTTCAAATGCAATCATGACATCCATTTTATCCTAGGAGGCTCCTATAAAAACTTGATTTATAAAACCTCTTGAAAAGACTTGCAACTTGCAAGACAATAAACAAACATTTGAAACATACTCACAAACAAGAGACATTGGCTACTTTTGATTTTTTCAAACTTTGTACTTAGTTTATAGGTTAACTTTGTACAAACTATATTGTAATTGAAATTTTTTCATCTATCAGTTATGCATTAAGAACTAATGCTTTGAAAGATGTGGAATGCAATGTAATCAGCGATATGAATTTAAACAACAAAATCTATTTTCGATGATTCATTAGTTAAAATCTCTATTTTATTTGCTCTCTATAACTCTATTGCTATGGAAATTCCTTTCAATTAAAAAAAAATAGTTTTTGTCTCTTATTTTATAACTTTTTATATTTTTTTAAAAGTTCAATTTTTTCAAAAAATCTTGAACTTTTGGTTTGCCGATTTTTTCCCCAAAAGATTTTTGTTGCTATGTTTTTTATAAGATAAGCATCATTTTCAAGGTGTTGTACCCTTTACACAAATAGCCCAATGGGCCAAAAAGAAGCTAGTTCAAACCAAGAATGAACTAGGAAAAAAGGACAAACCACACACAAAAACAACTGACAAACAACTGACAAACAACTGTCGAACTACAGACGAGGACTAGACAACCCCATAATTAGAGGGGACTAATTTGACTCCCTTAACCCGAGGTAGCGAAGCAGCTACAGATCGAGGGAGTCTCTTCTTCTATCTCAACACAATAGACCAGGAAAGCTTAGAATCTTCCACCGAGCGAGGAGAGAGAAGCAGATCGACAATAGCCACCATGGGCAAAGAGCCATCATGCAAGGGAGACGACAATGCAGGAGAGGAGACAGGATCGATCGAAGGACCAACAAAGACGACAACGCAGGAGAGGAGACAAGATCGATCGAAGGACCAACAAAGACATCTAACAAGGTTATTTTTGTTGCTATGTTAAATAATAAAATATTATTTAAATAAATGAATAAAATAAAAATAATTAAATGATTATTGATTAATAAATGATAATAATTAATTAATGATGACTAATGAATAATCAATGCCATGATGATAATTAATGATAGAATTGAATAATTAGATGAATTATTTTAATGTAAAACTACATATATTAGTACAAATTAACCAACTTAATTAAATAACTCCATGGAACCTTGCTGTTACACCAAGATAGCCAATCCATTCCATTCCTTTAAGGTGGGCCATGGTGGGTTTAGTTAAACATTTGGGCAAAAGGGGAAAGTATGGTTGGCATCTAGAAGTACCTTTAAATGTATTTGCTATTTGGTCCTTTCAAACTTTAGACGAAAATAATTCCGTTGAGAGGATGATCAATTTGACCATATGTAGCCTGACATTTGTCGTCATCAAACTTACTGCACGTGGGAACCTTTTAATAATTACCCACGTGTAACCTTTGCTGAGCTGGCATGCCATAATTAAGTCCCCCTGATGGCGAATTACCTGGATTAACGAGCGCGCAAGTATCTGAACACGGATCCAATAAGATCTAATATTCCCCAAACTTGCGCGGTAATTAACTTCCTCGACTGTGTCAAATTTCGCTGGCGGGATAATGCGCGTTAAACAATCCGGCAAAAGCGCGTTTGAAGGTCATGTGAAATTGAATTTAGTTTTCCAATTTAGTTAAAAACAATTGAAAAAAAGCTACCTGTTTATATTTAATTATGTCTCTGGAAAAAAATAGTGTCCGTCCTCATTGGATTGAGCTGTCACGGTCTTTGAAAGGGGCAGGTAATCAAAATTGAGGAGTTTGAATGGTCGGAGGATTAATTCCCTGGGGCTCTAGAAGAGTGGACTTTCGCGTCGCCAGAGATTTTCAACCCCGAGTTGCTCGATTGCTGTCTATTGACGGGGATGGAGTAGTTTAAATTGGTCCGCTAGGTTGTGTTTTGACGCGAATGGATCAGTAGCACAGAGCAGCCATTGAGAGTTCATCAATACCCATATCTTGTTTTCTTTGAATCCGATTGGTCTAGAGCCGTGCACAGGGCGTCAAAAATTGCTGGTTTGGGGCCTCTTTTGACGGTTTACATTTCAGCGTTGAGGTACATAACTCTACGCGCTCTAATTTGTCGAAACCGAAGTGCCGTACTGTGTTCTGCTTCAAGATATCAGAACCCAAATTGTGATTTCATTTGCTTGATTCGGTTTATAGCGGTTAGTGAGGCTGTCATATTTAGTTCGTTTTCTTCTTCTCCATTCCAGCAGGGCGTCAAAAGCTCTCTATTCAAGACACTCTGCATTGCAACGGTCAGGTACAGCTGCTTTTTTTCAAACAATCCGTTAAGACCCAGATGGTATTAGATTTTTCAAGGTACGAAGTTAATCTAAGCAGAGCCGAGTCTGTTTTTGTTGCCCTGATCTTTGACGGTGCTTTTGTTCTTGTTTTCTGAATTTGACGTCCTGTAAACCCCCCAAAATGGGTCACACTGAACCCCAACCCCCTGCGAATGGAGTGTCTGTACAGATCAACGGTAATCCATCCCGCAGGCTGCCCGATTTCCTTCAGAGTGTCAACCTTAAGTATGTTAAGTTGGGCTACCATTATCTCATAACACATCTCTTAACCCTTTTGCTGATACCTCTAATGGTAGGGATCCTTGTTGAAGTAGGTAGGATGAATCCACAGGATATTTGGCAGCTCTGGATCCATTTGCAGTTCAATCTGGTGAGTGTCCTGGTGTGTTCTGCAGTTCTAGTATTTGGATGCACTGTGTACGTGATGTCAAGGCCTCGGCCAATCTATCTTGTTGACTATTCATGTTATAAGCCCCCCGAAGCCCTCAAAGTGAATTACAAACACTTCATGGAACATTCCCAGCTTTCAGGGAATTTCTCTGAGCCTTCTCTTGAGTTCCAGAAAAAGATATTGGAAAGATCTGGTTTGGGGGAGCACACCTATGTCCCTTCTGCAATGCATTACTTACCCCCCCGGCCATCTATGGCAGCGGCTAGGGAAGAGGCAGAGCAGGTCATGTTTGGTGCCCTGGATAATCTGTTTCAGAAAACTGGATTGAAGCCTAAGGATATCGGAATCCTTGTGGTGAATTGCAGTCTTTTCAATCCAACACCTTCTCTTTCGGCAATGATAGTGAATAAGTATAAGCTCAGGGGAAATATCAGGACCTTTAATTTGGGTGGGATGGGTTGTAGCGCTGGGGTTATCGCCATTGATCTTGCCAAGGATATGTTGCAAGTTCATGGAGGCACCTATGCAGTTGTTGTCAGCACAGAGAATATTACACAGAATTGGTATTTTGGCAACAAGAAGTCGATGTTGATACCGAATTGCTTGTTTCGTGTTGGAGGATCTGCTGTCCTGCTTTCAAATAAGAACTCTGATCGTCGACGTGCTAAATACAAGCTCGTCCATGTTGTGAGGACCCATAAAGGAGCAGATGATAAGGCATTCTATTGTGTGTATCAAGAGCAAGATGAAGCTGGGAAGCTTGGCGTTTCATTGTCTAAGGATCTAATGGCTATAGCAGGAGGAGCGTTGAAGACTAATATCACAACTCTAGGACCTCTTGTTCTGCCCATCAGTGAACAGTTACTCTTCTTTGCAACCCTGGTAGCGAGAAAGCTTTTCAATATGAAAATCAAGCCATACATACCAGATTTCAAGCTTGCATTCGAGCATTTTTGTATTCATGCAGGAGGAAGAGCTGTGATTGATGAGCTTGAAAAGAATTTGCAACTCTTGCCGATACATGTAGAGGCTTCTAGGATGACTTTGCATCGGTTTGGTAACACTTCTTCAAGCTCAATTTGGTACGAGCTCAGTTACATTGAAGCAAAAGGGCGGATGCGTAAGGGCAATCGGGTCTGGCAGATTGCTTTTGGAAGTGGGTTCAAGTGCAACAGTGCTGTTTGGCAAGCACTCCGTACCGTAAAACCATCAACTGAGAGCCCTTGGGCTGACTGCATTGACCAGTATCCAGTGACAAGTATCTGAATTTGATTCTTTACTACAGCAAGATCAGCGTCATGTGTGCACGTAATTTCTCCACTCACAAGCATTTTTTAGAGTTACCATCTTTGGTCCCTGTGTCCAGGCTTCCTACATGTTCAAGCTTTGCATTCTCATTTTTTTGCACATTCAGATGTTGCACCTTTAAGCTCTGTATCAGGATTTGGGATTACAAATGGTGCCATGTTCTGAGCTTTTGAGCACTTTTGCATTTTCAAACATTGCTCTTTCAGAATTTGTAGGATAGAGAGGCAGCAGCAGAAACCAATTCTAATATTATCGATATAATATATGCTTCTCATATTGCTTCTTCTGACAATTCTTCAGTCGTTGCTGCCCATTTCTCTCTAGAACATCATTCTTAGCAGCTTTACTGATATCCATAGCTGTAAAATTGACATCATCAAAGAGTTCATTATGGACACATTCTGTTTTGAACTGGGTTTAAATTTTTTTCTTCTAATTATGTGATTGCCATTCTACAATTTTACTGAATTCCGTTCTAGAGTGCGATCTTTGTTATAGAATATTTGCTGTAAGCAAACTGAATTAGAAAGTTTTTAGTTGTTCTGTTTGAGGATCTTTTTCCTATTCAAGAACAAACTCTTTCAATATTGTGAAGGAAAAATCTTCTGTGCTGTGTTTTTGACATTTTAATAATTCAAATTGTAAATCAATTTAACTATGCTGAATCCAGTAACCATCATTTGACATTTTTACCGACTCCATGTAATCTTATCTCTGGAGAACTAATTATTTTATGGTGTCTCTGTTTTTCACAAGAGTTTAGGCTAAAGCTATGTCAGATGTTGCATGATTTACCAGAACTGTGTGTTTGAATATTCAGTCAATGTTAGATGATGCTAACAGGTAGCTGCTTGCGTTATTTGCAAGGAATGCAGATGCTTTATATAATGCCAAACGGGCATCTATTCAGTTCCTAACATGTGGACTGCCCATGCTGTTCAATTCAGTCAGATAATTGGAGACAGAACTTTGGTGATAGTTCTGATTCTATCTTTTACTGTTCTGTATTCCATAATATTAGAAGCAGGAGAATATTGTAAGTTGTATTCCAGTTCACATAATTGGTTTCAAGTTTCAGAGATTTTTAACAGTGCTGGCAACATGAAGAGTTATTAGATGCTTATCTATGTTTTCAGTTTGACAAAATTCCTTTAAACAAAAACTGACTTAACTGAAAAGAAAACCTAGATTTCTGGAGATTTAAATTTAACTTGATGTGGACTCTTGAACAAAATGAAAGGAAAAAGAAGCACCAATTATAATACAATTGTGGGCTGATAAAAGCACACATGTCCAGATAACTGCCAATCATATAACAATTGGATGGATGCAACAGAACTAGGATTGTGAATGTATAGACATATCCAATTTTTAGAGTGTAAGGACTTCAATAGATCAATTCAAAGTAAGATCTTTTGGTAACTTGAATATGTTAATGACTCTCATCTCCAGCAGATGCAAACCTTGCTGACTATATTGTGTTTAATCATCTACAGACATGGAGTGCTCATTTTTGTCATCAAGGCAGATTGGATAGAGCTACCTTCTCTTTGTTTTACTTCCAACTCAGTGATGTCAGTTGTATAGTAATTCTAATACAAAAGCTTTTGTCGGGACATTATGTGCAGAAATTACCATCTATAGACTCTAGTTTCTATATAATGCCAAACCTTTCAAGGCAAATATGTAGTCCCAACTTGACATGATGAGAGATGTGACTTATAAATGCCCAAACAAAATTAGTAAGTTCTCTCTCATAATTTGTTTCATATGCAGCACACTCATAAACATTCAGTTGCTCTTGGGGTGTAACTTTGAAGTCCAGTAAAGAACGCTGAGAATGATAGGAAATGCCTCAAGTTGATAGCCTATAATATTCTGTATATTTTGGAACTTGAAAAGGTATAAAGTGGGAACATGGGCAAATGAGCATGACAAGACAATAAGATAAAGACATAATATCTAATTTTGATAGGTCTATAATTATAAAAATTCTTATTAAACATTCACAGAATTCAACTGGATTACAGGAACTTATTTGATGAGCTGTTGAGTCCTCTTTTTAGGACTGGACTTTACGTATTTGAGTTTTTTTCCCTGAACTGCTAATGTTATTATTGATGATCCTTTTTCAGTTTTTGACGATGAAGCTTAGGCTTCCAAAGCCTGCTTTTGCAGCTGGGAATTGTAAAACATCAACAGTCATTCACATCAACTAATAGATGTTGAAAAACATCCTTAGAAGCAAAATATATATGCTTTTCTTACTGAACAAAGTCCAAACTGAATGTTTTCCATGCGAGGAAGAAGCTAATACTGTTTGAGACAGTTATGGTTCAAATTTCATGATTGATCATGGCCATTCGCTTAAAGGATCCTCCTTCAATCAAATGGAGCCCAGACTATCATTGAAGGGAAACTATGTGTATGCTCCTCATTCACTGCCTTCATGATTGATCATGGCTGCTCACTTACACAATCATCCAATCCAGTGGAGCCCTTGCCATCATTGAAGGGAAACTGATGGGCATGCTCCTCATTTGCCACCCTCATAGTTCATCATGGGCACTTGCTTCCACAATCTCCCTTCAATCCAATGGAGCCTTTGCCATCACTGAAGGGATACTGATGGTCATGCTCCTTATTCACTGTTTTCTTTTCAAAAATGAAAGGAAACTAAGTGAAGCAGTTCTCCAACTACTTGATGGCAGCCAAGTCATGCCACTTTCATCAATTCATGTATAAAAGGTATTGTTAGTGTCTGAAATCAGGTTGTTATCTCTCTTGGTCAGGATGGGAAATAGGCTTCAAACCCCTGATTTCACAGCTGATAAATGTAAACATCGAACTTTAATTCACATCAACAAATAGATGCTTATTGGCATTCCTAGAAGAAAATATGTGCATACTTCTTTTTGTGCAAATTGAATATGCTGTCCAAGACAAGATGGTTGAACTTTGTTGCTTTCTGACACAATATTCCTTATTTCAATGGATACCTTGCTATCATCGAAGGACACATTGATGGGCATGCTCCTCTGTTACCACCACCAAGGAAAGCTTGAAGGAATGTAAATATTTCATAAATACAGAATAGGATGTGAATTTTTGTAGATCAAAAAGATGCAAAATATATAAAAATATAGTAGGTGAATTATCAGGAAAATCATGGAATTTACTACTAATATATGTATATTTTGGTGATGACTAGTTAATGTATATCTTATAGGAAAATTTAATGAATATTATATTAAGATTTTGCTAATTTGTTAATATAATTTCTTGAAAATTTGCGAAGAATGATCCAATTGCCAAAAAATAGTGCATAAAAATACCCTAACTGCTGCCCTGTTCAACAAAGAAGGAACACTAAGTGAAGCAATTTTCCAACTACTTGATGTCAGCTTTGTTATTTTCATATATTTAGCCAATAGGCTACACATAGTGTGAGATTTGAGCCCGAAACAAGTCTCATGCCTGCAAACCACTATTGAGTCATCGGAAAATAACTTTCAGCTGCAATTTAATGGTAAACCAGTTGTCATTTAAATGTAAAAGCCTCCAAAATATCAGGTAAAAGCTTACAAAGTCTCACTTATCACATAAAAGCCAGATAAATATTGATTTGATAACTGGATGGGAACATTCTATTTCCATTTGCATTGTTTTTTGTCTTAAATCTGTATGCAAATATTTCATAATCAGATAATACTTAATTTCTTTAAGGAAAAAATCTAGATTCGTCCAAGTTTATTTCATTCCATTATTTAGCACTTATTATTAATTGTTTAATCCAGCCATATGCAACTAGAATTTGCTGCGCATCTATGCACAAACACATACTCTCTAACATATTAATCTACATATAGTTTTTCATCTGCCTTGAACCTCCTTTAGGTGCAAGTGCCAGTATATACTATATAGTGCCTGAGCTATGACTCTTGGTTGTGGCTTAAATTTTAATTTTCTCTGGTTACTCAGGTATCTCTCCACAGAAATGCTAATTCTTTGTCTGATCGCATTTATAGCAGATAAATGTGTTTTTTTAACATATTACGAAAAGTTAAAAACAAGAAGACATTCAACGAATATTAGCAGTACTTTTTTATTCGAAAAGCATGATACTTTTTAAGAAAAAAACAATACCGTCCTTTTGTCCGTTCTAATGGGTTGTGTGAAGCACGTTTTGTCTCTCAGAAAACTGTAGATTTGTGTTTTTCTTTGTTTTGTAAGAGAATAGATCACGAGTGTGCGAAGCATGTTTTGTCCTTGTGTATTTGTTCTGTTTGAAAGAGAATAGGTGCAAGCATATTTTGTCCACATGCCCAAGGAATTGTAAAGATGAAATAATTGAGATTCACAGGCTTAGCTAGCATTGGGTTCCATTTGTCTTAAGCAGTGCACCTGAAAATAAAAGATTCATGTCTGGTAAGGCTACCAAGCCAAGAAAGAGAATGCCCGGTCTATCAAGGAAATAACAGGTCTAGACCTATGTTCCATGGGCATGCATCCTCAACCCTCAGCCCCGAGTCCCTGTCCTCAATGCTGTTTTGGGGACTCGGATGGCAGGGGATTCCCCTGGCCGCTCCCTGTTCTCTAGGGAAATCGGAAAAAGAAATGAGTTTTTAAAACAAACACTGATTAAAAACTGCCCTAATTTTCAAGTTATTTCATTTTTCAAATTTTAATTTTGAAGCATGGTGATTTTATATTTATCAAGAGAACATTTTGAATTATTGGATGGTAATTTTCAGTTGTTACAGATACAATATAATAGATTGCGAGCATCATATATTCTATTTCTTTTAATAAATGTACATTCTTTTATCTCCTTAACTATTTGCTATAAATACCCAAAGAGGTCAATTCTTACTATGTCAGTCTAACCCATTACCAAGTTCATCAATCATAACTCCATCTGACCAACTGTTAAAAATGTTTTCAAAAAATTTCTTTGTTGCCAGAGGCATTTTGTCTAAATTTGTCTGAACTTGCAATGCCAATCTCTGCCACAAGCATATGGGACGTTCCTGTGAATTTTGAGCTTTGATACTTTTTAGATTCACAAATCTCGAGAGGTTAGACTAGTTTAAAAGCTTCAAAAGAGACCATACCGTATCTTTGTGTCACAGATTTGATTTTGGTATATTATGAAGATTGGCAGGCCAATACTTCCGACATTTTAAAGATTTTTATAGTTTTTAAAAGTGATTAACAAGATTTTTGTGGAAATTGTATTGAAGCTTTTTTTCTTAGATTCTTCATCATGATCAAGATGATAAAAATCATTGTATCTTTATATATAAAAAATTTAATGAAAGGAAAATCGAAAATATTAAATTGTTTTCTATTTTAATGTCTTTGACAATCAATATCATTTAATTTTCAAGTTTAAACACAAAGAATAATTAAACGATTAATATAGTGTCAACATTCAAGATCAAGACTCAAAAGTTCATAGTGCATATCAAAAATGTTGATCAGCATACAAAAAAAACAAAAAACAGAAAACTAATTTATTATATTATGTCATTCAAGGATGAAGTTCCACTCCTACCTCAATTATGACACTCTCAGATACTTATCTCTCTCAAGCTTAGGTTCCTACGTAGGCAATAGAATTGGGGGTAAATCATTAAAGCCTTTTGGATCAACCACTTCATCCTCCAAGACTGCATCCACTTCATTAAGTAGAATTTCGTCTCATTTTGTTGGACCCTCCTTGTATCCAAGATGTATACAAGAGAATATAAAGTGAGCTATGAATATAGACTAGGTTCTCTACTTTCATCGACCTTTATCGGTTCCTCTTTAGTAAACGAATGAAACCATAAGTACTCCAATTCCTCATACAAGATGAAGAATTGACTACTTTTGAGAGCAATCTTATTGCAAAAGATTGCATTCGGCTATTTCACTTCCATTGTTCCACCACCACTCTATAGGATCTTTCTTTGCATACATGTCATATAAGGATTCCATAGAAGAAAACTTTGTTGGAGAATCCAAAATCTGAAAGCACAAATGAATCTTCCACTAGTGAACAAAATAATGCGCAATAGGATGTCTATTGTATAATATGAAGAGTGTGTGAATATACAATGAGTGCCTTGCATATATAGACAAGGTAGAGGAAGAAGGAAGGTAGGACTTGACAAGTTGTCGTGAGATCTTGAACTTTAATCAATTATTTTGTCAATGAGGGTGGTTTCGAAGGTTGTTTGCAATAGGATTTCAAATATCTTCAACTACACCTAAGTGAAATGAAAGTTGCTTATGTTAGAAAGCAAATATTAACTAGAAAGCATTTAGAGAATTCTAATGTATTAGAGCATATCAAAAAGCATATAAATCAAAGCCTTCAACTAAAATTAAAATAATGGAATTGCTAAAGTGTCGAAATTTAAAATACTCCCACACCAACTTATGTTTTTTATACATAGTAGTTACAACCAACATTATCCATACATATTATCTCAATCTGAAGAGGAATTTCCAATATCATGGCTAGATATATCCTTACCTGTAGTGTTGGAAATTGTGTATCATGTGGGTAAATTTTTCCTACTCTTATCACTTAATATTATGTGAATACTTTGCACATGCAAATCTATCTTATTTTGATCACTCCAACACATAATCATAAGGGTCTATTGTTGATCAATACACCTTTAATTGGTTGAATGTAGATGCTTACACTTATCCAACTACCATAGGGAGGTGACTGCAAGTTTTCATTAGCTACTAGATTTTTTTTACTCAATTGACACATCTAAAATACTACCTCACTCAATTTTGCATCAACATAGGTGATTGAATGGTTACTTTCCAACACTTAGACTATTTTTTTATATTATTAGTACAATTTATGTTTGTATACACTTCCTATTTATTCAATATAATGGAGATGAGATACAATTTTCAAGAGCATTCAACACACATGATGGGGTATGATCTACCTACATAGTGGTTGAGAGAGAACAAAAGTATATTTACTAATAATAAATTAGCAATAAAAATTTATCCCACACTTCTCAACATGTATTATCACTTCATGAAGAATACATAATGTGGTTACCTTGAAAAACTACATCACCATCAACTCATATAAGTGATAACAATCTTTAATAATTTTCACCCTCATTCCTAAGCAACACACATTATACAACATCATATATATATATATATATATATATATATATATATATATATTAGAGTCTTGTACTATACAATCTTAATGGTTTAAACAATGAGATTGATTAAAAACATATGATTCACATATTATACCTTTACATGCTCTTAGTATATTTAATTCCAATATGTAATCAATTAATATTACCTTCATTGGGAGATATAAGGACAAAAGTGTACCTTGAGACCTTAAAACTCACTATAGAATCCTTCATTTTGTAGGAAAAGGGATGAATAAAACTTCATTTTCAACCTTCCAAGTTGTCTCATACACTCTTATTCTTATCATTTCAATGTCCATTCTTCACCACTGCCAAGGAATACATTAATAACATTAGAATTAATAATTTGATTATGACATGTAGTTAGGGACATACACGGGAGAAAAAAAAGTGTTATTGTAACATATATTCTATCTAGGATAGAACTAGGTGTTATGAACAAGAGTGTAAATGTAGCAACCTAATATCAAGTGGGCTTCCTTGGTCAAGGTCAATTTGTTCTCCCCACTAAAGACTAACTCAAACTGGAATAGTTAGCACATGAGGTTTATGTTTACAAATATTCATAACATTCATTCTAAGAGGAAATGAAGGTCACGAGTTGTCTACACAATCCTTTTGACCATTCATTTGTTACTTAAGAGAATTTAAAACCCTTATTTCATACAACCATGCCAATCAAGAGAGTGATCATCATAGAGGACTTGAGTAACACAATATTGGCCATTAGGTACCAACCACATTTATAAAGAACTAATTTATTTTTATTTTCATACAACACACAAAATAAATACAAGAAAACTTATATAACTAATAACGTATTGTCCATATAATCTTGTCTTAGTCAGCTTTTATCCCCTTTCGTCTAATTTTATGGGAGAGATATATTTAAGAAGACAACTGAGATACAATAGTTTAATACTCATAGGTGAAATTTAGCTCAACATAAACACTTATTAATAATTACATCTTATTTTCTCAAAAGTTTTTCCACATATTATAGAAATACTCATCAATATATTACAAATTTCTAGATGTTAAACATATAATTTGACAACTATACACCAATACCCTCAATCACCCAAAGTTAGGTCACAATAGTATTTATAAGATAATATATTAATCAATATAACCCAACTTATCCTCAAATTAATTTATAATTACCACAACATGATCATTTTGAATTTCTAAAGAAAAATCATGATCAATTAGTGGGAATATAAAACCTAATTAAAAAATTAATTAGGTTAGTGTTGACCTTTCATATTTTTAAGTCCTACAATAGTAGGTAGAGGTAATAGAACTAAGTTTCACCCAAGACAAACTAACTAAAAATCAATTTTAATCAATTTTGGTCAAACATACGATTTAGTATTTAGTAAGATTCATTTAGATATAACAATGCCCTTTTGTAGTTTTATAAGTTTAGTTTTCAAATATATATATAATTTAATTATTGTTTATATTTTATTTTTTATTTTACTAAATGTAGGTTATCAACACAAAAATATTAAATTAACAGTGGAATGTAAATAGTTGTTTTTAATACACCCATTTTAATATTTATTTAAATATAAATATTTATCAATTGGAAAGAATATTATATAAAGGTTGACGTGTCATTAACTTCATTTTTCACAATTAAATTATAGCATCAATTTAGAAGGAAATATATTCAAATATTTTTTTAATTTTTTCAAAAAAATACAAACATAAAATATACTAAAAATACAAATTTTATTAGTTTACATCATTCAAAATTTAGATATATATGCAACTTTTTAGTGATTCAAGTTTAAAAGTTGGATCTTGTTGGATATTTCCTTTATAAAAGTGTGACACAACTTTATACTTTTACTCAGTGTTGAAAAGTCTATTCACATCAGAAGGATATGATGTCTATTGTACATAATGAGGATATCACACATGCAACATCACAACAAACACACCACCCAAAAGACGAAGAAAAGAGATAACATAAACAAATGTTACAAATCTAGTTCACCCACTCTAAAATAGAGGCTTCCCTAAATGGGTTTGGTAGGGGAAAAACCTTGAAGATCATCCCTTTGAGATTTCTATATGTGAGGGAAAAGTTCAAGTCCCCAAAACGAGACCTAGGACCTAACATAACTACACCATATAATTCAATTGCCTTAACAATAATCATTTAAGAATTATTTCATCATCTTACTCTTAATTATATCCTTGAAATATTAAATGATTAAAAAAAAAAATGTTTACACTTAACTTTTCATGTAACACAAAAGTCACCTTAATGATTAATACTCATCGGGAAAACAATTTAAAGGAAACAAGGTTAATTTAAAACCATCCACTCTTTTATGTTTAGCATTTTGCTATATATTTTATCGAACAAATCTAAATTTAATAAATAATAATAATAATAATAAATTTTAACTAATGCCTTCTTTGATCAATTTCCAAGGGTTTGCATTCAATGTTTCCTCTAGCGAGTACTATTGTTATTCTAAGAATTAACTAGATATGGGATTTTGGCCACCATCTTAAAAGGTTATCCTATCCATATCCAAGTAAAAGAAAAAGAATAATATTATCTCTATTGTTATTGTTGTATATTCAATAATTTAATGTCCACAAAACACTTGTTATTTGTATTTTAATATTTAGAGGAATTTATGAAAGCATTGTATATGCTATTATTATTATTAATTGTATAAGTAATTTTGTATAATGTTTTAAGGCAAAAAATAATATGTTTCAATTTTAAATTTAAAAAATTATATATAAATTGTGCAAGTTGTATGTTTTTTGATTGACCTTTGGATCACATTGAGTGATCCATTTACTAGAAAAAGGAAAGAATGAGATAAAGGTTGGGGGAAAAGAGGAGAGAAAGAGGAATTAAAAATTAATAAAATAAAGAAGGAGAAGAAGGTGAGAATAAATAATTAAAAAGAGAAAATAATAATTTATCAAAAATAAAAACACAAAAAAAGGAATGGAATAAAGATGAAAAAATTGTATCCATATATCCACTTATATGTTAAAGAATTTTTTAAAAATCTAAAAAAGGAAACAAAGTAATGCAAAAAGTTGAAAATAAGAAAACAAAAAGAAAAGATGGAAAAAAAATAATTAAAAATACTACAAAAGAAAATAAAATAATTTAATCTTTAGTTGTAATTTTAGCAGTATTTTATTTTCCATTTTTCCCTTTTGGTTTCCTTATTTATACAAAAAGTTGAAAATAAAGAAATAAAAGGAAAAAATGAAAATAAAGATACTACTAAAGAAAAGAAAATAATTTAATCTTTAGTTGTATCTTTAGTAGTATTTTCTTTTCCATTTTTCTTTTCGGTTTCCTTATTTTCAACTTTTTCCTTATATCTCTTTTCAGATTTATTTTATAATTTTTAACACAGAGATGGGTACATAGATACAATTTTTTCATTTCATTGCTTTATTCCATTCATTTATCTTTGTGTTTTTGTTCTCTTGGTAAGTTATTATTTTCTCTTTCTAATTATTTATTCTCACATTTTTCTCCTTTATTTTATTAATTTTTAATTCCTCTTTCTATCCTCTTTTCTCAGCCAACTTTATTTAGCATAATCTGTAAAAAAAAAATCTCATTAGATAATAAGTGTGATCTGAAATGTCAATCTTAAACCATAAGCTTGCACAATTTAAATTATGGACTATGGAAAACTTATATCAATTAAATCATATATATATATATATATATATATATATGTATATATATATAATATGTGGATTTGAAACTTTATTTCTCAACTCTTAGATATGCTTATTGAATCTTCATTACTTAAAAAGGTCTCTTCTCTATTAAAAAAATATATAATGATTCAATATCCCAAAATTACCCCATCTATCATATTGTCTAATGTAGAATTAAAACACTCAATATATTTATCTTTTTAATACTCATAAAAATAATTACACTTAAATATTATTAGCGCCTGCTAACCACTCTTGAGTAGTTAGAAAAACAAGTTTCAGCTGTGGTTTAATGGTAAACCAACTACCTTTTAATGATAAAAGCCTCCAAAATCTCACTTATCACATAAAAGATACTGATTTGACAACTGAATGGGAACATTCTATTTTCATTTGTAGTGTTAACTTTCTTTTTTCATTTACATTGCCTTATGTTTTAAATTTGTATGTAAATATTTCATAATTAAATAATACTTAATTTTTGTAAGGAAAAAACCTAGATTTGTCTAAGTTTATTTTGTTTATTTCATTTCATTATTTATCATTTATTTATTAATTGTTTAATCCAGCCACACATGCAACTAAAATTTGCATGCACAAAGACTACTCTCTAACATATTAACATACATATAGTTTTCTATCCATGTAATCTTTGAACCTCTTTTAGATGCAAGTGCTAGTGTTATCTTATTGAAATAACATGTAAGAAAAAATTCTCATTTCCTAAAAGCTAACAATATAGAATGAGAATCTATTATAATGACAGAGGCCTGTGGATACTGATAGAAAAGAGAAGAGTAAATGGAATGCCGAGAAGAATAATGGTGACTCCAAATTTTGATCCAATAACACATAAATAAATAGTTTTTGAATGGTCAACAAAAAAAAATCCATTAAAAAAAAACTTAAAAAAATAGTGAAAATACGGAAGATTCAATTGACACAATACCATGCAAATATTTAAAATCTAAATACGTAATTGGTAGCAATCTTACCTCATGTCCCCATATGACTGCTTAGTTTATTTTGGAGCTGATGGCCCCATGAATGATTAATTTTTCTGCTATTTTTTAGCAGTCAGCTTAATTTGTATTAGCATTAATAATAATTTGTACCAAAAAAAATTAGAAAAAAAAAAAACAAACAAATAGGAAAAGATTCCAAATTAATCTTTTTCAACAATAAAATTTATGCATAGGAACACTCCCCTACTTAAATTTAAACAGAAAATAGAGTTAAGCAGCCGCATGAAGACATAAAGTTACTCTGATCAATATTAAAAAAAATTAAAGAACCCTAGTTTTCAAAAGAGTTGTGAGAAACAACCTTTGGAGCAATACAATGGAAACTTTAAGGAAACTACTTGAAAAGGGCGGTGACTCATATTGACAGGGCGGATCATTGTGAGCATGTCAGGAAAAACACATGGGTTGGAGGGGCCGGTCACAAAAAAAAAAAATTTGGACCATTGCCAACTCTCCTAATGGATCACACATATGGGGATTCACTTGGGATTGTGGAGCCATTATCACAGACTATTTGATGTGGCAGGTAAACAACAGTTAAAAAGTTCACTTTTGGCGAGACTCCTGAACAATCATCGCCCCTTTGTGGACATTGAAGTTTTAAGAGAATGCATGAATACTCTGTTGAATACAGGTGGCAATAAAGTAGTGGATTATGTGAAACGAGCAAAGATCTAGATGACGGGCATTGATGGATCAACTTTGAAGAATTACCAAATAAGTGTCGATGCTAAGAAGACACTATTTGAAATTGTAGGAACACAAAAAAATTGTATTTAACAAAAAGGAAGATGAAATGATTTGTTGGAAATCCAAAATAGGAGTATATGACAAGCTGGGATATCATATTCAATTTGTAGAAATTATGATTGGAACATGGGTCAAAAGTATGTGTTGGAACAAATGGGTCTTGTCTAAAGTTAGAGCATTCACCTAGACTTCTTTTCACAAAAGAATATTAATTGGGGATAGGTTAAAATTCATAAGATTGAAAGTCCGAGTTGGTGAGTATTATAGAAAAAGAGTGAAGAATTGGTTCACCATCTGCTAGTATCCTGTCCATTCACTATGACATGTTGGGATTGGCTACATGGAATGCTTGAATGGTCAAATCCACGATAAAACACAATTATTAAAGTATTTCAAAGTTGGTCAAATCTAAAACAAAAAACTTTTTGGGCTGGTATTTGGATTGCTAGTGCATCATTGTTAATATGGAACAAATGCAAAGAAATAAATTAGAGAATATTCAACAATATTAAACATACATTGGATAGCCTCATTCAAATAATAGATAGAATTATATGTGAAGGGATGAACTCCAAGTTAAATTTGATAGAATAGTGATATTCATCAGATGAGATGAAAGACCAATTCAATTAATAAATAGAATTATATGTGAAGAGATGAACTCCCATGCTAAATTTGAGAGAATGGTGATATGCATCAAATGGGATGAAAGACTTATGAAAAGATGGGACAGGCTCAAATTTCCATCCCATTGCGCATTCACAGTATATACAAAAGAAAGGAGAAAGATGGCTAAGTGGTAACTCCCACCTAGAGAAATACTAAAAATGAATTTTGATAGGACCTCCAAAAGATTCTTCCCTAAAGAGGTTCTTCGATTATGTAAGGTTAAGAATATCTGAACAATAAAGATAGAAAGAAACTATCAAATTTGTATTAAATCCATTAAAAATAAGAAATTATAATTGGAGATTACAAACTTGGTTAGAGATAATATGGGAGTTATTAGAAAAATTTGAAGATTTCATTCTTAGATATACAAGGAATCAAACAAAGCTGCATATTTCTTGGAAAGTTAGGGTGTGGTACAAAAGGACAACATTACCATTACAGATAATGAAAACACATGGCTAGGTTTGACTCAAATGTTAGAGGCAAAGAATGAGAGAGAAGATATGAATCAAGCAAACAATCTATAGTTACATATCTCAATTGAAAAACAGAGCATTTCAAAACATTAGGAAGGGAAAATGGAAAGGCTTGAAATGACAAGGGCTAAAGGAAACACTAAAAATATGATAATGGAGAAGTACATAACATCACCCTCTGACAAAATTTCTTTCTCAAAAAGTGAGTAACTAATTCGCCTTAGGAAATGGACATATGATTGATCAATCACTCTAAAATGGAAAGGATGTGGATCACAGGTATCTTGGGATATTATGTGTGCAACATCAATATGATTGAAAGGAACCTACTATATTTCTATCTAGGTAATGGAGGATGCTCTGTTAAATCCTCTTCGAGATTGTGTGGGGCACATTGACATGACAATCAACGTGATGGCCCCCTCAACACTATAAAGAAACTAAGAATTGATTGTCCAAGGTAAAATTTCCTATCAAAATATATTTGAAGTTGAATATAACTACATAGAGGAAGATGAAGAGACTCAAATAAGGAGACTATTGAAAGAAGTGTGAAAAATACGTCTCCCTTATTGGTGTTGTGAAACCCAACAATAAATTTACTATTGTTTAAACTCAGAGATTTGAATAACAAAAATCAAATGACTATAACACAGAATTCAAGCATGCACAACACCATTCACGAAATACTAAACACAACAAAAACTAGAGAAAAGAAATCACACTTTGACACAATGATCTACCCTAGAAAACCCCTAACTCTGGGGAAAAACCAACATTCAATGAGAGATTTTATTATAACAGAAAAAAAGAAATTTAAAATAACTTCCAGAACTTGGCATCCACAACAATATTGCAATCTTGGATAATATTTCAACTCCTCATTCTATTCACCCCAATCTCCCTTTCTCTTGTGTCATTCCTGCAAAAAAAAATCATATGTATATCTTTTTAGCACTCACCTCGATCTCCCTTTTATAACCTCTCATCACCTATGGTGGGGTAGAGATTAACTTAGAAACAAAGCAAGGTTGTTGCTAAAAAGGAAATCTGTAGAATTGGAAAGTACGTTGTAGATAAGAAGAGAAGAAGAAAAAAATAAGGAAACTTGGAGATTACTTCTCCACAATCGCTCCAACCTAGATGACACGGTTCTAGGCTGGAATATCTTCCGAGCTACTATTTTTAACACTCCCTCTTAGTGAGGAAGGCGTTCTCTACTACACCTAACTTGTCCCTGAAGAAGACAAACTTGCTTTTCATCAAGGCCTTCATTAAGATGTCCGCAACCTGCTCATCTGTAGATATATATTGTAGTCGAACTAATCCACGTTGTACACAATCCCTCATAAAGTGATATCTAATGTCAATATGCTTCGACCTATCATGAAACACGGGATTCTCAGAGAGTTTTATGCAACTATGATTATCACAATAAATTATGGTCAATTCTAGCTCCTGACCAAACAATGCCACTTACAACTTCCGAAGCCATATGTCCTCACATGTTTCCATGCTCATTACCATGTACTCTACTTCTATAGAGTTTAATGCAACATAATTATGTTTCCTGTTGTACCAAGAGACAACCGTTGATCCCATACTAAAACAACACCCGAAGTGCTTTTCCTGAACACTGCATTACTTGCCCAGTCTGCATTAGTGTAGCCAATCAACCTGACACAATCATCCCGAGTATATCTCAACCCATACTCAACTGTACCACGTAGATACCTCAACACATGCTTTGTTTCTATCCAATGTACTCTCTTTGGTTCTACCATGAATTGACTAAGAGAGTTAACTACAAAGAAAATGTCTAGTCTTGTATTGACTAGATACATCAATGAACCAATAAGTTGTCTATACAAGGTTGGGTCTACTGCTTCCTGCTTTGATGCATTGATCTTCCGCCAATTTGTAACCATCGGTGTAGACATGGGTCTATAGTCCAACATTTTGAATCACTTCAATATTTCCATAGTATATTTCCCTTGACCAAGGAAAATCTCTCCCTCTATTTGCCACACCTCTAGTCCCATAAAATAGTGCATCAACCCCAAATCCTTCATCTCGAACTCTACTGCTAGGTCCCTCTTGCAATCCTCTATGAGCCTCAGTGAACTAGTCATAAATAAATCATCGACATACAAAACTAGAATAAGTGGTTCACCTCCCACCATGAGATAGTAAAGGTTGGAGTCCATCTCACTCTTCACAAATCCCATGCTCTACAAGTAACTGTCTATGTGCTCATACCACACTTTGGGTGCTTGCTTAAGTCTATATAGTGCTTTCTTTAACTTGCAAACATGAGAGTCACTCCCATGTACCACAAAACCTTCTGGTTGTTCGATGTACACCTCCTCCTTTATGATTTTTTTTAGAAAAGTCATCTTGACATCCATCTGATGGATCTGCCATCCCATTTGTGCTGCTAATGAAATCACAACTCATATGGAGGTATATCTGGCCACTGGAGTGAATGTCTCATCGTAATCGATTTCTTCCTTTTGAGAGAACCCCTTGGCCACGAACCTGGATTTGTATTTCTCTATGCTACCATCTACAACATACTTGATCTTATAGATCTAGTGAGAACCAACCACTTCCTTATCTATAGGCCTTGGCACTACCTCCCAGACATCATTCTTCATGATGGAGTTGTACTCCTCCACCATGGCATCCTGCCAAACCTGTTGTTGTGTAGCATCCTGATAACTAGAAGGCTCACTATCAATGAGCTCGCTTATTAATGCCACATAAATTGAATATTTAGTTGGTGGTATCCTCTCCCTGCCACTCATTCTAGGAGCTCCCATAAACTCTCAAGCATCTCACACAATCTGAGTTTCCACTCAAGTAGTCCTTCTCCTGCCAGTAGGAGATACACCAATAGATGGATCTTGTTGTTCCTTATTCTATTGCTCCTAATCATTTGGACTCAACTCACCCAAGGTACCTGTATCTACATTTGTTCTTGTCACAATGCCCTATACCTAAGACTCCTGATCCACTTTTGGAGCTTCAATCTACTGACTCTGCTCAACTACTAGCAAATCCTGAGATTTTCTGAAGGCTTTCTCCTCCAAAAAATTCACATCTCATCTCACTATGATCCTCCTCATCCCTAGAATAAAGATCATGTATGCCTTGGAAGTTTCGATGTATCCAACAAAGAAAACTTTCTCTGCAATTGAATCTAACTTGGTTCATTTCTCTGATGGTACATGACAATGTGCTATACTGCCAAAGATCCTAAAATGCCTAACCTCGGGCTTCTTCCTTGTAAAGGCTTCTTCTTGTGTCATTTTCCCCAAAATCTTATGAGGTACTCTATTCTGAATATAGACTATTGTGTTGCAAGCTTCTGCCTAAAGAGACTTAGGAAAATCCTAATCAAACAGCATGGCCCTAGCTGCTTCAACAATTGCCCTGTTCTTACGCTCAACAACCCCGTTTTATTGTGGGTTGTAGGGAACAGTCCACTCTCTCTTGATTCCTTCTCTAGTGCAGAACTCCTGAAAGTCTTATCTTTTATACTCACCCCCGTTGTCTATTTGAAGAACCTTGATCTTCTTGCCTGTCACATTCTCCACAAGAGCTTTGAATTCTTGGAAGCGACTGAAGATCTCATCTTTGGCCTTCAAGAAATATATCTAGGTCTTCTTGGAGAAATCATCAATGAAGGTTACATAATACTCATAACCCCTCAAATGCTGAGTAGACATGGGACCACAAATATCATAATGTATCAAATCAAGAACACATGTGCTTCTACTGTCACTTCTAGGAAAGGTTTCCTATGAAAAAAAATTGAGTACACAACCTTTACACGTGTCACCGTGCTCTGCACTCAACCGTGGAATTCCTATCACGATTTCTCTGAGAAATTTCAATGCCCCATGGTGTATATGTCCCATTCGTCTATGTCATAACTCTCTTATTTCCTTGTTGCTATTACTGCTCATTAGTGCCTTTGGAGTTTCAAACTACAATGTGTATAAATTATCACTTCTAACCCCAAACTACTTTTCCTTCTTCCAGTCTTTGTGTTTTAAATACACCTTTTATCCCTGAAAGAGTACGTTGTACCCTTTGTCTTCAAGTGCAGATACTGAAATAAAATTCATATACATCCCTGGCACATGCAATACATTTGTGATCTTAATATCACTACTTGAATCCCTCTGAAATGAAATAGTCCCACTCCCAACTAGAGTGCATGTGGGCTTGTTTCCCATTTTTATCTAGAAGCCTATCTCTTCTTCTTTCTAGTTGGAGAAGTGTTCTCTAACTCCTGTCATATGGCATGACACACCACTGTCAATATACTAGACCCCTGTAGTGCTCAAGCTAGATAAGCAGGTTACAAGAGAAAACTCATTTTCTAGTCTAAAGGATAGCTCATCAACATCCACTGAAGTTGTTGTTTGCTTCTTCTTCTTGTCTCCTTTCTTCCAATTCGGACATTGACTGACATAATGTCCTAGTTGCTTAGGTCTTTCTTTTTCTTCTTGTCTCCTTTGGAGGTAGACTCACTGCTTGATCCTTTCTTAGCTTTGCCTTTGTTGGCAAGAGAAGCATTCTCTTCTACCTCACCCTTACGACCACTATTGCTACCTCCATTAACATAACTCATTCGTAACTCTTCCTGAGTGAAATCAGTCCACAAACAATCCCAATCAAGAATATCTTATCGTTTGGATACAAATTTGAGAAAGATGTCCCTTTTTTTGTGAATCATGCCAATGCAATCCTAACAACCTCATCATCTGGTATTGCTACCCCGATAGTTATCAACTCAGATTTTACTGTTTTGATCCTGGTAAGGTAGTCCACAACGCTCTCCCCTTTCTTCATTCTGGTGTTTCTCATCTTATCCCTGAGAATCAACTGCCTGTTCAAATTTGAACTTTAGTATAGGTTGAGTGTGGCATCATACATATTTTTAAAGGTGTCTAAATCTGCAATATGAGGAACAAGATGATCCTTGACCCCATCCATAACGATGTATCTAGATTTGGAATCTTCTTTCTAGTAGGTTGTCAATAGCGTAGCATTTGTCAGAACAAAAATGGGAGGGGTTGTATATTCCTTCAAACCATTCTCTAGTAACAGAAGAATTATTTCTTTCCACACGCCAAAGTTTGAAGCCCCCTCAAGTCTGTCTGAATCTCTTAATCTGGTTGTTGCCATTGTTGAAACCCTTGAACTTAAACCTCCCTGAACACAAAATAAAATTAAAACTTGCACTTGTGTGATTAATCCCTAGTTTTCTCTTTCATAATCTATCTCTAATACCATGTGAAAAATACGTGTCCCTTATTGGTGTTGTGAAACCCAGCAATAAATTCACTATCGTTTAAACTAAAAGATTCGAATAATAGAAATCAAATGAATGTAACAAAGAATTCAAGCATGCACAACACCATTCATAAAATACTAAACACAACAAAAATTAGAGAAAACCAATCACACTTTGACACAGTGATCTACCCTAGAAAACCCCTAACTTTGGGGAAAAACCAACATTCAATGAGAGATTTTATTATAACAGAAAAAAATAAATTTACAATAACTTTCAAAAACTTGGCATCCACAACAATACTACAATCTTGGATAGTATTTCAACTCCTCGTTTTGTTCACCCCAATCTCCCTTTCTCTTGTGTCATTTCTACAAAAAAAACTTCATATGTATATCTTTTTAGCACTCACCTCAATCTTCTTTTCATAACCTCTCATCACCTACGATGGAGTAGAGATTAACTTAGAAATAAAGCAAGGTTGTTGCTAAAAAGGATATCTATAGAACTGGAAAGTACTTTGTAGATAAGAAGAGAAGAAAAAAATAAGAAACTGGGAGATTACTTCTCCATAATCGCTCCAACCTGGATGACACGGTTCCAGGCTAGAATATCTTTCGAGCTACTATTTTTAACAGAAGAAAACAATGGAATAAGGAGGTGATAATAAAGATAACAGGTGCTGCAAAATGGTCAAATGGTCACTTGCATGGTGGAAGGGTCTATCAAATTTTTCTAAAGGGTTTGGGACACATATTGGTTGGAAAATTGGTTAGCCTGGATAAGACAATAGTAACAAGAAAAGTGTTACCCACCATTGATAAAACCCTTGAAGTTGAGAAGATTGTAGGGATATTTGATCCAAATGCAGTGTTGAAGAAGAAGGTAACAATGTAGGTAATGAAGCTCTTTAGGAAAGGTTTAGAGAGAAAAAAACATGAAAACATTTAGCTTCTATATAAGTAATTATGGGGATCTATTCTCCCATTTTCAGATTGAGCGTCTTTCCAAATTCAAGAAAGGGTTGCTCTTCATAATGTCTCATAGGTCGGAGTGATAAAGAAATATGCTCAAAAGGTGGACGTAATTTTTTGGTTTCTATTAATATAATGAGAGTTGTTCTCTTGAAAATGCTTATTTATACAAAAAAACATACTATAGATTGATAATTAAGTTTTATAGAATTGAAAATAGAAAGAATAAGAAGTAATTAGTGTCATGTGTGGGTCACACATTTTTCTATTTGATTTTTATCTATCTTTTAATTTTATTTATTTATTTTCAATTAAGGACAATCAAGAAAATTAAATATCTCATGGGAAAAATATGAAAAAAGAAAAAGAAAAACCTAACCTTAATCTCCTCATTTCTTTTTTTTAGACTATTTATTTTTTATCTCTTTTACTTTTCTTTTGTTTAGGTTAGAGAGCAAGCACACTAGAAGGAAATTGCATAGCTCAAGAGAGCTCACACCAGATAAGAAAATGGCCAAAATTATTACGCCCTTGATATGTTTGTGATGTTGTTATTTTTAATATTTTAATAAACTTTATTTTTATGTTACTAGTTTTATTCATAGAGGGTGACTAGAGAAGAGGCTATATATATTATTTGGGTGTGCATGCAAGGTGCTAGATCACTATATATATATATATTTTTTTTCTTCTTCTTTTTTTGGTGCAATAGTATGGGATGGTAAATGTTTTTATAATGGCAGCTCTGAGAATACCTACATTAGCCCTAGTGGCTACTAATATTGTGCCATTCCTTCTTGTAGTCGTCATTGGGCGAATTTATGGTTGAGCTTAAACCTATCCATTTATTATTACTATGTGTGTGTTTAGTATATGCGAGTGTCTATTTTTTGTTCTTAGATATGAGGCCAACCTATAGTTGAACATCAACCTACATATTGGTTTTGTTTAGCACTATGCAAGTGTTGCACATATATTACCTATGTTTGACATTGTTTGTCATTAATGTCAACACTCATTTTGATGCTTATGTCAATGTGGGTCATCATTTTTCTGTTGATGGTACACTATATTGTTGTGCTAATAGTGATGATGCTAATTTTCATGGTTGGATGTCATGCCTTGTTTAACTACAAGTAAAGTGGAGTATGGTTGTTGTTGACATAGATGATATCATGATGATAGTTAAGATGAGGATTGGAAGCATTAAGATGATGATCATAAGTAATACTAAAGTTGGAGAGTTGTTGTTGATGGTCCCTAGTATGTTGTATGCTCTCTCCTCTTGTTCCTAAGGAAGTATGTGTTGCTACAAGGAAGTTTTGGTCTTCGGATGTTGGTGAAAGGTTATGTTACAGGAATTTACTTTGAAGACTGCTTGGGAGAATGCTCTGCATTCCTCCATCTTTGAAGATATGGTCTCGCAGTTTGGGATTCAATGATTTTTTTTGTGGATGTTGTACTCTTATCTTTTTAGGTCACTAGTGTTGTCGAGGAGGTTTCTGGTAATTGCAGCGGGTTGGAAGTTGTGTTGCTTGTCAAGACTAGTCCAAAAAATGCTTCGCATTTCTCTGCATTATTGTTTCTATTTCTATAGCTTGGTGGATGTTTTTTTAGTGTTTGTGTAGTGCCTCAGTTCATCTTTCATATGATGAAGTTTATTGCAACTTAAGTTGTTAATGTTCTATCTCATGTCTATGTCTTATGGGCTTCTGGGATGAAGTGTTTTGCTTTTGATTGGTTTTTGGTGGCTATTTGTGGCATGACAATGTGAAAGAAGTATATGTAAGTGTTGTTGGATGTTCATGTGGAACGTCTCTTTGTGGTCTGCACATCAATAGTTGATCTCTTTGATACCACATATTATTTTGAGCTGGTTTTCTGGGTAATTTGTGGATGTCTAGTCGATAGAGCTTGTTCTCTTGCTTGCACTATGTGATTGGGGGCCTGTGCTAGCAATTGAGGTTGTGTTATGATGTGTTTAGGTCCTTCCCTATCTCGTTGAGAATTGCATTGAATAAATTTGGTTGAAAGTATGCTTTTGGGTCGACTGGTAATGTGATACACATTTCTTCTACATGTTTCCTTATTGTTGACTTGGGATGTTGTGTGTCAACGTGTATGTTTTTTGGGATCTCATTGGAAGATGTAATAAGTTTTTTCGCCCCTCTCTATCTTTTGGATATGACCACCTTCACCACAATTATATTTTATGGTTGACTTGTTAAGGTTACTACTTATCTCCTATTTTGGTCGGCCTAGTTTGATGTTTTCTTTGCTTGTGGAGGATATAAATTGAAGAACAATTCAGTTGCAAGTTGAACAAGAGCATTGTGGTGTGCGAATATGAAATGATGTAGTAAGTTGTGAACAAGAAAATTTAGATGCACTTTAATGCCTAATTCAACATAGTGTATTGTTGACATATGTCGTAAGTCTAAATATTCATGTATCTTGCTATTAGATAGTGAGTCTCTTCAGTAGGTCCTTGTATCTTGCCATAGGGTTGTGTGCCTCAATTTGCAAGTTCTTTATAACTTTCCCAGAGGTTGTGCACCTTATCCTGCAAGTCCTTTAGAGAGCAGTGAGCTTCCTTAGGTAGTGAGCTTCATATATATATGTGTGTGTGTGTGTGTGTGTGTGTGAACACTTCAGCCTGGACCTGTTCAAACATGGACAAACAAACAAACATTAGTCCTCAAACATGTTTAAACCAAACATTCCCTATGAAATTCATTCAAGCATAAGAACAAAAAAACAACATAAAATATCAAATAAAAGCTAATGAAATCTCATTTGAATGCTCAAACTAGCATCCCATAGGGGAATTGGTGCTTCTTTCATGTGGAAAGAAGCCCTTTCCCAATTCCATGATAATCTTGATGATGATATGATATTATTGATGTAAAATGCCAATAACCTTGCTATGGATGATGAACTTCTATGCTAAATTGGATGAAGATATGGATGATTGTGGATAATGAGTTTGCATAAACTTGTGTCTTTAAAAATTCCTAAGATTGTGGATCCAAATACAATAGAGAAGGCCTCTATTTATAATGAAGAAGGTTGGAAGAATGAAGAATAGGATGACTATGGGATTAAAGAAGGGACCAATGACATTGTGCCACTTGTCAACATGCTAATGAAGGAGAGTGGAGCACATTTTGAACAATGTGCATGTTAAATGCATGTAGGTGTAATTTGAATTTGAAGAGGTGACTTGTGTAAGAGGGGATGTAAGAGGAATTAATGCCAAGTTGTCTAAAGGAGAGGACATGTAAGAGCCTTTAATGCCAAGTTGAAGGGAAAAAGTCCTTTGGGAGAGAGAATTCAAATAAGTGGAATATTCCAAGAATATGCCATATTTGAATGAAAATAGGGTAATTAATAAATCAAATAAATTGATTTACATGTGCAACTTGCAAAAGCTAGAGGAATGGAGGATTAGTGTTAGGAGCTAATTAATCTAATTAACTTAGAGGAGATTAGTTTGATTGTGACATTTGATTTAAATACTTGAATTTATTTAAATTAAATGAGAGGATATTGGTAGATTAGTAATTTAAGTTAATAAATTTGATTTATTCAATTAAATGAAGAACATTATGATTTAATTAAATAAAGTTGATTTATTTAATCAAAAAGAGAACATTAAGATTTAATTAAATAAAGTTTATTTATTTAATTAAGGGGGGAATTTAAGATTTAATTAAATAAAGTTGATTTATTTAATTAAAGGAGGAACATTAGGATTTAATTAAATAAAGTTGATTTATTTAATTAAAGGAGGAATTTTGATGAATTAATTAAATAAAGATTATTTAATTAATTGGTTAGTAAAGAAATGATCAAGGAAGAATTGAAGTTAGTTAATCAGAATCGAGTGCATGATATCAGTTAGGATATTTTGAGTGTCTACATTTTACCCCTCTTTGAAGCAATGTACCTATTGCGTTGGTTCAAAGAAGTACATTGGTACACTGCCCCCTCAACAGATCGAACGGAAAGTTTGATTTTAGGGTCGATCTCATGACAAAGAGGTTCAAGATGGATGTATGGATGGTTATGATGATGATGCAAATGAGATGGTTTTAAGATTCTTAGAATAACCAATCTATATTATCCTAAATAATTGAAATGATGATGCAATGCATGTGAGATGAGATGGATGATGTTATGATATACTTTTTTTCTCTTTTCAAAAATTTTTTTATGTAATATGATGGTGCAATATGTATGTATGTATGTATGGATGATGTGATGATGCCTATATGATTATGCAATGGATGTTTTATGTAAATGTATGGTTTATGAGATGCTTAGACTAACAAATCTATATTATGGTGCAATGATAGAAATGCAATGCATGTGAAATGATCAATATTTCCTATTATGTATGAAATGAATGATATGTAGTATGCTGATGGTTTGTGGATGCGAGATGGATGCATTGGTGATGTTTTGGTCGATCGTCATGATACCACATTAGTGTGGAGAGAAGAAAGAAGAAATGAGATGATGAAAAGAGGATCCAACAAGTCCATGATCTGTCAAGACTTTATTAGAAATAATGATGAGAGATTGATGATGTTTCGCTTATCAGAGATTGGGATTTTAAAAGAGATTACTTACCTTATGTTTGATAACACACATAGATACGATACATCAAGGTATAAAGAACTAGGATGGCATAGTGCCTAGTGAGATGGAATTTGACTCGACAATCGGATAGGAGTATCCGTGTTCACACCTAACATACATAAAACTTACTAGGATGTACTTCAGATATTTCAAACATCTCAGACCAAAACACGGAAAGGAAAAACCTCAACAAGTTGTCTAGAACACCTTCTATCCATACCCCATAAAACAAGTATTCGCCAAGAACAACAAATAAAAGATAATGATCAATGCCGCATTCCTTTCTCTCTAAATCATTTTGATTAGATATCATCGAGAGGTCATTGGAATGAGTGCAATAAGACAAGTCAACAAAACAAAAATCAAGTAAACAAACAAGCTAATGTTCTTCATACCTCTAGCCAAGACTAAACTACGGTGATGCCTGATGTTGATGTCCATTGTAGGAAGGATGCATCCTAGAAAATGATGTTATCAAATGATTTTGGGACTAACTAGATGGTGGGCTATTAGTACCAAGAGTTGACCAACTTGTTTACCCACTAACCTAGACTTCAGACCTTAACGTTGGAGTGCACACATTTAACTGCTAAGCTTGCTTCCAATTGTTTTGCTAAAGGGTGAAGGCGACAATTGATTTATTATGAGTGGATGCTTATTATGGGTGAATATTGAAATGGGACGAATGCACTTTTTTCAAATATTTGGATTTTTTTGATGTTTTGAAAAAATTTGAGGGTATTTTTGGGATTTTCAAGATGTTTTACAAATGTTTTGATTTTCAAAATTTCCAATGTTTTTGGTGTTTTTTTAGATTTATGAATGTTTTTGGATTTTGTGTCTTGGGGGCCCATCAATAATGGCCTTTCCTGTGTTTAAGCTCAGAGACGGCGTAGTTCAGATACCATGTTTTTAATTTTTCTTGACTTTTTGACCTATTTTGGTATTTTGACATGTTCTAGATGTTTTTGGATTTTCACATGATGGATATGTGATGATATTAGTTCTTTGTTTTGATATTTTGTTGAAAACCAAGCTAGGTTTGATTGATCATATTGATGGATTTGTGATGATAACATCGTTGAGGATACACAACAATGCAAGGATAGTGTTAAGAAACATGAGGATGGGGAAAGATGTCTCAAGATGATGATGAATTGATTGGATTTGATTGATCAATATTTTGAAGCTTGATTTGGAACAAAAAAAATTGATGATTTGATGTGGTGTTAAAGTGCAAGTTATATGTGACTGATATTGATTGTTTGGATTGATGTTCGATGAAAGATAAATCTTGATAAGGAATATCTTCTCATCAAAATATGCCATGGGCTTGTGATTTCGATTTTTTTCTCACAAATGATTTGACCAATTTGATTTCATGTTTTCCAATGTTTGGATCAACACATAAGTTGGAGGATATAGATCAAGATTTATTCTAGAAGCAAGATGTAAATATCTACCCCTAGTGTCTAGCAATGTTTGAAAGGCCATGGGTGGATTCTTGGATAGATGGATGGATGGATGGATGGATGGATGGATATGGTAAGCATGCAAAGGATGCCAAGGATTATCTTGTGATAAGATAAGGTGTTCAAACATAGGATGCTCATTTGGATAATGCTTCATGGCTTAGATAATAATGGTTAGGATAGGATCAATGAAAATGACCTATGTCAAGATGTTTACCATAAGCAAGTGTAAAGTGTGCACCAAAGTTTGTCAAGATCAAGATAATTTGGAAGATGGATGTAGACATATTAAAATGGATTGGATAAATGATTCATGGATGAATAGATTTTACTATGGATATGATGGATGGAATGTTGGCTTTATTATGGATGTGATAAGATGTTTTCTCCTAAAATGGTGCACATAGATGCTCGATTCTACACATGACGCCTATTTTCCAGGTTTCCATCATGGTACTTGCCTAAAGTGCCACCCATGTAATTTTCACTGGAGGATGATTCTTTTATCTTTACTATTTTCATGATTTTTTGGTTTTTTGCTGAAATATTTTAAGCTCATGTTGAACCACCTGGTATTGTTGACGTTGATTCTTTTGTCATAATGTGCCATCGATATCCTACTTGAAGAAGTTGTTTTGTTAAAATACATGCACTTGAATGCAATTTTGAGAATTATGTTTTGCTTTGCTGATACCAAGGTTAACTTTGTCTTTGTGTGCACATCACGATAGAGTTCCTTCTGAATCCTTATGATGAAGGGTTGCTACCAATACATGGTCAATGTGAGAATTTGATATCATGCATGGGGGAGTGGATGTTGTTGTATGTTTAGGCATAAAAGATGGATTGTTTGATAGCTTGGAACCTTTGACTCTCCAAACATGGTAAGATGAGAAATGATGAATGGATACGAAAGTATGCATTGAATTAGGACCAACTACTTGATATACTTTGTACATCACTTGGGAAGCTTTCTTTTTCCTTTGTGGACATTTTTTATGGATACTTTTCCCTTTTTTATTTTTCCCCATAGTTTCTTTTACTAATGGAGTTTGATAGGGATAATCATTCTTTGTATTATTTGGTATCCATGTGTAGTTGATTTGTCCATTATGCTTCTCAGCTTCTTTTTCTTTGATATCATTCTTCATGCTTTGATTCAAATCTTTCTTTTGATGTTGGTCCCAATTCATGGATGGGGTGATAGGTGGATGAAGATTCATGACATGGCAGGTTGTAGTATTGGCATTGGTTTCATCATAAGGATTCTTAGTGATCCCTATATTGATGCTTGCACTAGATGAAATTGCCCCTAGTTTTATAAAGGTATCATTGATATGTTTAGACCCCTTAATTGTCGAATAACCAGGACCTTGATACTTAGGATTACCAATAATTTGCACTGATTCTAGGATACCCTATTCATGTAGGCCTAATCCTTTGCCTTGATAATTCATCTGTTCAAAAAAATTATTTGCAATAGGATATGATTTTCCTTGGAAACAAGATGATAACCCTTCTCTTCTCTTTTGTGGATCTTCAAAGGTGACAACTTCTTCATTGATAAGATAGTTTGCCCTAAAAAAAGAGAGTGATCCAATTTTATAAGTGATAGGATCCTCCATATGTGGGATAAATTCCTGATTGATATCTTTGGCTTGATCTTGTGAAATATCAGATTTTAATGTTTCTTCAAGAGGTGTTGATGATCCACTTTCCACGTAAAAGTCTTCCTCATGATTCATGTTTGATATGTCTTCATGGGATGTTTATGATTCACAACTTCTGTAGAAGCCTTCTTCATAACCTCTTTTTGATATGTCTCTAGATTTTTCTATATCTTGATCAGGTATACAAATGTTAAGAGTAGGAGACTCTTGTTCCTTTGTAATGATATCAAGGGTATGAGACTCTTATTTTGAATTAAGATCATCCACATGTCCATCGAAAGAAAAAATCTCATGGGTGGATGGAGGAGTATGTGCTATATGGATATGATCATCATTTGTGACATCTTGTATAGATAGGAGAGTTCCCATTAGATCATTGTAGTATTTTGGAAATACAAATTCTTGATCTTGGTTAATGTTGGAATTGCTTTCGACATACTTTGGATCAAGTTCTTGACATGGGTCAATTTCACAGGATGGATTGCTTACAAAGGGTGCTTGGTCATCGTCATTAGGCATGGGAGGTGGCTCAATATCCTATTGATCTTTGCGTGGATTTGGATCAAGTCTTGAGTTGAGGATTCCTTCAATATCTGCAACCATGAGGTCGAAGGATGTCAATATGTCTTGGAAAGGACCACTACTAGACTTTGGTGAAAGAGGATGATCAATTTTTGCAATAAACACTTGAGATATTTCCTCCAACTCATTAGGTGATGTAGATACATTATCAACATGATCATCATTGGATGGATCTTGGATTATGTCAATAGGATCAAATAATTCTAACACTCCCTGAAATAGATCATTGTTGGACATTATTGGTGAATTTTGATCATGATAAAAAAGTGACCCTTTATGCATGTTGATTTGATCGTTGGATGAGGTAGAAAAATCTTCAAGGTGCTCATTGATGGATATATTTTGATCACCGATTTCAACTGTTATGGTGGAGAGATTGTCAATGTTTTCAACCATAGGATCCAATGATGTTAACATTTCTTGAATTAGATCATTGTCAGGTATTGTTGGTGGATTTTGATCATGATTGAAAAGTGACTTGATATATGTTGATTTGATCATTGGATGAGGTAGAAACATCTTCCAGGTGATCCTTGATGGATTGATCTTGGTCACTAATCTCAACAGTTGTGGTGGAGAGATTATCACTATTATCACTAGTGGTTGAATCTTGATCATTGTCCTCAACATTTATTTATTTTTTATCAATAAGGTCTTGGATGAGATTTTTGAGTTGAATACAATTTTATGTTTTATGAATATTTTCTCTATGATACATAATAAAATCCACCCCTATTCCAAGGGAAGCTTAGGATAGAGTTGAAAGCACTTACCTTTGGAAAACTGATGATTTTTGCATCAAGTATTTTTCTTAGCACTGATTCGATTGGATCTCCAAAAGGAGTGTATTCATGTTTGTGATCTTCTGAGATTTGTGCTTGTTGAGGTGATTCTTGTTGTGATTGATCTTGGAGATGTGGTGATTGATCTTCGAGATATGGTGATTGATCTTCGAGATATGGTGATTGATCTTCGAGATTTGGTGATTGGGTTTGTTGTTGATGTTGTTGATCTTTATATCCAACCTCTTGACATTGGAGATATTATTTTTGATGTGGTTGTGGACACAACTCAATGCTTTGATGATATGGTTTAATAAATTGAAGAGTGTATTGATTTTGGGGTGGAGATGTCTCTTGGTGATATGAATCAATTAATTTCCTAAGTGTAGCAATTTGATTTCACAATATTTGATCTTGATTTTGATCTTGACACCCTTGATACAATTGATTTGGTTGTTGAGAAAGCATATTTGGAAGATGCACTTGTAGTGTTTGTATGGGATCATGGACAAATTGATTTTGGACAATGTTCTAATTTGGGATGATGTTTAGATTTAGCATTATTGGTTGACATTGAACATTGTTGTGGTTGGGGAACACCTTTCTTTGATTTAGGTAACCTTGATTTTGCATGGTGTTACCTTGACTTGGATCAATACATGGAGTTGCTAACATATTGTTTGGACTTTGAACAACATTTGTGTGATTCGTAAACATATCTATCCCAAAGTTCACCAAGTGTGGATTTGATATGTTCATGTTTGGTAAGCTTGTATTTGGTATAGTCACATTTGGCATGTATAGATTTGGTGGGATAATTTCATTTGGTTGAAGACTCATTTATTGATTGTTTGGTTGATAGATTTGTGGGTTTTGACTTTGGTTTAAATCTACCTTCGCGAAAGGTGGTCCAAAATTTAGATTGGGCATACTCACATTTGTTGTACCATTGAAGTTTTGTGTTCCAAAATGTAGATTGGGAAAATTCACATTTGTTGTAGCATTGAGATTTGTAGGATATAATGATCCCATGTATGGATTTTATAAATGTGAGTTTTGATAATCAATTGGCGTTGTAAGGCTTTGATAGTTTGGTTGACTTGGATTACTCATGATGTATGAATCAAGTTTATATTCCATGTTTTTCTTGTGTAATGACCTTGTTGCAAAAGAAAACCTCTAAGGTATTTAGGACTAATTATGAGATGAAGGATGAAAGGGTGAATGATATGGGTGCTTGAACTTTTAGGAATTTTGGATCAATGCTAGACTTTAGGATTTGATTTGGATAATAAATTTGTAGATCCCAAGATTTTGGATGTGACCTTAGGATGAACTTGTTCAAAGGGTTGCTAATTTAACTAGAGGTATGGGAAAGGATGCATTCTCACACTCCTAACTAAACAAAGTGATTTTGATTTGGTTTAATGATGTACCCAAATCTAGATAATGATGTTTCCAAAGCTCTAAAGTTGTTTGTGGGATGGAGATGATAAATATTTGGGATGGATGACATGTTTGATTTGATCCTAAATGAGCCTAAGAGGGAATTTTTTTATGGGTGATCTCACAATAATAGTTTGTAATTTGGGCAAACTAAACACTAAACTGATTTATTTTTACTAAATCTTCACTTTCAGACTCCTATAGCAGCTAAACCGTGAGGAATTCGAAGATGTTGCAAAGTAGTGATTTGTGGAATTTTGACTATAGATTCTAAATATATATTTTTCAAAAAAATTGGAATCAGATTGCACTTATTTTTGCATCTCCTTCAAAAACTATCTTTTTTTTAAAAACAACATTTTTAAGGAGTGACGCTCACCGTATACAACATAACTTTTTTTGTATCAAGGATAAAATTCTAATTTTTTCGAATTTAGATTTGCAACTATGATATCTAACCAGTTCATTTGGTTTCATAGTGTTCTATTGATTTTTTTTTTCTTAATCAAGTTTCAAAGTCAAACCAATTATAATTCAGACATAGGTGGACCGTATACAACATAAATTTTTTTGTATCAAGGATAAAATTCTAATTTTTTCGAATTTAGATTTGCAACTACGATATCTAACCAGTTCATTTGGTTTCATAGTGTTCTATTAATTTTTTTTTTCTTAATCAAGTTTCAAAGTCAAACCAATTATAATTCAGACATAGGTGGACCGTATACAACATAAAAAAAATGGATGTATCAAAATTTTAAAAAAAAATTTATCGATCAAGGACATCAATACCCAGCCTGGACATATTTTTCAAATTTTTATTTTGATAATCTTCTATTTTTCCACATGTGCAGAACAAAGAGCTTATTTTTGGTGAAAAAACTATGTTTAATAAAACTAAAAAAACACATACATAATAAAACCAAAACATATTAAAATTATATTCATTGGATAGCTCATTTTGAGGACTACCATCATCCAATTGGGTTTGTGAAGCCTCCTCCATTTTTATCCTCAACCCGATCTTCAAAGGGAAAAAAATTGGAGTTTTTTTGTGCCAGAGGGTGGGAAGGTGGGAAAAGGAGGGTTCAAGTGAACCCCCTTTCCACAATGGGAAAATGCGGGTTCCCACATTTAAAGGGGTTTGCTCGAACCCTGGTTCAAGTGAACCCCTTTTGGGTTCACTATTAAATAGAAGACCAATATTTTTCTTGGAATACCATAAGATAGAAGATTACAAGCACATGTGTGGGGTTCAATTGATTTAATCTTGATTAAATGGATTCTTTTTACCGCATCAACACCTCTTGCTTAGCTTTCAAACTGAATGTCTATGTCTCAACTCCTTTTCATTCTACAAGGTCTATTATGTGAAAATCAAAGGGTCAAAGCCATAGTTTGCCTAGGTTGACTTTGGAGAGAACAAATTGAGATGTGGGCCCAAATACTTAGAAGCCTCTAGGGATAGAATCCCTAGGGACAAGCAGTAATACTTGGACCTTTCAAAGGTATTTTCTCTTTCCAAAGGGTTTAAAATTTGATGACCTTGTTGAATGTTTGTTTCCACGTTTTGAGATTTCAAGCAATGTATTTGATTTTGAAATAATGCACAACCCTAGGATAGAAAAGACAATATTCCCACTTGGATTTCTCCAACTATGCTTATTTAGAGTGGATGATTAGAAGCTTGACCACACTGGATCCCCCTTTCTCAACACACACTTCTCGAGTCAGCTAAGCTTTAGTTCTCATGAATCTCCCATGATGAACTTTTCATCTCTACAAAGAATCACAAATATGTGGGATGGCTCTGGAGGTCCGACCTCCTGACGCCAATAAATATTGGGATTTTTGGGCTACTACACAAGAGTTTGTAATAAGGGCATCTATTTCAAAGGACACAATGATAAACTCTCTCAAGATGTCTCCCAACCCTTAGATCAAGTGCTTTTCACATCATAAAGATACTGGGGGAGAGATATCATGCATCACTCAGTTGATTGCAAAATTTCCTTGTAACCACAAATTTGTATATCAGTTTGGAAGAGCCTGGCTTATGCTCATTACTGCTTGAGTCATTCCCTTGGGGTGAGTGATTTTTCCCACCAAGGTAGACCCTCTAAAGGTAAAAAATAGAGAGTAAGCACATTCGTAGTTCGATCAATCTTTGTTTGTGTGAACAAAGAGATAACACACGTGATGCCTTTTTCTCACACTAGCAAGATTTGTTCAATTTTAAAGACCCAAACTTGAAATGTGGAGGCAATCCTTTAGACAACCTAATGTCACTAAAATTATTTTGATTCTCAAGATCATCGTGAAGTTCAAGGGAAGTGCATACACATTTGAATGGAAAGATCTTGTAAAAAATATTACAAAACAAGAACAAGCACAAATTCTTTTTAATCCTCAAAAGCAATAAATGGATTCTTTTTATAGCACCAAGCTTGAGTGTGAAAGTTTTTTGTTCATTTTTAATCCAAATGGAAAAGGTAGTAAGTGTCTAAGTTTAATTTTAACCAACTTGAAGAAATCAAATCAATGGTTAATTTTAAACCCAAAACTGAAGTGATTTGTCCTAAAATAGAAAACAAAAGTGAAAAATGGAAGCCCTAGGCTTATTACAATAAGCATTTAAAAATGATTTTTCAAGTTCAATTTCTACTTTTCCAACTTAAAATCTACCTTTTATTTTATTCCCATGTGAGAGAAACCATCATTGATGCCAACCTGCAAACATCGTTAGTAGTTTTAGATGTGTCTTTGACAACGCATAAAGTATCTACAAAACAAAAATATACAGATCAGTACCCCAGAATTTTAAATTTCTTCAAATAAAGGTGTATGCGCTAAAATATTAAGTATATGCGCTATTAAACACATTCAATGCTCTAAAACAGGAGGTAAATGCACTAAAACGGGAGGTAAATGCGCTGAAATAGGAGGTAAATGCGTTGAAACAAGAGGTAAATACATTGAAACAAGAGGTAAATGCACTGAAACATGTGGTAAATGTGCTAGTATGGGATGTGGATGTGCTATAATAGGGATTTGATGAACCAAAATTCACTACCAACATGCTAAAATGGACAGTGGATGCGCTACATCAAAATTCACGAATAGACTTGTTGACGAAACTTGCAAGAAAAATATTAAAAATGGGGCTAGGCCAAGCCCCACGGTGGGTGCCAAAATGTGAACACTTCAGCCTAGACCTATTCAAACATGGACAAACAAACAAACATTAGTCCTCAAACATGTTTAAACCAAAAATTCCCTATGAAATTTTTTCAAGCATAAGAACAAGAAAACAACATAAAATATCAAATAAAAGCTAATGAAATCTCATTGGAATGCTCAAACCAGCATCCCATAGGGGAATTGGTGCTTCTTTAATGTGGAAAGAAGCCCTTTCCCAATTCCTTGATAAGATTGATGATGGTATGATATTCTTAATTTAAAATGCCAATAACCTTGCTATGGATGATGAACTTCTATGCTAAATTGGATGAAAATATGGATGATTATGGATAATGAGTTTGCATAAACTTGTGTCTTCAAAAATGCCTAAGATTGTGGATCCAAATACAATAGAGACGCCCTTTATTTATAATGAAGAAGGTTGGAAGATGAATAATAGGATGAATGTGGATTAAAGAAGGGAGCAATGACATTGTGTCACTTGTCAACATGCTAATGAAGGAGAGTGGAGCACATTTTGAACAATGTGCATGTTAAATGCATGTAGGTGAAATTTGAATTTGAAGAGGTGACTTGTGTAAGAGGGGATGTAAGATGAATTAATGCCAAGTTGGATCAAGGAGAGGACATGTAAGAGCCTTTAATGCCAAGTTGGAGGACAAAAGTCCTTTGGGAGAGAGAATTCAAATAAGTGGAATATTCCAAGAATATGCCATATTTGAATGAAAATAGGGTAATTAATAAATCAAATAAATTGATTTACATGTGCAACTTGCAAAAGCTAGAGGAATGTAGGATTAGTGTTAGGAACTAATTAATCTAACTTATAGGAGATTAGTTTGATTGTGGCATTTGATTTAAATACTTGAATTTATTTGAATTAAATGAGAGGATATTGGTCGATTAGTAATTGAATTAAATAAATTTGATTTATTCAATTAAATGAAGAACATTAGGATTTAATTAAATAAAATTGATTTATTTAATCAAAAAGAGAACATTAAGATTTAATTAAATAAAGTTGATTTATTTAATTAAGGGAGAAATTTAAGATTTATTTAAATAAAGTTGATTTATTTAATTAAAGGAGGAAAATTAGGATTTAATTAAATAAAGTTGATTTATTTAATTAAAGGAGGAATTTTGATGAATTAATTAAATAAAGATTATTTAATTAATTGGTTAGTAAAGAAATGATCAAGGAAGAATTGAAGTTAGTTAATCAGAATCGAGTGCATGATATCAATCGGGATATTTCAAGTGTCTGCAATATATATATATAGTGATATTTTTCACTGTTGTTTTTACCTTCTTGGTTTTTCCACATATATTAGTGTTATCTTGTGCATGTGTGTTCATTTATTTATATTTTGTTTCCATTGAATTGATTAAGAGTTGTTGATTTGGTTAAGGGTTGTTGATCTTGTTAAAAGTGTGTATTCTCTTTGTGTTGAAGGGTTTAAGTTTTGAGATACCGATTCACCCCCTGCCTCTGTGTATTTGAGTGTGTTCAATAACAAGTATTTGGGCCAACTGTTATTGTAACCACCATGATAATATTTTGTGTGTGTTCATGACTGACATAGGAAGTTGCCACCTCTATGAGAGGTCACAAGGTAGATGATTCACTACATGTACTACAATATTCTCTCTCTCTCTCTCTCTCTCTCTCTTAATACATGTATGGTGTTCCATATATTCGGCCTTCAAAAGTGGTGTAGGCCATTGGGAAAGGGCATCGAAAAGGATTTATTAAGTATCAAGCCATGAATGGCTTGTTTGTACTTGGTGTTCAATGTTATAATTTTATTTTGATTATTTTAGAATCTAATTCTTTTTACAACAAAAGGTAATATTCTTGTAATACATGTTACCCCATCTATAGAGTATGTGTACCTTTAATACATATTCCCTTATGTTTTTTATTACATTTCTAGAATACAAAGGTATGTCTTTCCTTTGGAAACAATAGCACAATGATGAATTGATTTGCAACATAAATCATGTGGGAGAAGTTTATACACCCAAGTAGTTAAACCATCATATGATTAATTCATTTTATGCCCATAAACACAAAATTTCAAAGGTACAAGTTTTTAACACAAAATCTAATTCCATAATTTAAATAGTTTATTATTGACATTGTAAATATTACTAATATTTATATGGTACACATAAGTGTAACAACAATTCTTGGAAGGAAGCTTGATAAGAAACTAAATTATTAACCATATTACCTATGAAACTCAGAGACATATTTACATCCATAGTAATTTGCAACAGTGCTATAAGAAATTTGACTGAGTACTAGTTGTTCACAACAATACAAAACACAACAAGTTACTCCTTAAAATTATATTTCTCAATGGTGTTTTCATACACAATTACACTTCACCAAAAGATCTACATTATAAGCTATCTAATTCTTATTTCTACCATGTACATATTTGAAAATTCATCTTTATAACATTTATATACATGGAATTCCCATTGGGATAACTAAAATTCTTTCTAAATGTACAACTACTTCCTCCTCCCATAATCATTTATAGAATATAAAAATAAATTTATTAATTTTTCAATAGAATCATATATTATGTACATAATTCTTACAGATTTGACAACTATCTTCCTTTCTACAATTATATAAAACAAGTATTATAATAATATTTTCTACCATGGATAAAAACATGCACAAAATAAATGAATACTAATAAAAAAAATTGCATTCAACAAAGAACATATTTATACCCTTATCACTTTCATAGTAAAATTATGCATTACATCACAAATTTTCCCTCAACCTAGGTCTGCATTTTCGGTATATCATACATCTTTATCTTCAATGAGACTATATTTCTTTCCAACAATCCTTAGGACATACACATAACACACAAAAAATCCTTTTTATAGCCAATGGTATCTCACCTTCTAACTAAGGACAACAAATTGTCCAACCCCAAGCTTGGGGAACCACATTGTGATCAAGTAACCATTAACACACAAACTTACAACCACAACATAATTTTTACAATAATATTTTCATAGCCAACCACACATCACATTTTCACAACAAACCCAAGGAAAAATCTAACATAAGGGTTCTTCCCAGAACCTCAAGAAGTGGGAGAAAGGGCATCAAATTATGGGGAAGACTACTTAGAAGAAAATACACATATAAAAAAATCCACTCCTCCAAGAATTCACCATTTATGTTCTCCACAAAACTAAAATCCCACATCATAATATCTTGAACACACAATTATATAATATTTCATCAATGAGATATATGGATAAATTTTACCCATTAAATTTTCCCCATCAAGTACATCTCACTCACTCAACCCCAAAAAAGGAGTACTCTCATCAAATTTGTAGAGCATACTCATACTACCTTAAAAACCACTTCACAAAAACAACACTAACAACAAAACCAACAAATAAATTACAACCAAACATATTTATACAAAGATTTCTCACAAAACTAAAGAAATAGACAATATGCCTACTTGGTTAATCTTCTACAATTAGGGAAAGTTGAGGAATACTTCCATAAGAAAATCCCATTAAGTTATCCTCCCCACACCCACTTTCTCTTCACTTCACTTCACTCTCAAGAGCTTTCTCTTCCCACCAAAACCAAAATTGAGAAAATAAAGAATGCACCAAAAAAAATACTTCACAAAAAATTCTAGAAATATAGACATCTCCATTTTCTCTCATTGTGAGGTTGAAACTTGTAACCCTTTGAGTCAATCCTCCAAAACCATAACTAAACTTTGTATTCCCATTATAATAGTGAACACTTCTTAGGACCACTTCTTCCTCAAGTTGGTCTTCAAGGTAGTTGCGAAGAATTTTTTTATTAGGATCCTTCCATGTGTCTCCACTACCTCATGTTGCATTAGAAACTCAATCAACCAAAATCAATTTTTGTCACATTTTAAAATGGTAATAAAAGAAGGTTAAAATCTCAACATATAATGATTTGTGCCCTTAAAAAGAAGCCTAAACCATAGTCTTGTGACCTGGGACTTTAAGAGACACCAATAAAAGTGCAAACAAAATTTTAAATCCACATTAAAGAACTTACAAAATAAATGTAGAATTTGAGTTGAAACTTTTTTCCTCCCTTGAACCCATATATAAATACACAATCACACCACCAAATATTCACAACTTATATAGATAGTTTTCATAAAACCAAAACAAAATTCTACATCAAAAAGGGCAACTAGATAACACATAAGGCTTTAGCAAATCTCCATATAGGTAAGGTTAGCTTGAATTTTTATATACATTATCATTACCATGTGATCACCTACACACTTTATTACTATTGTTTATTACATATAATTTATGGGAATATGTAATTTTTATTTTCTATCAATTCATAAACAACCCGATACATCCTGAAACAATTCATGTATGGATCCCATAAACAAGAAGATAATTTGAATGATTTTTTTATAACATCTTCATATAAATGATCAAGGTGATGCCATGCATTTAATAAATATATCATGAACCCAAATAAATAACAAAAATTAAAGTTCTAAAACATATTAATGAATCAAAACACAAAATGTCTCATAGTGATGTCAAAAATGTTTTAAGAGCACCTCAAGAATAACATGATAACAATCACTAATGGGTGAGTCTCACATTTAACATCTACCTGAATCTAGCAACCAATATTATTGTAGGAAAATTGTCACCCTTGAAAATTTCACACTATGTTTAGCCCCCCCCTTATGTGCTTGAACCTAATTATTCATTTAATTACCTATTTATATATATCTTCAAAAAATTAAACAATGGGAAATGAAAGTAAGAATTTAATATTTTCTCCCGACACTTTAGGTTCTAAAAAGGATGGGTATGGACTAGGGCACCCCATGCCCTTGTCTGGACCTTTTCAACCCTAATTTGAATATGTAGATTCCAATATTTTTTTATTTGAATTTCCAATTTCATTTTTTGGCCATCAATATTCGATTTTCAGGAAATTAGAATAATTGAATATAAGTACTAGTCTTTTTCATTATTTGAAATCCTAGAAAATCTATTCAATAAATTGAAGATCCTTAAATCAATCAAGGAAATTCAAGGGTAGATTTAGTGGCATTATTACAATGTTTTCATCAATCAAGGTCAAGCTTGGATGACATCAAGAAGGAAACAATTATGTGCAAGTAGTTATCATGATCAATCATGCCAAATTATGAAGTATTGAGTTATCCTCTACATGCTATCTACAATAGTCTATTATGTTTTGGGAGCTAACCTTTTGTAGGTCTATCAAGCATTCAAGGAATTCATCAATCAAATTTTTTGGTAACTTGTGTGACATCACTTCATCAAGGGTTTCGCATCAAGGTGCCATTATCATTTATCATTTATCATTTTAGTCAATTACTATTGTTTTGGCCTTTACCCAACCTAACGCATGCCCTCTTGATCATCATCATTTGTTGCACGTGGAGGTAGAAATACCAAAATGAGGTTTGAATTAGGTAAGCTCATATACAACACAACCTTTCCCCCTCTTTCCATGTGTGCATGGTCAATTCCAAAAGCTTAAGTAGAAGACGATTCCAAAAAATGATACAAACCATAACCTATATTTTACTTTGCAAATCCAAGAAAAGAGGAGGCTAGTTTGGGGCACTCCACTCCCTAGACTTGCTACTTCAACCTCAAATTTAGTTCATAGGTGCATAGTATTCTACCATCGAATTTCCTTTCTATTTTTTAGGATTCCAGTTTCATCAATGCGAAAAAGATGTGTTTTTAGACTAGGGCTACATGCCAAATATTCTTATTAAAACACTCATAAAATTTATCCCTTTTACAACTTAATAAAACATAAACCCTAGGAGGTTGGTTCTCCCTTGTGGCAACAAGTCAATCATAAAACCCTTGTTGGTTTATGTTTGAATGTGGAGTTAAAGTGAAAGGGAGACAATCCTCGTTAATCTAATTAGATTTAGGATTACTTTTTACACTTAACATTTTGGTGAACCCGGTGTATCCTACACTTGCAATTTTTTATTTTCATTAGTATAAATTTTGAAAATTATTGTAATAATCTAGGTGCTTTGAATATCTTGTTGTTAACTTGTATTTATTTCATTTTCAAAACTATGCATTTGCATTATTTGTTCATCATAAATTAAAAGGAAAAAATGAAAAATTATCTTGGATTTAAAATTGCATAATCTTATGTCTAATTTTCCTTTTTTAGGGATTAGATCTTAGTTATTTTCATTGAGAGATTTAATGGAAATATTTGTTCATAATTTATGCATGCAAAACCATTTAAAAAGGGTAAAAATTGCATAGTATTTTCATTTCAAAAGATCAAAAGCATTGCTTTTATTTATTTTTTGGAAATTCAATCAAATTATAGTATTTTAATTTTTTTAAATTATGAATTGAACATATTAAATTTCTCTAAAAATATAAAATACTTTGCATGTGTGTTCTTCATATAGAAAAACTAGTTTTTCATGCATTTCCAAAATTTTGTTTACTCCTAGACATTAATCTCTACAACCTAAGACCCTTAAACACTATAGGTGGTTTCCAGATCCTATATTTTCTAAAATTACCTCTCTGGTCTAGGGCACATAACACCCTTGTCTAGTTAGTTTGGGCTGAAATTTTTGTGCAAATATTTGTCTATGGTCTTTGTTTAGATCTAGCTCCTATTCTCAAGTTTTGTTATGAAAACTATCTAATTTTTTTGTGCATCACTAGTTTGACTCATAAGACAACATAACTTTTTCATTACAAAAATATTGTTTTATCATAAATTAAATCTTAATGTCAAATTTTATTAATCAATTTAAATATTTTTTGTTACATGCATATGAAAATGAGTTCCTCTCTCCTCTTTTGGTTATTTTTCATTGGCCCCTCTCCCAATATCTCTCCTACTTATGAGGGTATCTTGGTGCAAGAGGATCCAATCATTGAGAATCATTTTGTTCCTCTCCCTTTACATCTCCTACTTGGGAAGATATCATGTTCAAAGAGGATGTAGTAATTGATACATTTCATTCTTTAAATGATAATAATATGGATGACATAGATGAAGATTATAAATTGATATTAGATCCCCTATCGATAGAATGTCTTCAACAACTAGTTAACTCAATTGAATTTATGAACACACAATTTATCATTAGACCTCCTTTAATTATTGGACCACCTAAACCACCTCTCATCATAGGACCTCTGAAACCTTAGGGACACATCCTAAATTTTTGCAAAAAAACTCACTCAAAGTAATTATGCACACCAAGTTGTGTTGCAACAACTAATTTATCACACAGTGGCTCACACATAGAACACTAGAAATAATAAGCAACCAAAAAATGCCAACATCAATTCCATTTTATCAACCATATCTTCTACCCCCACCTAGCCTTCCTAAACGTAGTGATAAATATTATGATATTGTTGAGAAACTTCTTAATAATCCATCTAAGATCTCCCTTTGGGATTTTATTCAAATATCACCTAAATGCCATGGGATGCTCCAAGAGGCTTTGTAGAAGATTAATATCTTACCTTCTATCAAACCAAATGATGTAGAAACCTTGTTTGATTGTATGCAGGTGACAAAGTTGGATATTACATTCCCTCAACATGAATTACCTCCACTTGAAGTCCAAAAATATCATGAAGCTCTAAAGATAATGGTTGTTATTAATAAAATTGGGGTTAGACGTACTCTTATTGATAATTGTTCAGGTCTTAATGTTTGTAGCATTGATCTTCTAGATAAAATTGGTGGGGATAAGAATCTTATAGAACCTAATGATCTTTCTATTCATGGCTTTGATAATGTTAGTAAATAACCACTAGGGAAAATCACACTACCCATTAAGGTAAGACCTATAATTTTCCCTACCCTTATCCATATCATGTTGGTACATCTTTCATATAATATTCTCTCAGGTAGATTGTGGATCCATGATACAAAAGGAGTCTCAACTACTCTTCACCATGAGATGAAGTATGGAAATAATAATAAGATACACATGGTAAAAGCGGATACAAAAATTTATAATTCACAAATCAAAGCCAAACATAACACTTCCAACTCTCTTAATAATTTGATTCAATCTTAAAAAGTGGAACCATTACCTTCCAATGATAGTTATACTATGGATACACTCTTGGGCGATGTTTGGGGATTATTATATTTTACACCTCATTTCATTGGGGAGTGTAAAATCTCAACATCAAAGCTTGAAGAGTTGAATATTTTAGCAGCTAGTCCAACTAATGATCAAACATCCACAAATACATGTTTTGGTGATGATTGGGTTTCATTATATTTTACACCCCCCTTTGTGGGAGAATACAAAATATCACAATAAAAACCTAATAATTCTTGCATTTGATTCACTCAATCTTGTTCTACATCAAAAAATCCAAAAAAATAATCCTATGATGATGACGAGGTCTCTTTAGCTTCCATCCCTCATGTGTTGGTGATTCATAACTTTAAAATAGTTAAAAATAATTTTCTTTCTTGCGAAAGAATCAATTCTTCTCATAATCATTTATATATGACTTCTTCATCTGAGTTGGACCAATGTTATGGGATTGGCTATAAAATTATTTCTAAAAATGGATATAATAAAAACATGGAACAAAGAGTTAAGGATCATGTGAAGTCTTTGTTGTATCTATCAAAAAGGGGTTTAGGTTTCCAACCTTCTTCTCCTTCATCTACATCTCATTCTCCATCATCTATTATATTTAAAACATCATGTGGAAAGTGAGAAATATTTTCTTCACAAGAGAAAAACTTGTCTCCTACACCTTTATCAAAGCAAGAGAATATTTTGTCGAGGCTTCTAAAGGTCCACTTGATTACTCTTCCTCCTCCAAAAAGTAAGAAATTTTATAACAATCTCATTTTGTGCATATCATCAAGTGCATGGCCATTCCAAAAATGAATGGCATGCCTTGATTAGTAAAATACAAAAACTTAGTGATTGTGGTGCTCTTCCATGTGTTGATTCACCTAGTTATTCTAAATAATAATGATATCTTCTCTAGTATTTCTCCTCACTATGTGGAATTTTTAGCTTCATGTGTTTTCTCATTTCCATTCATGGCGGTACAATCTTGCATGCAACCATATTTATTTATATGATAACATCATGATAATATGTTGCATGGTTGTCTTTTCCTTTACACTTGGGAGGCAACAATAACTAGTTTTTGGGAGGTGTTTATTCTTTTCAAGGATCCCCTCTTCATCTCTTATCTCCTTAAAATACCAATATAGAAAGTATGTTGACATTTTAAGGGGAGAATATTACTGTAGCCAATTCATTAATATCTTATGAGATTTGACTTATTGGCATACCCTTTTGGTGGTGGTGGTGTTTATAGTGCCCCCTGAGGCATGGTTATCAATTCATCCCCTATGATGTTGAGAATTTGATTTTCCCTCGTGATGTTAAACCTTTCCACTCCTTGAAGTGTGATGGAAGAATACTCCATGAATTTGGCATAACGCAACTTGTTGGTCCTTATGAGAGAATTTCCTTGTCTAACATCATATTCAAGAGATGATGTTTGGTATTTGAAAAAAATTTAAGACTGAGGTCTCTTCACCTTACCAACTCAAATCATTTTTAGTTGTGGTTGTCTTATGTTTTCTATGTGTCTACTTTGTGTCTTTGGTGTGTTTAATTTATGTATAGTATCATATTTTTCTTGTGTCTTTTATGTGTTTGGTTTGCGTCTTCATTATTATTATTTTTCATTGTGCTTTCATCATCTATGCTTTGTGTTTGTCATGCTACATGAAATATTCACATGTGTACTCCTTTTTCCTTACATTTTTTTCCCATAGGATCTTGAATCTAAGGGCTAGCACATCCCCTAGATTTGATGCCATCATATCTCTTTAATGTTTAGATAATTGAACCCTCCTTGGCTTATCCATACTTTAGTGTGATTCTGAGCATAAGTTCATACTCTAACTAAAGTGGGGGCTAAATGTAGCATAAAAAATTATCACCCTTGACAATTTCACACTAGGTTTAGCTCCCCCTTATGTGCTTGAACCTAATTATGCATTTAATTACCTATTTTATAAATATCTTCAAAAAATCAAACAAATGGGAAATGAAAGTAATTATTTAATATTATCCCTTGACACTTTAGGTCCTCAAAAGGATGGATTTGGACTAGGGTTACCCACGCCCTTGTCCAACCCTTTTTGGCCCCAATTTGAATATATCAATGTTGTATTTAAATTTAAAATTTCATTTACCAGCCATTGGTATTTTATTTTTCAGGAAATTAGAATAATTGCATATAAATACTAGTCTTTTTCATCATTTCAAATCATATAAAATCTATTGAGGAAAATGAAGATCCTAAAATCATTAAAGGAAATTCAAGGGAAGATTTAGCAAAATTATTACAAAAAATTTATTAATCAAGATCAAAATCGTAAGACATCAAGAAGAAGGAAAAAATTATGTGCAAGGAGTTATCATGATCGATCATGCCAAATTATAAAGAAGTACTAATTTATCCTATGCATGATATCTAAAACATTATATTATTTTTTGGGAGCTAAAATTTTGTAGGTCTATCAAGAATTCAAGGCATCCATCAAACAACTTTTGTGGCAACTTGTGTGACATCACTTCATCAAAGGTTTCACATCAAGGTGACATTGTAATTTATCGTTTTAGTCAATTGTTATTTTTTGGCATTTGCCCAACCTAGGGCATTCCCTCTTGATCATCATCATTTTTTGTATGTGGAGGTAGAAATACCAAAACAAGGTTTGACTTAGGCAAGCCCCTATACAACACAACATTTCCTCCTCTTTCTATGTGTACAGGTCAGATCTAAAATTTTCAACAAAAGATAGTTCCAAAAAGCATAGTGCAGACCATAAACTACAATTCAAACTTTACAAATTTGGAAAAAGAGGAGGCCAGTCTAGGAAACCCCACACCCTAGAACTATTATTTCAGCCTTATATTTAGGTCATAGTTGCAAAATATTCTTCCCTCCTCAGATCTTCTTTCTATATTTAGAATTTCAACTTCATTAGTGTGAAAAAAATTGTGTTCTTGGACTAGGGCTACATGTCAAAGACTTATTAAAACACTCCTAAAATTTATCCTTTTTACAACTCAATAAAACATAAAGCCTAGGAGGTTGGCTATCCCTTGTGGCAACAAGTCAATCATAAAACCCTTGTTGGTTTATGTTTGAATGTGGAGCCAAAGTGAAAAGGAGATAATACTAGTTAATCTAATTAGATCTAGGATCACTTTTCCCACTCAACAATTATAAACATTATTTTACATTCATTAATGCTTTATATTTAAATCTAGTTACATATATAAAATATATTATAGAATCTTTCTTACATTCAATGGGATTGTAATATATTACATGGTACTACAATATCTTTGATGAATTGTAGATATGACACATAGATCCATAACCTCCTACAAATTGGTCAAGTTTGATCTAGTTAATAGTTGCCACTATGAAATGTCAAATACAACTTTAAGTGAGATCATCCTCCAACCAAAGGGGTTTCACCCTATAATTATCTATAAATTTGAGGTTTTTATCCTTGAATATAGACATTCAAACACAAGGGATTATAATGGGGTTTCTTGTTATGGTTTTTGTGTATTTTTCATAATAACTCATTATTTCCAACTCTAAATCCTTAATACCCTAAAAATAATGTTTAAACTTGCATTGAAGTCAAAAAACATTAGAAAGGTGTACATATGTGGACAATGTTAGGATAGGTGACATTATAATTTCTATCCTAAGTTGATTTTATGTGTATCCGTGTTCTTTGGAAAGTGTCCTAGAGGACATGAGAGGCAAAACATTTATTATTTATTTTCCTATGACAAATTATAATTGCATTCATAGAGGTGGACCCACTATGGTGACAATTATAGAGCATCCAGGAGAATATTCATTTTGGGTGTTCACTTTTTGGGTGCGGACCAGCCATAAATGCATGAGCTTACATGTTTATTTTAATTTTGTGCATGTTATCCTAGGTTGGGCGCCCAATTTTGTACGTTCTAGGTATTAGTTGTTGGAGTTGTCAAAGAGTAATGGAGCACTTGATATTGACCAATTTTTATTATGGGTTAGGCACCCATGTGAAGGCCATGTGAGCATTTAATAATTTTCACAATTCCACTAAGGGGGGGGCATGTCTTTTTCCAAGTGGTTTTACTTGTTGTTTCAGGATACCACAAGTGGTATTCACTCTCACAAACTTCTATATATTGGAGAATTGAAATGGTGGTTTCATAATTTTGTTTGTAGGTTGTTAAAGTAACAAAGTGTTACCAAGATTCAGAGAGGATTGTTGTAATGATGTACTTTATTGAAGATTAATGCAAGCAATCCATCTCTTTAGGTGTCAAGTTTTTTTCCACAAGGGTTTCTCCACATATATCTTAAATGTAACTTGTGATTCTCAACAAGTGTGGTATTATTGTTTTTCTTTCATTATTGGAATTGTTAATCACATAAAACTTTACTGGTAATCTTGAATATATAATTTTACATTTGCAAACATATTCTTAGTTCATATTGTTTCAAGTTTCACCTTGATTTCCAATAGAAACACATACCTATCAAGAACCATTTTCCTATGAATAGTGTATGAAATCATGAACATGCATATAGATTTTTACTTGAAAGCTATGTGAATGAGATTCTAGTGACTAACAAGATTATTCTTGATAATAATGGAATGAGGTCCCATATTTTAAAAACCCTTATCATTTCATTAATGGTTCCTAAATCCATTTTATTTGTTCTCACATATAGAAGTACACATGCATCCATTCCTTAAATATTGAATAATGTATTTGGAAAGAATACCTTATTAGAATATATGACATCAAAATTTTGTATAAATGGTGGTTTATGATTTGGTTCGGGGGCTCTAACTCGATAGGCTAAAGCATTATGTTGTAGGAAAGAGGTCATGAGCTCCAATCTCCCCCCGTCCCTATGGTATAAGAGGGCATATCGTGCCAATGTCACCGAATATGTGAAAAAAGTTAACCATGTGCACTAAAATTTATAAGGGGGCTACCTGATTCTTGTAGTCTACAAAAAACAAAAAAAATGGTGCTTTATGGTTTTCTTGGAGGTAGATGAGATGAATAGTGATAAGTGATGATATTTTAAGATTTTGGAAGTTAGTGATGATGAGGAACTCATACCATAAATCTAATAGGTGAGGGGAAATTTGAAAAATAAGTCCCAAAGATAGGAATGGTGGGATATGTGAGGAGTTAGGGAATATTTGTACTTGGTACCATGATTTAGGTAAGCCCATACTACTAGCTCTGATAAAATATATTATAGGAGTCATTAGGTGTTGAAGATTGGGGGTGAATATGAAAAATTAATTAAGTAAATGTATGCATGAATATCTAACATGTATTAGATGTATAATATCATGTAAGAAAATTTACAGTGCAAATAAAGAGATAAAAATAATAAGCACAAATTTAACACAGTATTTACATGAAAAACCTAGCAAAATTATACCAGGAAAAAACCATGGGCAAAGATCTTTCGTATTTATTTCTTAGGAAATTCACAATTACAACAACCTTCAAAAGTCATAGAAAACATGACTTTGAAAAGTATAAAGGTGAAAGGACAAAGTTGTGTCACACTTTTAACCAACTTATCAGCACAACTGGAATTAAGTATTTCTAACTAAAAATCAATTTTGGTCAAACATATGATCTAGTAAGATTCATTCTAGCTAAGTTAGATATGTCCATAACTTTTCCAACTAATTTTTTTAGATAAATACATATGTACCACCACTTTGAAGCCAATTTATCGAAAAACTAAAATTATTTGAAAAAATTGATGTTTCAAGAAATCCTAGTCACGTAAATAACATTTTTTTTAAATATAAAAATACCCTTTTGTAGATCTATAAGTGTAGTTTTAATATATATATATATATATATATAATAGTTTAACTATTATTTATATTTAATATTTTTTTTACCAAAAGTAGGTTATCAACACAAAAATATTAAGTTGATTATCATGTCAAGAAAATACTAAAAAAAATTGAAAAATTGAAAAAAAATATGATGCAGTAGATAAAAGAATCTATATCAAGATGGTATAATTTTTTTCTAGTTTAGATAAATAGTTAATATGAAAGTTGACGTCAAATAAAAATAACTATGTTTTAGTACACAAACATTTAAATATATTTTTTTAAATATATTTATCAAAATTGAAAAAAATAATATCCATGCACTAAAGTTTCAAGTTTTAAATATACACAAAAAAATTGAAGGAAAAAAATAAAATTTACTACATAAAGATCGGCATCTCATGTAACTTCATTTTTCAACATTTTATCAACAACAAAATCATAGTGCGAATTTATAAAAAACTATATTCAAATAATTTTTTAATTTTTTCAAAAATACGCAAACATAAAATATACTAAAAAATGCATATTTTATTAGTTTACATCTTTTTTATAATTCAAAACATATATGTCACTTATTAGTGATTCAATTTTAAAAGTTGGATCAATGTTGGTCATTTCCTTTATAAAGTGTGACACAACTTTTGTACTTTACCCATGTAAGAAATCTAAGTTGTAGAGTCCTTGTCAGAAAAAACTTTCCAAAAATATAAACTGTGACTCATGCAATTACATGTCGAATATTTGTCAAAATTACCATAAATAGGGCTTAGTCCCAAAACAAATCCGATTTCATCAAAAACACCTTCAATATAATGCCATTCAGTTTCTAGGGGGAATATGAAAACCCCTTGGGACCCCTCGCCATTTCAACCTTTGGTAGAATATTTCAACCTTCGGTTGAATAGTAGGCCTTCAACTACACCAAGTGCATACCTGAAGCACTAGCTAGGTATCAATGTCAACTATTTGTCACTATTGGAATAAAAATAAAATTGATTTCATATTCCAACACATCAATATAGTTCAGGAGTTAGAATTAATTAGAAATAGGTTCCTAGGTAGAGGTAGGACCATTAGTTTGACTCTGATAAGGTAACTTAGTAAAAATATCAATTCAATTGTTATAAGTCAAGGATGACATGAGTGTTGGACTCAAGGGAACACTGAGAAGGGGGGGGGGGTGAATCAGTGTTCAACAAATCTTAACTTTAAAAACCATTCTGACATTACATTTGAAAGAAAGATGCAATCATTCAAAGGAAACATTCATAACACCATAACACGAGGATTTTTGTGTGGAAACCCTGTTAGGGGAAAAACCATGGTGGAGGTTAATCCATAATTTGAGTACTCAAATAAAAGTTGTACAAAAGAGAATGCACTTGAATTCAGGCACACTGCCTAGAGCTCATTGCTCAAAAGGGAAGGCTCATTGTCTTACAAAAGTTCAAATTAAAACCATCTGAAGGATGAACTGATATAGTAGCACCTATTCATGCCAGGTTATAGTTTAGGTGAAGCTCGTAGATTAGATTTTGGATCCTTTTTCTAATTCAACACTTTGCTCTGCTCTTCTCTGCACTATTTTTCTCTTCGCATCACACATAGATAAATTTACACCATTACTCTATTGAATTTTGTACCATACATTGCGTGATCCTAATAAAATGCTACTCCTAATGTGAGATGGAAGATGAAGAACTAATAATGCAAATGGGAAGAAGTAACAAGATAGAAGGGCACCTCAATAAGATTAGCCTAAGAAAAATATGAAAGCAAGATAAAACAAATGAAATGCTTGTTATACCTTCATATTGTTGCTTCCTTGGTTGGCCCTTGATTTTTGAAGTCTTGTGTGCTCTTTGGATGGCAATGAAGTTAAAATGGATGCAAGGTGAATTGATGCAATATGGATTGATGACATAAATGCTATGGTGGATGAGAGCTTGAATGACAATTTTACAAGAGTTTTGTTGCAAAAGACTTGATTGTGTAAAATGAAGGAATTGAAGGGGTATTTATAGGCTAATTGGAATTCTCAAGAGAATTCAACGGTTGGGATTGATCCAACAAAGATAAAGATGAAGGGCTATGGTGAGTTGAGGATTCACAAGCCCTCACATCTTGACATGTGGAAGGTGAGATGTCTTAGGGTGGAGTGATGTGGAAATGAGGTGGAAGAGAAGGACAAAAGGTGGAAGGGAAGTACATGAGGTGGATGAAGGACAAGTACCTTTGAAGTACCTTGGGGTTGAGAAGATTTCCTCAAAAAGGAACTTCTTGTCCCCAAATGAGGATGAAAGAGACTTTTGAGGAATTTTAGAATTCCTCAAAAATCTCCATGGGAAAAGGGGAAGTGTGTGGGAAAAATAAATGTAAATTAAAAATTTACATTCAATGGAGGGTTCATTGGATAAAAGGAGGTCTCCAAAAAGCTGGAGATTTGTCACATGTGGGAGATGTGACAAGTCCAAGGTTCTAGAAGCCCTTGGCACATGTGAAGTGACAAGTCAAGGCTTCTAGAATCTTGCATGGGGATGGGGAAGACCTTGGAAAGATAAAAGTGAATTAAAAATTCACATGGGGAAGAGAGGAACCTTGGTTAAATAAATGTGAATTAAAAATTCACATGGGGAAGGGAGTCCAGGTTAAAAATGGTAAGTGGGAAGGTTGACCAAAAAAGGAAAGCTAAATATGGCTAATGATTCTGATTAAGGTTGTGCAAACACAGGATGAGGATAATTCACGAGAGATTAGAGGCAAGTGGGAGATTATGGAGGATGTGACACTTAATCAAGATTAAGTGGTGCACATCCTAATCACAGATTAATTAATTTAATCCAGATTAGAAGAGGGTTATGGAGAATGTGACAAGGAGAGAGAAAAGGAGGAATTAAAAAATTGATTTTAATCCAAATGGGTTAAAAGACTAAATTAAATAATTTGTCATATTTATTTAATTTAGAGAAGAACAGGGTGTAAGGTAAAGTATTTAATTTATTTAATTACATACTTTAGGAACCTTAGGCAAAAAATGCAATAATGATTAAATAAATTATTTAATCACTGTTAATAGAATAGATGAATATAATAGACGATTTTGATCATATGGAAGTGATCAAATTTGGATGTCTACACATTGATATAATTTGCATTCCACACATTTGCTATCTTCACTTCACTGCACACTCAAAATGATAAAATCGATCTCATATATATATCCGCTATCAAGGATTTGAACATTGATATGTCGGCTTCATAAACCATTAAGTTCTTTTCAACTGTCAACTAGATCCACCAATAATTATTTATGTGTATCCTCCAAATTCGGTTAAGACATAGAGAGGACCCAAAAAAACATAATTGAGCATGAAAACATTTAATTAATTACTACTTATACATTCACAATTACTATATTTGGCGAGGCGGCCTTTTAATAGAGATAACCAACAAATTAATGTACCAGATCTTGTAGATAGCATACCAGTGAATGTGCATCAATATAATTTTTGAATAAGGTAATACAAACATCAAAAAACCTTCCTTAGAGATCCATAACTCAAAATAATAGTCCAATGAGGTATTCAGATCAACATTTATGCCTTTAACTAGATGCCCTATTCTTCACTATGTTCTACCGATGTAAATCAAAACTATACTAAAAACCAGATGTATGACTTAGTTTTCCATCAATGACAACACTTATAAGCCATATTCCAACAATCTCTCCCTTTGGCATTGATGGCAACACTTAGTGAAAACTGACTAAGTGCCAGTACGTTGCCAAATTGCTCTCTCTCTCTATGCTTCAAAAGATTTCAAAACACAACTCCCCCTAAGATTGATGAGACATTTTTCACTGCACTCTCTCCCCCTTTGACATCAATAGAAAAGCATAGAAAACATATGCCAAAAAGACAAAACATGTGTTCAAAATCTTCAAAACATGTATGCCGACAATTCTCCCCCTTTGACCAAAACTTCAAAATTTGAAAAAGAGTTAGAAAATTATCTAATAATTTTTATTCATTTTCGAAAGGAAATTCTTCCAAGCATCTATTGTGATCCCAATGATAATAATCATTCTATTATTCTTGGATTTTTTGTTGACAATTTCAGTTAGAGATTTTGGAATTGTAATTGCTTCCTCTAGTTTCTCACCTTTCCTTAGTTTCTCCTCCATCTGCTCCAATCTGCATTCGATTAGATCCTTCACCTTCCAAAAAGTATCCACAAGTGTGTTCTTGGTGAATTGAACTTTGATGTGTTCAAACTGTATCTCCCAAATATTTTTCCTAATGGTGCCATCCTGATCTTGAAACATGTAAGCTTTTTCCAATCCCATTCAGCTTTGTTTCAATCTGCTCCAATTTCTCTTTGTAATTTCCAACTGCATGAGGCCAACAGATGTAGTAGTTGTAGATGTTATTAGCTACATTGATGCATCGTCTCAACTCATTCATTTTCTTCTTCAATTTGATGAGTGATAGTTGAACTGTCCCTTTAGATGAGAGATAACTTCACCTTCTTCATTGTCTTTATCCTCAAAGTTCATTGCTTCTTTACTGCATCCAATCATTTCTTCAGGTAGGATGTTCTGTAAACTTTCCAATTTTATCTTGTAATGCTCAACATGAGCATTTAGTACACTTAGAATCATATCTTGATCATATGATGGTCTGACATACCATAACTTAGATATTTTTTGCATTCCACCTTCATCCTAAATAAGTTGTTGTAGCTTCTCTTTTGTTATGTTATCTTCTTCATCACTATATTTTTCTAGTTCTTATTCATTTCCTTGTGGATCCTTAATTTCTTAATCATATTCTTCATCTGGAATATCCACAATTTCCTTTTCTTTTCCTTTTCCTTCAATTCTGGGAATTTTGCATTCTGAAGGGTTGTATTCAACAATTTCTTTTTCTCTTTTATTCTTTTTCTCCATGCCACCAGAAGAAGAACCAAATTCAATTGTTCTTACCAGAAGGGAAATATTGACTGAGCCACACTTTCGAAGCATATTCTTAAATAAATTTGCAAATTCTTGATCCCAATTAGCCAAGCCCCTAGAATATGAGTATATTTGTTTGCATACCGGTTAGTTTGTTTCCACACCACATTGTCAATCTTTGGCAAACAATTCAAGAAATACATTACTAAACAGATAATCAGAGAACCGAACCTGAAAGGGTAGCCTATCTCTTTTGTTAGTTGCACATTCTCCATTAGTTGATCCTTTATCAATCCGCACAGGTCATAGTCTTGACCTTTAATTATCATCTTGTGAGAAATGTAGACTGTGCTAGCCAAGGTCACTCCTTCTCGGTTTCTAAAAAAGACTTTATATGAAATTTCATGCACAATGTAATTTGTAACAGGATTCTTGATTGTCGCAATTATCAATGCCCTCTGATCTCCAATTATTTCGGTTAGGGTTTCAACTTCTTTGTTTCGGATTGATTTCTTCCTTGGTATATCTCTGAATTTACATAATCCAGTCAAATTCTAAATTACTTCCTTCGAAATGATGTAGGGTTTTTCCAGAGTTAAAGTGTCATCATGCAATCTCCTCAAGATGAATTTAACAAATTTTGCATTCTCAAAGTACGAAAACTCATTCCAAATATCCAAATTCCTGTGTTTGGCTTCTCTCAATTGCTTCAATTCGTTGGGTAATAATAGATTCCTCATGGACCTAATCTTTCCAATGTTGTATTCATCCAAGATGATTGACCCTTTGATTTTTTCCATTTTTCCTTTTGCACTTAGGTTTAACAATCGCACGCCAAATTATATGAAAATTCTGAAAACAACTAAAATACCTGATAGATATTGAGTTTCGTTGATGAATCAACTTCTCTACTTCAAAATTTTTCTACCGAGTGCTCTCCTTCTTTTCTTCTTCGATGTAAAGTGACAAATGACAGTTCCAACTTGACTTTTATAGCTCGCACACTTGTAATAAATGTGTTTGCCCTATATTTTTTGAGTGCTTTGTTTCCTTAGACATCGACAAAAAAATTCTTCTACAGACCTATGAATTCTTTGAATTTTCTTGTGAAAGTTCTCCAAATCCTCTACATATTATTGATACACCTTTTTGACCATTCTTCGCATTCTGATACCATCTATGGACAAGGGAAGAAATATTTTCTTGAAAAACTCCCCCTAGGCCAATGGCTTGAAATCAATTACTAGAAGAATTACTGAAAGCAGGTTCCAGTGTAGAACCATTTCTAGCATCAGAATAATTCTTCCTTACCCATGTATTCTTCATCTAATCTCTTATCTCATCTATAGTCACTTTTTCTTTTCCTTTGTCAACTTTTTGTATATTTTTTCCTCTGTATACCATACCTCTTTTATCCACATTTTTGTTTCTATAGAATCTTGCAATGTGACCATATTTATTGCAATTATAGCACATAGTACTTCCTTGTCCAGACCAATCATTCCATTGATTTCTTCTTGATCTATATTTATTAGAAATATGCCCAAATCTTCCACATGTGTAACATTCAACATTCTTTCTATTGACGGAGTAGTTTAAAAAATTTATGCATTCATTTGATTTATGACCAAACTTTTTGCAATTGAAACACTAACCAGAAAATGATGAATCTCTTGATTACATATTACTTCTACACTGGGTAGCCATATGGCCAGATTTACTGCAAGAAAAATAGTATCCATCAAATTTTTGAGCATTAGGTTGTCTTATCAGATAACTTCCACCTTTGTTCATCAGGTTTCCTTGTCTGAAATTCTTTTGTCCTGATCTGGAACTTTCTCCTTTTTCGTATCCAAGACCTCTCTTATCATTTCCACTCTTTTGTCCTTGATTAATCTCATCAAGCTTAACCAAACTGATCTTAAACTTCTCCTTATATTCATTTGCAATAGTAAGTTCATTCCCGAAAATAAAAATTTGTTTACCAAGTTCTTCTTCATTATTTTCGGATCGTTGTAGTTCTCTTTCCATCTGAATGAATTGTCCATTTATTCTTCTACATTCATCAGATTTATCCTTTAATGGCTGAGTAAGTTTCTCCTCATTCGTCTTCCTTTCCTCAATCTCTTTAGCCAGCTTCATCACCATAGATTCCATTTCATGTTTTAGGGTAGCATTGTTTCTGGAAAGCTTCTCACATTCTTCAATTATTTCCTTCAAGGTGTGATTCAAGTGAGCATCATCCATGTTCTCACTCTCTTGTTGCTTAATCTAGTCACAGAGAGTCTTTCTCTTCTCCCTGGAGTTTTGCAATCTAATCCTTCAATGTCTGAATGAATTTCTCAGTATCCCTAAGATTTTCTTTCAATTCTTGGACTTTTGCTTTAGACTTATCAAGGTCATCAAGTACCACCAAAAGCTGTAGTTGAAGACTACCAGAGTCCATCACATTGCAAAATCCACCTCAAGTTGCTAAACTTCTTCTGAGGAACCAAAAGCTTTGATACCAATTGTTGGACTCAAGGGAACACTGAGAGGGGGGGTTGAATCAGTGTTCAACAAATCTTAACTTTAAAAACCATTCTAACATTACATTTGAAAGAAAGATGCAATAATTCAAAGGAAAAATTAATAACACCATAACACAAGGATTTTTGCGTGGAAACCCTTTTAGGGGAAACACCACAGTGGAGGTTAATCCATAATTTGAGTACTCAAATAAAAAAATTTATAAAAGAGAATGCACTTGCATTCAGGCACATTGCTCAAAAGGGAAGACTCATTGCCTTACAAAATTTCAGATTAAAACCATCTAAAGGATGAATTGATATAGTAGCATCTATTCATGCCAGGTTACAATTCTAGTGAAGCTCATAGATTAGATTCTAGATCCTTTTTCTAATTCATCACTTCACTCTACTCTACTTTGCACTTTTCTACTCTTCACGTCACACATAGATAAATTTGCACCATTACTCTCCTGAATTTCGCACCATACATTGATATACTTTGCATTCCACACATTTTCTATCTTTGATTCACTATCACACACTCAAAATGATAAAACTAATCTCATATATTTATTCGCTATCAAGGATTTGAACATTCATATGTCGGCTTCATAAACCATTGAGTTCTTTTCAACTGTCGACTAGGTCCACCACTAATTATTTATGAGTATCCTCCAAACTCAATTAAGACATAGAGAGGACCCAAACAAATATAATCAAGCATGAAAAAAATTAATTAATTACTCCTTATACATCTGCAATTACTATATTTGATGAGTCGGCCTTTTAATAGAGATAACCAGTAAATTAATGTACCGGATCTCCTAGATCACATACCAGTGAATGCGCATCAATATAATTTTTGAATAAGGTAATAAAAACATAAAAAAACCTTCCTCAAAGATCCACAACTCAAAATAATAGTCCGGTGAGGTATTCAGATCAACATTTATGTCTTTAATCGGATTCCCTATTCTTCACTTTGTTCTGCTGGTGTAAACCAAAACTATATTGAAGACCAAATGTATGACTTAGGTTGCCATCAATGACAACACTTACAAGCCATATTACAACAATGATAAGGGTGCCTATGTAAGGGAAACACCATCAATATAGTGAGGAATAAAATAAATGCATGATATGGCAAGTCCAAAGGTTTAGCGTAAAAGGGAGTTAGGGAAAATCAAACTTGGATATAAATGCATGCTATGACAAGGAGCTATGAAAATTTTATGACTAGAAAACACTTAGAAGATTGGACATGCCCCAATGCTCAAATGCTTTAAATACCTTAGAAAGACATAGGGGGAAAGAAGAGGAAGAACATACACATAAAAAATAGACCAAGGAAGACACAAGAATTTGAAAACAAGCATTTTTCCATAACAATATTATTGCAAAAAAGGGACATGAAAATTTAAAAGTTATTTTATTTATATAAGATATATAGAGAGATATTTGGGTTACTATATTTACTTAAATATCTTTTTTACTTAGCACATAATATATAGAGGATTATATATTATTATATATAAAATAAATAAGTAATGTATACATTAATATTGTGACATCTCCATATCAAGTACTTTCATAATTGTTGAGTATGAGGACAAGTAAATAAAATAAATTAAAAGGTGCCAAGGATGGAGAGGTTAGGTATGGGTTCCTTGGTACACAATTTGGGCATCCATCATTTCATAAATGGAATAGAAAAGAGAGTGTGGGAATCCATTAAAGGACAAAGGATGTCATAATTTTGTTAGAGGGATGGGTAGGTGTGCATAGAGAAGATGAGAGGGAAAAGGAAAGATATAGAGAGGACTTGGATCCTCTCCTTTGAATCATGTTCAACATACAAGTATCGTTTATTACATGATACCTTTTATGAAGTGATGGAAGGGAATGAGATGCAAATGTGTCATAGAGAAAATAAGTAGAGGAATGGATGCAGTCAATGCTTGCCTCCTCCCTTCTCTAGGTCATATTTTTGATAAAAAAAAATTACATATAGATGATCCTTCTTACCTAGAGCTAATTCTTTGAGGATGCCATTCAAGTTAAGTTAAATTCAAAAAAATCATGATCTATGAAGAGCACTAGACATATTGCCCCCCCTCACAAGCTCACTGAATAGTCTTTGTATTTAGATATATAGTACAAGAATTAATACTACAAGGCTTAGAGAAGTATGGTGTGCCATGGGCTATTAGAATATTTTTAGTACAACCCTATATGATGATTTACACTTATTATAATTTTTTGGGGTGTAATAAGTGAGTTATGGTTGGTATTCCAATTCATAAGTTGGTGTGGCTTTTTTTGGGTTAAAAATATCTTTGAGGATTTGTATGTTCAATTCCTTTGTTTTTTTTCCTCTACTATAATTTTAGAGGATGAGTGTATTAATTATTAATATGACCTATATTTTCAAGGTCTAAAAATGAGTTTGTTGGTTCTTCAGGAATCTACATTTTCATTCCTTGCAATCTCCCATTCACTTCACTTGATTGTATCTAATTACCAAAATATTAGCCTCTCTAATTTTTTCTACAATTATATATATTCCCATAAGCCCAAATTTAGGAGAATACAAAGAAAATAATTTTACATGTATGTCACACCCAAGGAGAGTATAGACGGTGGTCAAATAAATTAGAAGAGAACTATCAAACATTCCTCAAGGTAAAAATTGCTTCAACATGTTCTTTCAAAGAATTTCTTTTGTAGATATGTAATTGAATTCATTATCAACCATAAGTGATGTTGAGTTTTCAAGGGACTTACAAGTTTTAATGTAGTATATTATGCTATGCCTCAACAAATGATGCATTTTATTGCATATGTTTATGTGATTTTGTGTGGATGGTTTCACATATATGTTAAATAGATTATCTATATGGGATTCTAGGTTTATATATTTGGGGTGTATTTGCTCGAGCATATTGTGCTAAATATGATATGTACAAGGGGATTTATTTTTTAATTTTTTCCTTTTGACAAATATTTGGTTATCCGTTTGGGAAAATTTTAATCTTGATGCAAGATGAAAAAATTCTTATACATAGTTCTATATAGTTGTTTATGTTGATGAGACTCAAATAAATGGGCTTACGCTATTAGTGGTTAATAAAATTAAATTTTATAGGCTATTGATTACTATTAGTGATTAAGTTCAAGGTTTGAAACACTTGAAAATAGGAGAAACTAGAGTACAATTTTACATGATATCTATTATAATTGAAACTAAGGACATAGTATTGGACCTTGTATGATGGCATAAACCATTCCTTTATATTTTTGGATATTTTAAACATGTCATACTTGGTAATGTTTTCCTTAAGATACTAGTTTTAGAATTTTAGATATTAATCAATCCCACAAGTGTGTGTGTGTGTGTTTGTACATATTTTAAAACTCTATGTTTAGTCAAAAGGAAGGACCTAGGGTTCATATATATAGGAAGGATATGCATGTAACTAAGATACATGGGTTCACAAAAGAGGAACATAGAACCCCCAAATGGATTATTTGTTAACAAGTGCATGACCTATATTAATGCCTTGTATTAGTAAGATCTCCTTGAGATGAATGGTTTTTTTATTTAGATAATTTAATTCCTTTAAGATGATAATAGCTATGTCTACTAAGGTTAATGCCAAATTTATAGGTGCAAAGGATAATAAAATTAATGTTTATTTTATATGTAAGGTTGTGGTATAAACATTAAATATTTGGTTTCTTGGTGGTGATAATAGATATCACTAGTATGATGTATTGGGCTAGATGGTATTTTCCCATACTATATGGTGCTATGAACTCATATTAACACATCTTGTAAGATGGTATATCTATAATTTGTATTCTTGTATATAGGATAATTTTATTACTAGTTTGGGTCAACTATGTTGTTCATTATGATTCTACATTCATTGTTAAAAAAAATTGTTATGGTTAATGTTGTGCCTATAGCACACATGCCCCATTTGGACCAAGGGCCCCCTCTTTTAGTTTCTTTTACTTTTTTTGGGTCGCTTCTCTTTTGCATCGTTTTGTGTGCCCCTATTTTTTAGCCCAAATTGGTCACATGCATTAAATTCACCAAATTCCCATTGACCAAAATCACCTATCTAAAGTCCACTAAGTATTAAGCTCCTATGGAACTTGGCTTGCGGGTTTTCGTCCTCCATTTCTTATTGTCTCCATCAGGCTCAGTGGACTTGCAACTGTAGGTAACCTTATGTGAACTGCTTCTTTCATTTCGTCGCTATGTAGCAGCCGACTCCTAGCATTCACCTGCACAGCGGGTCCCACATCCACCTTCGCCGCCTAAGTTTTTACTGAGCGTCTGACCTAGCACAAGTTTTTGCATCTCACCTACCCGAGGCTCGTCGTACCTACAGTTAATAGAGGGCATTAATGATGAAGTTTTTTATAAATATGTCGCATCCACCTATCATTTTCACCTGCATCATTCAAATTTGAAGAGAGAAAGAAGACCCGCACACAAAGTTCCCCACTAGATTTGACTCAGATTTGCTTCAATTATCCGCATGATTTCGAGGTGATTTCACATTGTTCTCTTTTTCCAAGCGTTTAGAATGTCAAAATAGCTAACTAGGGTTTTAGTTAAAATTTGAATCTATTAAACCCTCGTTTTGTCTTTCAGAAACCCCAATATCAAACAACGTTTAAAGAAAACACTGGGGATTTCACGTGCTTTATTTTCGGGTCCATGCCCTATTGAAATGGGGGTATTTCATGATGCTTTCACATGTTTTCATGCATAGGATTCCATCCTTACAATGTTGTTTTTCAATGGCAAAGACCCTACGATTTCCCACTGCCTCTATTTTGTATGCACATTAAGCTTGAAATTTAGGGGACCTTAGAAAAATATGATAAGTCTTTGATGTCCTACGGGTTCAACCTCATCGGGAAATCCACTTGGAAAACGTTATTCTTTAGTGGCCAAACTACCCTGAACTCCCAACTTGCAGACCCCGCACCTAGTGTCGCTATTCTGAGCAACGAACGCTTGAATCAACATCTGCTAAGTCAAAAACCTTGGTAGGCATGACTAGGCATGCCACCCCACAACAAAAGTCATCACTCTTCGACTAATATCAAATGACCAAGTGCCCTCTCCCTTCCGCTACATAGATTTCTTGGGCCTTATTTCCTCGAAGCAAAAACTTAAAGATTCTCAATGAAAATTATAGTGTGGAAGGCCCCTATAGGTCTACCCTTGTGGGCATCCATCCATGGGACCTTGTCACCCTGAATTCGTTCCTTAACAGTAGAAGCAACACACCTTTTCGTTGAGTAGGTCTCGAACCTGTCAACACCACTGATGTTAAAATTCCTAAGTCACAAACCTTAAGGTGAGCCACCTTGGTAGGTTTGCTTATGCGAGCCATCAATTCAGGGTGTCATTCTCATGAAGCCACTGAAAGGGAAAATAGAGGTGCGAAATACGCTTTCCTAATGCTAAAACCTCAAAGGAGAAGTGAAAAAACCATCATTTAAAACTTTCTTGCATTTAACATGCACAAACACAGTATAACAGGAAAGACATAAATAAAACATACACAGAGATAACACCAGATATATATGCGAAAACCCTTCCGAGAGAAAAAACCCACCACACCAAGAGAAGTCACTTTGTATTACAGCAAACAGATTACATACAAAGTTCACAAACCTCAATTTCTGATAGTTAGCTTACAGCAACAGACTTCAGTTTGAACACACTCATTGTTACAATGCTCTTACAACATACAATGAAATCGCACAGCCTCTATGCCACACTTTTTTTGTCTGTTCAAACTCTCATTCTATCGACCAACCAATCGAGTGTCTTAATTATACAACTTCTCATTGACAAACAAATCCAATCACTTCATATCCAAGTCACCCTGCAATCACGCATCGGGTCCTCCTGCATTTAATTTTGCTTCCTATAATCAGATCCTATCACCCGTCGAATCGGGTCAAGCAGTTAATGCATTCACTGCTTCAAGCAATCGACCAATCAATTGTTGATTTACAACAGTGATGTAAAATCAAAGAGTATTATCACGCCACATGTCATAATGTTACTCGTCCATCACTTTGTCCATCGATTCAGACATGCCAAATGAGCACCGAGATCCTTCCACTAGACCACCACAAGCCAGTCGATCAATTCTCCTGGTAGTGCAGTATTTTGTGCTACCGCCCAGCTCCATCAAGGTCTTTGTGGTCTAGCGGTATACACACCGCACCACCATGACCAAGTGATGAGACCACCACGGTATGGTGGTAGGCACTCAACCACCGGTCCACCACCTTCACAGTGCCATCGTTGAGCCTTGCGCAACCCTCTGCGGTAGGGAGGTAAGCTTCTCCATCGATCACCATGGCTTACTGGGCCATCGCGCGATGGATGAAAGGCCATCATGGTATGGTAGTAAACATTATTTCTGACTACCATGATCTACCACACCACCGCACCTTCTCCGAGCAATCCCCACGGTAGGGAGGTAAGAGATCCAACCAAACGTCAAGTCCACTGTGTCACCACTAGGGAAGTAGAGTGACTCCGCGGTATGGTGGTAACACCGCCCAACCATGGACTGAATGAAAGAGGCTCGTAGTAAGGTAGTAAACCATGCATCCGCACCTCCAAGAGATGCTCCCAACGGTAGAGCGGTAAAGGTCAGAAATGAAGGAAATTTGCCAAGTCTTAAAAAAAGGTTGCAAGCCAGAAGTTGAGGCACCTATTTCCAACACCCACTTCTTAATGATAGAGCTCCAACAACCTTTCGCTACCCATCTCTCATGTATCAAAATGGCTCATAATTGAATCGACTAAGGAAAACCTCTATGCAAGTTTCATCATGTAGAACTCTGCATACGGAAGGACACTAACATTTTTTTTCCATCTTAACTTCATCGACCTAACATTAATCCTACACACAGCCTCTACACTGCTTGACTCCACAATCCCCAGCTTAGAAAATCTAAATGGGCTCATGAGGGAAAATTATCACGTGGGTTCCACTATGTGGAACTCTGCATGTGGAATTTTGTTGTCTAAATACTACTAATTAGTATCCAAACACTAGCATCTTTCCACCCTACACCGCCTGCATCATTCAAACCTGCAAAAGTACCAAAGTCTAATCTTGTGGCCCCAAGTGCCCTATGGCCTATTTTTACACATGCCTAATCATTGCATAAAAATGCATTATCCGCTATGTGTTTTGAATGTAAGGATTCAAATAGGATCTTCATCTTTGCCCCATGCTTGGTTCGCAATATTAGGTGAGACCAATTGAAAGCCAAATATCCACCAAGCTTCACTATAAAATCCCTTAAGAAGCACATTCTGAATACTGGGGGAATGTCTATCACAACTACCTCTTGTGTGACCATTTGGATCGGACATGAGAAGAGAGTCAAAGATAGATCCTTGATGTGGCCAACAGTCAGAACTTTTTTCCCATCTAATTGCATGATTCCTTTCTTGAGAGGCTCATATTTGAGTTTCAGGGCGTTAGCCACTTGTTTAGGCATGACCATTGTACTAGCTCCCGAATCGATCATGTTGTTATGCAAAAGTTTATTTCCCAAAATAAGTTTTAAAAAGAAAGGCGTGGGCTTTAGCTTGCTTACCTCTTTCTCTTTTGCATTGTTTGCAACGTTCACATAAGTTGGGATTTTTGAAAGTTGGGGTTTCGATGTGAGCCCTTTGTCTTTGTTTTGATCACATGGAGGAGTCATCCATATCAATGATATTTGTTCTTCCTTTTATAATTCTTCTTGAAGCAACATCTTTTGTTTAGGGATGGATATCACATCCCATAGGGACACGTTAGATGGTGCCTTCTTTAATTTTTTGACCACGTTGAGCATCCCAAGGGGCGGGGTCTTTGGTTTGAATGGTGGTATCTCCCTTGTCTTCGGGAGGAGTCAATCCAATGCAAGAAGACTCGGTGTTTTTTCTATCTCCTTTTCAAGTGACGATGGAGCTTGCAACTGTTGAGTAGGTTAGGTGATGGCCTGCGGAGCTTACTTTTCCTACGACTATGGTTGACTTAGCTAGAGACGTGACAGAGCTTTTTGTATGTACTCTCCAGTGAGCCTTATTTTAGACCTCATGTTGGTCTAACTGTACTTGTGGGGCATTAGTTGTTGGAGCATCATTTATGAATATTGCATCCTCTTCCTCCATCCATGATAAAATCTTCTCTGATCCGCAATTTTTTGTTTTATTTTTCCCCTTGGGCAACTTCGAGGCATGTTACTATCATTACATGGGAAACACCATGTGTTCTTGTCCTCCACTGAGTTGTTTTGGCCTGGGACTAAATCCTTGCTTGGACTGCTCTTGATATCTTGAAGCAACACGGTGACCAGGACTATTTGGTTTGTGGATGTTGGTTGTTGACCTCCTCCTTTCAAGGCTTCTTGGTATGCATTTTGTTGATAAGATAGCCTTCCCCCTTGATAGGTCTATTCGGTTTGCTTCAGGGGTGCGGCTTGTTGTCATCAGATGAGGACTAGCTCATTAGAAAATGATTGCATGAGGCTCTTCATATCATTGATGTTTGTCACTAGTGAAGAGGAACCCGATATACTTGGTTGTGTGGTGGGTATACGTACATAGATGGTGGTGAAACCGATGAGGTTGCTTGTGAAGCAGGGGTACTTGGAGTAATTTCTTCCTGGGAAAAACTAAAGATTTTCATGAATATCGGCATTGGTGAGCGTGACAGAAGCTTCTCGGCATCCATCAGACTATTCTCTATGCACACAGCAAAATTGTATATGTTAGGCAGATTATCTCCTCCCATAGAGGTTACAATGATCGTGATGTCTGAATTGAAAGCCTTCAAGTAAAACATAAACACCATCACAGCTGGAGGTCAGGCAGTCACAAGAATCCTTTTTTCGGGTTCTTTGGAACCTGGTGTTGAAGTCGCTCATGGCTTCCTGTGGGGCCCTCTTGATGGTGATTAATTGATGCAGTAGTGAGGAGAAATCTCCTTTTTCCGAGAAGCATTCGAACAACCTCTCTCTGAGCTAATCCCAAGAGTGGATAGAACCAGAAACCAAAGACCTATACCAATCATGAGCCCTTCCCTTGAAAGACGTGGCTAACAACCTAAGAGCAATATTTTCCTACGCTATGTTATGTACTCTGCATACCTCCACTATATGTTGGAGATGTTCAAAGGGGATTTTAAAATATTCCCCATAAAAATTTGGGATAGCTTTGATGGCATTGGTGGGTATGGCAGGCCATACATCTAGGGGTGTAGGTGGTTGTAATGGACTACCACTATCCCAAGTTACAAAATTTATTTGAGTGGAGGAAACTATATGGGCCATTGCAAACAAATTCCTATGAATCGGGTGCATTGGTATTTTGATTTGAAAAGCTTGGCCTCTAGGTGGGTTGGATAAAGCTTTGGATCTTGAGCTCTTTCTTCTTTCCCTATTGCTCCTTACAGGTGATATAGAACCTGTAAGTCTTTTTCTCCTTGGTATTGAGGTAGGTAACTGGGAGTATTGGAAATGGCCTTTTGAGGATGCCCTTGTTTAGATTCTGGGCATGAAAGCTTTCAACCTCTTTCCTTGGTTTGATTATAGAAATACTTTTGACTTCTAATTAGGCATTCAAAAAAATTGGTCCCACCGAGTGTTCCAAAAAAAGAATTGATCATAAAAACTTGCACCTCTATGATAGTCTTATGGGAAATTGAACGAGTGGGGGACTAATTTGCGCCTCACTGAATACCTCTGAGATTTGTATAGAAAGTTTACTCTTCTTTGTGTTGGGAGAAAAGGTAGAAGGAAATGTAAACAAAAACATGAAAATGGTGATGCGCCAAAGCTTTTACAACATTTCAAACCTCAACTTATTTCCTATGAATGATATAATGGACACAAAATTCCACAAACCCTTCATAGTTGGGAAGAGAATGAACAAAAAATGCTAAGTAAAAGCACAGTGTAGTCTTTCAAATCTCCCTATGGGAAGCATCCATTAAGGTTTGATCAAACATAAAAGAGTTTCAAAATTTAATAGAAATACCTAAAAATTTCAAAAAACCCTTCCTCTTTTTACAGTATAATATGAAAAATAACAACTATGAAAGAAAATGGAAAATTTCAATAGACATAATCCAATATTTGAAAGCTATCATTCAACATAGAAGCTTACAGCATGAAAATTAACCACTTGAACCATTAAAGTAAGCTTAACACATTGTTTTTAACATGAAAAAATACATAAAGAAGGAACTTGATAAAGGCCATAATATGCACAATCTCAAAGATTTCTTCTAAATAGATCGAACTTCAATATCAAATGGACTAAAAAATAAAGGTCGGATGCCAATACGATGATAGTTTGAGTTAAAAATATATAACATGCCAGAGAATAGCAGTCTTCTATCAAATTTTAACTTCTAAAAAATATCTCTAAAAGCTAAGGAAAGCTAAAACAACTTTTAAAACTAAGTTCACAAAACCACTTCGAAAAGAAGACTTCAAACTTCTTGCATATGTTATTGACCCCTATTTATAGCTAGAAGAAGAGAACACCGCCACCAACATTCTAGAAACAAAAACTACTAGATGTCTGCACCCGATAGCCCAAGATTTGATCTTATATCTTCATTAGATTACAACAATCTTTGCTCATTAATTCCCAACTACTTCATTAATGACAGAAATTTTAGCAAAGATTGCAATATGAAAACAATTGAATCTTAATACAACCTGGCAAAAATTTGATCGATCAACCATACAGATTGATGGCGTTGACTCAAAGGTTCTATCCTAAAGGTAAGACGTCCATTGCCTTTTGAAAAACTCCACCCGAAGAGACCCTTCCATAAAAATAACAACTGCTTCGACGAATAAATGGCGTTTCGAGCAGGTGGGCAACCTCAAAAAATAAGAGAAAGGCTTTGAGAAAAACCCCACCACGATGAGATGTGTCTCATCTCGTGTCCAAAGAGAAAAGCGATATACAAAAGCCACACAGCCACCATGTGGCACATTGCACGCTTTTTGAAATAGTCTTCTTTTCATTCAATGCAGACTCTTCTCGAAGCCTAAAAGGTAAAAGCTAAAAAACTAAAAGATTTAAAATAAAGAAAAAATTTATTTACACATTACTTTTGAGATATATATTCTATTTACATAGACTTACCCACAAAAATTTTCATTAACTCTATTGATCTCTATAAACCTCATGTAAGAGATTGGCCTCCAAGTGGAGCATGTGAAAAATCCAAGTGCATTGGCCAAGACAAGAGATCTGGTTCAAATGGAAAATCCTATAGGTGACACCAACATGGCATCAATAGAGTGGGATGAAATGGATTGAGGAGCTTCGAATATGGTGATGTCATGATGATGTAGGTAGGGTGGGATGACATCAACATGACATCGTAAAGGTGTGGATGCAAGAAAATGATGAGGAATAGGCTTTGCAAAAAAAACCATTTGAATTGGATAGAGAGCCTTGGGAAAATGAAGTTCAAATGGACATGGAAATTCCACAAGGTATTATGAAATCATTGGGGTAGGAAGATGGGCTCCATCTGTTGTAAAAATATTACTTTGCCAATTTTGAAAGATAAACTACACTGGCAAGGTGTGATGACAACCCTAACGAAATCTAGAAAAAAGAGCACTATTTTGTTTTCAACATTATAATCATGATATCAGGTTAACTTACTACCACTGTCAATAATATAAATTTATTTCCAACAACAAGAGCATTTACCATTTATGCATACAACCAATTAAACCTTAATTCCAGTGATTAGAATAGAAAATCTAAGAAATAAACCCAAAATAACAATACTCGAAACTTACCATAATTCATCTGCAAGGTTATGGGGACTCCATATCTTCTACCTATCTTAGTTCAGTTTAGGGGTGCAATATGATCCATCTATGTGGATTTAATCCCTATCCAGCCCTCCAAGTAGATTTTGTGGCCTAGGATGATACTTGTTGCACACAAGATCAACATCCTAATGACCATCTACCCAAGGTGTTCCAACCAATGAAAGTTTATGATACGAAAACCATTTTCAGTTATACCACATCAATGACATGAGGTATGTCTAGTTTTCTACCTACTTCGAGTATCATTAGAAAAATCCTTCCCTATAGTCTAATGGACAGCAAAGAAAGTAAGGGGTCCATCACCGACATGCTACTAGCTCCAAGGCCCACATGCTCCTAGCAGAATCTATCCCACTATCCAAGGGTACGGATAACCACCAACGTAGTATGCTCCTTGACTCTTGTCAATCTCAAGCATGGATAAGCTTATCTCTGTGTGGGCCATGGGATTTTCCATCGGTGATCACCTAGGATGGATAGGAATAGCCTATGTGATCAAAGGATTACCACCTTGACCTATGCCCTCGTAGGGTCCTACTCCATCTGTTGTCATAAAATTTAGCGCTTACACACAACTTAGCACTATAACTAGAAAGAGGTTCCTAACTCAGAATAAGTAGGTTCTAAATTGAGCCACCTCAAGGTTTAACTACCCATTCAATGATGGTTCACTACTACCCTTCTCCCAGCTTAAAGGTTTTGCAGTTGTTCTAAGTTTAATTACATTATTGATTAGGCATCTAGAACACTAGGAAGGAGTTGAAGAGAGGATTTCTTGCCCCAAGACCTTCAAGTAATTTAAAGGTTAACTGATTCTTCCTTTAACATATTTATTTTGGTAACTCCTCTCACTCCAACCTTAATTTTAGTAATTCCTGCCTAATGTTTACCATTATAGACCATTCCCTCTTAACCCCATTATCAAGTTATTTACTTATTTCATGGTTATACCTACCTAACAGCAAGTGGTCACATATTCATAATTTATGGTTTCACTACAAGGAGTTTTATAGTTTAAGGCTCACATCTTCTATTAACTAAATATGTAAAATCCCAATAACCATAAGAGTTGAGCTTAAGTTTCTTTGGTATTTAATTATGGGAAATGTTAAAATTATTTCTACTATCACTTTACTACAGTGAGTTTCCTATAAAAGGGTGGAAACCAATTGAGACTATGTTGCTTGAGAAAGATACTCCAAAACAACATGAACAAAGAAAAGATATTGTTGGTCACAAGGTTCTAAATACTAACTAGTTGCAACTTTAAATTTTATAAAACCTATTTGTTGCTTTAGCTTGCTATGAGAATAAAATGACTGAATGATAGAAGAGATGAAAGGATCTTACCACCTCCATCCAAAGCGCTCAAGGATTATGGAGGAGAAAATGAGAGGAACTCAAGCCTCTATTGTAATGGTGTTTGTCCTGCACTCACACTATCGGAGCGATGGAGTGGTAGATTGCTACCATGGTGCTAAATACTGCTACAAAGCTTGAATGGATGAATGGAAATGGAGAGAGTGCTCAAATCGATCTTGCAAAACTTGAGAATGGATGAAATGGTCAATAATATGAAGGAAAGGATGAAAAATGGCCATATTTGAGTTGGCCAGCCAAAGGGAGGCATTACTCTTTGACTTCCAATCAAAAGTGTAACGTCTCTACAGCCTCCAGCCATAGGACTCTACCAGGGACGTAAAAAAAAATTCCGAGTGTGATGTGAGCAGTGAGCTTAATTGGAATTAAGCCTTAGCCTTAGGTTTTCTAAAGTGCAAGGGGATAAAATGGAATTTGTGTTAGGGGTGAAAATTCATACTTATACATTTTTCCCCCACTTTAGTGAGCATGAGTATTGATGAGTGCTTCAGTAAAGTAGAGTAGTAAGGAAGTAGAAAAGTAAGAGAAGTATACCTGAACCGACGAGGAAGCAGAGCATGGTTTGGCGAACTCGAAAGTGTAGGGAAAGGCTTCATAGTTTCACATAACTACAAAGCTGGAGAAGGAAAGTGCCTCACAGGCTCACAGTCCTACAAGGGAGGTATCCTTCAAGAACTCTCACATGAAGGAAACCAGGAAAAGCATCTTATAGACTCGTAGACCTGCAAGGAAGGTATCCCCCAAGAACTCTCTCATGGAGGAAGACTGAGAAAAGCACCTTACAGACCCACAGACCTGCAAGGAAGGTATCCACCAAGAACTCTCACATGAGGGAGACTGAGAAAAGCACCTTACAAACCCATAGACCTGCAATGAAGGTATCCCCCAAGAACTCTCACATGAGGGAGACCATGCAAAGGGGACTCAATAGAGTCAGAGAGGGTGACATGTTTACTCGCAATTAGAACACATCAGGAAGTGGTCGCATAGGCCAGTGAACGGCCAGTCACGCAGAGCATCACTAAGTTGTAAGACTTTCAAAGGGGTCCCTCGAGAACCCTTCAAAAGAAAGGAGGGTTCACTCAAGGGACGCACTATTTGAAAAGTGAATTCTAGTCAAGTTTCCCCCAAGCTAGACATAATGATGCGAAGCAGGTCTAGTTGGGCTACCCCCAGACTAAACACAAAGAAGTAAAACCGATCTAGTCAAGCTACCCCTAGGCTAGACGTGAAGATGTAAAACCGATCTATTCGTGTTGTTCCTGAGCTAGATGCAATAAAACTCAATGAAGGCTTTCAAAGGGGTCCCTTGGGAACCCAACGTGAAGAGGATGGGTCCACTAAAGGGATACACTTGTTCAAAAGCTAATGTCTTGTTTCTTGAATCAATTCATCCTAAAGGAATCCTTTTGCAAGATGTTCACTTCATCAAGAAATTTGAAAGGAAGGAGATGCGCCCATGCGAGGGGAAGAATGAGAACGTTCCCGCTTCGGAGGAGGGTGTCCAAGTCCTTTCTTTATGAACCCATGATGAAGGAAACATGTTCCATCAGGGTTTCAAGTTGAGAATGCAATTCTAACAAAGTAGTGTGTGAAGGATCTTTGAGAAAAGATTTGTTTGGCAATGAATGCATTTTCTAAAGACCAAGTAATGTAGAAGTAATGTTGACACAGATGAAAGGGACAACTCAAGCAAAGAAGAGAGAAAGATAAAGGGAAAGGTAAAAGAAAAGAGATCACACATAAAGGGCACAGGGGGATCTGGTTTTGCGAGGTCAGATATGCCTTTATTTATAAGTAGTAGGTAACCACAGTGAGAGGCGAAAGATCATCAATCCCCAACTAGATCAGGATAAATGCATGAAAGAAAAAGTAAAATAAAAAATTGGGTCAACATGGAAGGAGGCCTAAATGCTCCTGATGCTTTGCATCATCCCTAATTTACCAAAATTCAATCACAAACATGGAAGAATGAAGATACACATAGAGGAAATTTTACAACACAAACACCACGCCTGTTTCCAAGCACCAACAGGGGTAACGAGGGTTATCCAGACACATATAGTATGATCACGGGGGAACACATCACAACATGCACGCACACGTCTAATATAAAGATCAAGAAGAGGGTCTCCCCCTAACACTATTCTACCAAGAGGTCATCAGCTTCCCACTCTAGATCATCATAAGGGGAAGGATGGCGAGCTTGCAATGGTGTAATGTTAAGGGGATGAGCTTCTGATCCTCCCACAACAAGGGCTAAGGAAGAGGGACCAGTGAGATCTCCATCGCTCAACTCTTGTGGGTCTAAGGTCAACGACCTTGCGAAGATTGCTGACAAGGTTGGAACTTCATCCACCAAGTTGAACATACACTTGATGGGAGTGTCATGTTTCACCTCGACGGATGGAGGATTTTGAACCTGAGGTTCACCGCTAGGCTCACCAAGAGACTTAGGAGCAATGACAAACTTGGGGGAAGCGCGGGATTGGTTTTTTCAGTAGGATAGAACAAGTTAGTGTGAGGCCACCTTTCGGAGAGGGCGAGCTCTTCTTACATCGTCCCTTGCTGGAAGGACCACACTTTACCTTCTTCTTCATTGGAGGAGATGAACTCCCCACAGACAAAACAAGGAGGGTCAAAGGAGAAGAGGAAATAACCACAATGGATACAGCTGAAGTATTATCCATATCCACGGGATTTGGGAAAGGCGAGACATACGGAACGGAAGTCAGCAGAGGCGGCTCCGCAGAAGGAGCAATAAATACATGTGCACTGATAGCAGAATTTGGAAGAGGTTCGAAACTATTTAGATTAGAGGCAAAAGAGGGGAAAGAGGAGGACACAGTAGGAGGTTTCATCTTCTCCTCCTCCTGTTGTGAGGAGGCTTGCTCAACCAAGAGAGCCTTTCGCCGACGCTTGTGCTCATGGGAAAAATGATTTCTACGACTCTTCAAATTAGAAGCCAGAGCTTGCAAAGGGATGGAAGGATTATGCTCATCCATGGGATTTTCTTCCATAGTTATTTCCAATGGAAGGACAAACTCTTAAATGGGAGCAAAAGGGGAAAGTTCAAAAATGACGGGAGGAATCGACTCTACCACCTTAAGGGTGGATCCTTTTCTATTTGAGGGAACAAGAAGAGGTTGAGGGGAAAATTCTCTTTGTGAGACTTTATTTCTACCATACAAATAATACCAGGGTCTTGGGGACCCATTAGGGAGATCTAATATCCTGATCTTGGGCCTTCACCAAGGAGGCATCATCGGACTCAGCAGGTAGAACCCAGGCTTGTTCATCCAACACTCTTCCCAAGAGAGGAGAGTAGATGAGTCAGCCCGAGAGGGAGCGAGCTTATCCTTTCCCTTTCGGGAGGAGGAGGCAGTTGGCTACTCAGCTACAGGAAGGGTCAACTTTGGTTGTCCCTTGCCTCCAGTTTTATACTTCACATAGTTCTTGTAAAGTAGGTCCATTCTTTGTGGGAGCGGAACGATGGGAGTGGGCCAAAAGTGATCTAACAAGTACCCCCGCGAGATACCACAAGCTAATATCTAGTATCATGCACCATGTGTATGACACCTTCATGGAAAAAAATAAGGCACTTATGAATCATGGAGGGGATCCCATTCATGGAAGCTAGCCAAGGTATGCCTAGCTTCACTCTAAATAGGTCTGACTCGGGGATAATGTCGAAGACCGTGCCTATGTTCCTGGGTCCAACTAGGACAGATAAGATTATCAATCCATAAGGTTTAAGAGAAATTCCATCATGCATACGAATGATGGATTTTGTTTTTTTGTATTCCTCCCTTTGTAGGGAATTTAAGAGTAATGTCTCCTCCATGATGACATTCACTTTACTCGTAGGGTTGACTAAGACCCCTGTCATAATGTTACCATTCAGGCGAGTGGTAATATAAAGCAAAGAAGGCTTACCATTTGCTAGCACATCTTGCGAAGTAAAGGTTACATCTGGCGAACTGATCACAAGACGAGAAGAGGGAGTAATGGAAACCATGTTAACATATTCTTTGGGACAAGAAACAAAATCATAGGGATCGATAATCATGTAAGAAAAATGTGTCGAAAATGGTTTTGTGTATATTTGCAAGTCACTGTTAGCTTTTTCCACTGATTTGTTTGTGTTGTGCTTACTTTCATCAAGACGGATAGTACCATCCTTGATGTGATCTTGTATCTCATGACACAGGCGCATGCAGCATTTGGTATTGTGTCCGTTAACTTGATGGTACTAACAATATAAGTTTTCTTCATACCAGTTAGGGTACAATTCTCTAACTGGTTTAGGAGGTGGTAGGGTAAGGATCTTATCTTTCACCAACATTAGCAAGATGGACAAAAAATATTTTGATAGCTTTGTAAAATTTTAGTCACGTCTGAGGCCATTGTTATCCACAGCGGCTACTACATTTGCAACAGCTTTACCTCTTCCAAAGATCAATACGATAGATCTTCCTTCAGAATGGGAGCATGAGGGAGGACCCCCGAACTAAACTATCGTCTTCTAGTACTCTCGTAAAGCCGCACACAAGTGTGCGAAAGAAGGATACTTCATGAGGGTGAACTTCTATTGCCAAGGCCTTTGTAAGTTCCCTATGAAGACCTTTTGTACATTAAAGTCAAGTAACGAATACGAAATTTGTGAGAAGAGTGCTTGATGCCATGCTATAAAGTCTGTAATATTTTCATTGTCTCCTTGTTTGCACCGAACAAGGTTTGAGAAGGTCATCTTTGGTCCAATATTGGCTTGGAACTGGTTCACAAGCTAATCGAATGTGAAGATGGAATTATCGTGCAAATAACAATACCAATCTAGTGTTCTATCTTTGAGGGATCGGGGAAATAGTTTTGCCATCAACACATCGTGATGGAAAATGTTTGTGCATAAAGTGTTAAAGGTAGACACATGTGTCTGTGGGTCCCCTTTACCGCTGTATTTCTCAAATTTGGGAATCTCCATCCCTTGTGGGAAAGGAGTGTTTAAAATTGTAATTGACAATGGGCTATGTCGGAAGAAGGGCTGGAAAATACGTTGGGTCGAGGCCTGGGAAAGGTTCGCCAGCTGATTTTGCATCTTCTCCATATTCTGAAGAAGGGTATTTAGAATAGATTCATTAGAAGGCATAGGGCCATCAGAACCACCACCAAAGCCGCCGCCTAGACCGTCATTGTGACCACTGTCGTGACCACCGTCGGAGCTGCCATTGATGCCACCACCAATGTAACTTCCACCGGAGCCACCGCGACCATGACTTCCATTGGAACCACCTTCGCCAATGCCACCCCCACTTCCGAAGTTTCCACCACCAAATCCTCCACCACCAAAGGCAGTGGAAGGGGTAAAGTGGAAACCCAAAGGGTTCTTGTTTACTTTGATAGTTTCAATATTCTTGGAAGTAGCAGGTACACGGACCAAAGAGACCGCGTCATCCATATATACAGATGTAGGAGGCATTGACATCTCTAGTTGTCTTTGACGTTCCTCGAAGAGGCCACCTCGTGTAATGAGACTATGGCTTGAGGGGGCACATGCTTTAGCCAGAATAGCAAGACTAGCCAAGAGCTCTACGATTGTCTAGTCCTTTTCCACCATGTATCTTATTTCATTGATAACTTAAGCAACCTTAGCTATCTTCGGGTTTCCTTCCAAGTGATTTTCTAATGCACCTAACCCTTTACCAAGGCTAATGACGTATTCAGAAGGGATAAGAATGGCCTCATGCTCATCTACAGATGAGGAGGTCAGTGACGCAGGAGGGGTAGGGATGCGATCAGTTTCATCAAGAAACCTAGATTTTCCTCGTGATACGTGCTCCTATGTAGATAGGCCAACCACAAGACTAGAGAAAAGGTTGGTAGTGAAACTAGAGGAGACGTTCATCTTTTTCATTGGAAGGTGTCGCAAACTCCTTTTGACAATATGCCCAAAGGTCGTAGATTGGGTTGTAAAGCTCATAAACTTTCACAACACACAAGGGTGCAACAACCAAGAGGTATAAGAGAAAAAGTTCAAAACATCGACAAATGGGTAGACATTGGTTCACGTCAGGTTCACCAAAAATGTAAGAGAGGGGGACCAACCACTGCAAGGCCCCAAGTCACGAAAGGCCAAGAGAGGAAAGGTTTCCCTAACTTACCTCAATTTAAAGGAAGGTTAGGATGGACGGGATGAGGATGATGAGGATTATGAAGTCCTTCGATCACCCTGCAATCCCTGGAATTGAAGGGAGACTAGGTGAGTCACTTTTTAAGGTCAACTCTGTGTCTGAGGTAGTTCTCTGTCAGAGGACATAAGCGTGGTTTCAGGATGAAAACACGGTGTGCTGGCATCTCACAGGTGCATTGGTGTTCGTATGGCCAAAAAACTAGAGAGATAAGGTTAAAACCTCAAGAAACGGATGCTAGCCTAGTTTAGAGGTTTCTTGAACAACAGAATGAGATTAAGAAGAATAAAAAACATAAATATGAATGTGATAAAATAAATATATTACCACAAGGGTGACGAACATAATTTTGTACAATAATCCTCTTGCCAGTTTGTTTCAAGATCTCTCCACCTGCACACAGAAAAAGGGGGAAATGTTGGGGCTATTTAGGGGCCTGCCTCAATCAGACCCTGTTTTGGTGTTTCCACCTCCATAGACAACCAAGTTTGCAACAATAGAAATAAAGATAAAGAAGGGAATACAAGCTATGTAAACAAAAGACACTACAAAATAGTGTGTGCTTACTCAACCAAAGGCGATAGAAGAGATGAGTTGAGCTTACCACCTCCATCCAAAGTGCTCAAGGCTTATGGAGGAGAAAATGAGAGGAACTCAAGCCTGTGTTGTAATGGTGTTTGTCCTGCACTCACACTATCGGAGTGATGGAGTGGTAGATTGTTGCAATGGAGTGTAAAATACTGCTACAAAACTTGAATGGATGAATGGAAATGGAGAGAGTGCTCAAATCGATCTTGCAAAACTTGAGAATGGATGAAATGGTCAAGAATATGAAGGAAAGGATGAAAAACGGTCATATTCGGGTCGGCCAGGCAAAGGGAGGCATTACTCTTCGACTTCCAATTGAAAGTGTAATGTCTTTGCAGTCTCTAGCCGCAGGAATCTACCAGGGACGTAAGTGCATTGTGCAGACGTCTGCATGTTGCGTGGGCGTTCCCGACAGAAACGCCCCCACTAACACACAAAACAGGCGCCAAGTGTGATGTGAGCAACAAGCTTAAGTGGAATTAAGCCTCTGCCTTAGGTTTTCTAAAGTGCAAGGGGGTAAAAGTGAATTTGCATTAGGGGTGCAAATTCACACTTGTACACCCACGACCTGTAGGAAAGCCCCTTTGAAACTGGGGAGCCATGCCTATTAATGGCACGATCAATCCCTTCCTCCATTGCTATGCCCATAAGCAATGAATGTTGGTTGTCTCCCAGTTGTAGAGAATAAGAAATTAGCATTAAATCGCCATTCTTGGGTTCGCCTCTATTCATCCCTCTTCCTCCTCTCACATGATTTCTCCCTTATGTCTTCTTTCTCTTTTTCTTGTTTTCTTTTCATTTGTGGCTTTCTAAGGTTTTAAGTTTATTATTTTTCCTTTATCAAAAGCTTCCTAAATATGGTTAATTTATTGTTTATTTCGTTTATTTCATATTTTGTTTATTGTTTATTTCATTTATTTGTTTATTTAGTTTTAGTTATTATTTATAAGGATTTCTATTCAAGTGTATTTTATTATTATTATTTTTTATTTTTTATTTTATTTCATTGTTTAGGTGGGCTCTATTAAATATTTTATTTATATTTATACTTGATTGTCTATGGATTTACATTATCAACAATGTTTTGATGGAGCGTAGTGATTTGACCAACATTGATGTCTTCCAAACAAATGATGGCAATAGCCTAAATGCCTAACATTTTAAGGTTACAAGAGAATTTAATATTCTTGAGAACTAAATTCATGTTTGTGGAATTATCATCCTAGACAACCTTACAGGTTTGACTATTAAGATTGTCTAACAATATTTCTTCCTCTATCCTAAATCTGGTAAACTTTAGGTTAAGGCGAAGTTACCTACAGAGTTCATCATTGGGGTCTGGCTCTATGTTTACCCATCTCTCGTCACCATACCATAGAACCCACCTCATCTTGCACCCTTGGCAGCTGTATCCAACAACAAACCTCACACAAGTCCACCAACCGAATCATTAGTTCGAGTCAGTATAAATAAAAATCAAGAATTTAAATTTAATCAAAACATGATAAGGTTATGCATATATCCATTAATAGTAGCATGTCCTAAACATAATTATCACACTCATAGGAGTTCATTTATCATAATACGATTATAAATCCTCCCCTAGTCCAAATTACCATGGGGCTAGGGGTCATGCTAGAAAAGTATGAGTCCTAGGGGGATATGACACAGGGAAATGATCTGCAAGTGGAAATTGTAGGAAAACCATCGGGAAACAAGTTGGTTCACATGGAAATGCTCGCAAGATCAGATGGACATACCTTTTCTGCAAAGCAAAAAATTCCAAGTAGACTGGACCAAAATGAGGCAAAGGGGAGGTTCAAATGGACATTGGGATTTTGCAAAAGGTAACACTTAGCCTAATTTTTAGTTTTCTATAAACTAATGCTAAGAAATTTTGGCAAAAGACTACCAAGATTAAATTTTATAAATCGATTATAAATTTGCACAAACTAATTAAGACAAAAGAAAAAAGACTCAAAGAAAACACTACCTAAACTGCATAGATGCTAGCCATGCAAACCAAGTTATTTAAAGCCACAATCATGCTATAACATTGTTCCTACCACTTGGGTGAACATGTTCAAGACAAACCTTTAGGCCACACCGAATACAATGATGGAAAACAATTTCTGTTAGGAAGGTCAAAACACAATCAGAAAAATTCAGATCTTTTAAATTCCTGTAACCCTAATGCTCAACTTATTTAAATATTATATTCAGGCAAACAACACGCTCTCAAAATAACACCTAGTCACAAGCATTGCTGCAACACACAGGCAGTCAATCAAAAGAGAGGCTGACTTTGTGCTAGTTCCGAGCACTTCAGACATATAATACATCAAGATCTTGAATGTCAGCCATCACCAAGCTCAGAAAAGAAACAATTGAGCCTCTTGTGTCTTGGATTATAAGGGACCATGCAAACACCATCACAGTCCAAATTTCCTAGAATATCTACAAGCTGAGAAAGTGTCTCCATGGCAGATGCATACTTGCATACTTCAGTAGAACAGAGATAAGAAAATAAATAAACGCCTTGGCCCTTATTTTGGGTTTCCAGCACTTATAGCTATGGTAAGACACGGAGGAATCTTTCCAACTCAATCCTCTATAATTAACATTCTGGTTTGACAAACTTGAAATGCATAACAGATCTTAGTTGTGTATAGAAATGTGATCTAAACGTGTAATTTCTTGTTGTTCTCCAGTCTCTTATATATATATATATACTCTCATTTTTTCCCTGTTAATCAATTTCAACTGTCCAAGATATGTTAAAATCATCACGCAAGTGTGTAAAATAATATATGCTTCTTTTTTTTCAAAAATTAAATGTTACAGAGGGATATTCTACCTCTGAATTAAAGGCATTTAATGAACCTATAACTAGAAGGTCGATATGCCTGTTCGGAAACAAGATCCAATTTGATTCAAAAAAACATCTCATTAGACTGCCATATACACCAACTAATTGATAAAATCCGAAACCCTTTTAAAAGGTTCTATCTTCTCAAGGAACAATTAAAATCACATTTCTTTCAACCATCATATGCATCGGGCAACATTGAATGATCCAATTTGATTCAAAAAAACATCTCATTAGACTGCCATATACACCAACTAATTGATAAAATCCGAAACCCTTTTAAAAGGTTCTATCTTCTCAAGGAACAATTAAAATCACATTTCTTTCAACCATCATATGCATCGGGCAACATTGAATGATTCATTATATTCTTCCTACCAGCAATTTTTGTAGTTAGTTGAAATAACACAAAATCATTGAAAATTCTTCCCATATTTCTGAAAACTGAGAATGTGAGATTGCAATGATGGAATGATGCTTCAAAAAGCTTCTAATTTAAGTATTTGAGAAAAATTCTATGACAAAAAAATTGTGTTTGTGGCTACAAGCTAAAGATCATAAAAGTCAATCTTAACATAAATATTGTAAATTTAAGCTTACAAGCTTCCCAGAAACAAAAGCTTTAGAGATGACTACTAAGATAGTGGTGCATCTTCTGAATGCCAATATTTCCACAAGACTCTTTTTTTTTGTCAAAATACATTTAACTTTGTGGAAAACCTTTTAGGATTTTTCTTATTGTCATGGAAAAATATTATCAATGATCACCAGATATGCTTCAAATTTTAAAATAGAATATTCAATTTCCTATAAGTATATACAATTTCTTAATGAAGAATTTGAATTTGAAGAAAGTGTCATTAATAACAATAATAAGTGACTTATGATAGATTTCACAAATGAATGACAAGTACAACAGTATTTGCAGTAATCCTCATCTCTGTAATTGAAGGAATATATTCATCATTAATAACATTGTACTTTTTATTGAAATGTGTAACAGGCTTGTTAAATTGGCATGCCTCAAATTTCAAGTTTCAACAAAACTGTTGCTAGAAAAATGCTCTAGTTGCCATGGCATTGAGCCCGACCTTTTTAATACACCATATTATATTCTATATTGATGCAGACGAACCTCTGTTCCTGCAGTTATAACACACTGATTTGGATCTTCTGGTCCTGCAAGTCATATATCAAATTCAAAACTAGGACAAACAGAACAGAACAAAGGTTTATTACTCAATCTTATTTTCACAGAATAAAAACATATCTTATTTTCTCAGAATAAAAACATATTATACATTCTATCCAGACAACCTCTGAAGCTGCCTATGAATGCTCTAATCCAGCTGATAATGAATCAAATGAAACCGAAAGAAAAGAACACATCATCATGAATCAAAACAGAACTGCAAACTACACATCATAATGGCTCAAGCAAAAACTCCATTGATTCTCTGCTTAATAGACTTATTACACTCCCATTAATACAAAAACTAAGATTAAAATGGGCAGACTGTTAGGCCCTTACAATCATTTTTTCACTGAATTTAGAGAGGCCAGTCCCTCAACAGCAATGCATAACCATAATAAACAAAAAATGCACACCAAAATGGGCAAACCCCCCACTAAACCACATCAGCGGTTACAGTTTCTATAAATGACAGATACAACAAATGTTTTTTTTCTAAAATACCTAAATGCCTTAAACTGATAGGAAGTGGGACATGTCATTAAATGGCTGGTTACATCATCTTCCCCATATTTCAAAATTTTGAACCTTCTTGTTCAAAGAACTCAAGAACCCAACTACCATGGCCTTCCCTTCGATCAAGTTTTTACATTTTTTCTTCCTCTGCTTCCAACCATTTGTTGGGCCATAGGACATCTTCCTCCAACAAATTGTTCTATTCTTATTTTCCCAGCTCCTTATGGGTTTAGATCCATCTCTATTTTTTTTCCTCCACTAAAAGTCATTCTAGATTTTCTTATCACTTGTTTTTCCTTTCAATTGAGATTTTTTTGTTGCTGCCATTCATTTTCTTCAGCATTATCCTCTTTTATGAGGACATCTTGAGTTCCTAGCTCTGTTCGATATCTATAAAGCTTTGATTGCTCACAAGACAACTCTTACTTTGCCCGATCCTTCTTTGATACACAACTGTATATGCCTTTGCTCCTTCCCTCAATCAATTTCATTTCTTCTCCAAGAAAGAGATAGTTGTCTTCTCTCTTTTCATCAGTTATGAGATTTTCAAAGCATCACTCCAGCTGCTCTTTTTCTGCCTTTTTCCTCTAAAATCATATGACTTCATCAAATATGGGTTTCCCAAGATTCTATCTCTTCTGCAATTTCAATCTCTTATGTGGACTTCCATACTGCAACAACTTGGGCCAATTCTAGTGATAGGTCGCATTCCTCTTCATTGCAGTCTTTTAAATTTTCTCCTCTTTGAGGGTGATCATCAACACTTCTCCCTTCTTCAAAGTAACACAACTCAACATCTTCATTCCATTCATCTATCTCCTCTCTCTCAAATCCTTTGTAGAGCACATTTAAGGGCCTTCCATCCACTGGTAATTATACCAACTATTCATGGGATTTCATTTTTCCCTTTTAGATTCTATGGTTTTTCTTTCTGAAAACAACCCTTGCTCACAAAATGAGTATTTATGCTCAGCAATCTTTTGACCTTCTCAACACCCTTGAATGCCTTTGTTTTAGCTTTCTTTTTCTTTTCTTTTCCATTATTACTTGCCTCATACTACTCCAACATCCACCATAATTCCTCCAACTTAAACTCCAATTTTTACAACTTTTGCTTGTCTTTTATTGGCTTCTGCTTCTTCCTTTGTCTTAATTCTTCTTCCAACTTTGTTATCTTCTTTTCCATATCATTGAACAACCCTATCTCTGCATCTATATCAATAGGTACAACTCTCTTTTGAGCAATTCAGTATCCTCAATAACAGCTAAGATTGCCCCACAAACTCTCTATTCTTAGCATCTTTAGATGCTCTCGTACCAAAGTGATACAAACAAACCTCTTTCCTATAGTTTTAACACACAAATTTGGATCCGCTGATCCTACAACTTATATTTCAAATTGGAAACTAGGACAAATAAAATAGAACAAAGGATTATTACTCAGTCTTATTTACTTGGAATAAAAACACAACATACAGTCTTTGCAAACAACCTCTGAAGCTGCAAGTGCATACTTTAGCTAGCTGACAATGAATCAAATAGAACAATAAAGATCATAGAATCATGAATCAGAAAAGAACTGCAACACTACACAACATAGATACTCAAGCAAAAGCTTCATCAGATCTTTTCTCAACAAGCATCATGCACTTCCATTGATAAAAAAACTAATGCAGTAAAAAATGTTAGTGTAGGTTTTTATTTCCTAGCACAAGTTTTTCCGATACTTTTATTTAAGCTTGCTTAGGTTAATAAAGTGAGTATTAGTGTTAGTAGAGTGTGAGTTGGCATCTTCCATGGGAGTTACACTTTCCTATTTTTGGAGTCTTGTGGTGTATTTCTTCCATCGGTTGTGTTTGTGTGATGAACCCAACTGGCTCCCTCTCAAACCCCTGCTGTTTTGTTTATCTTTTTGTGTTTTTTAGTTTTTTAGAGAAAGTTTCTAGAGAGAAATAGAAGGGGTGGCAGCATATAAAAGCTCATAAAACATGAATCTGAGCTAATATTGATTAAGTGTAAATGCAAAGAGTATTAAATAACCATAACAATAAGATTACAAATGATAGACATACCCGTAAGCCTCCAAATTAATTAATTAAGAAATTATCCAAGCTTGCCAACCAGAAATGGTGAAAACTGACAAAATAGGATGCCTGGCTACAGATCTGACTTCTCCCCAACATAAACTGGATACAAGCAGTCTTGAAGGGTGGACACCAAGAATGGAACACTATCAGATGCAAGAAAGAAGGCGTTTCAGCAAGAAGCTTCACACGCCTAGCCTCCAGAAGACACGTTTCCTAAGGTTGATAGGTACGGCCAAGCAAGAAATTGTGGAATAGACACTGGAAGTTGCAGAGAACCTTGAAGGAGACATCTATGATGAAGAATCCCTCTTCTTTATTGTAAACTAAATAAAACTGTACAGAGAATCCTTATTAGAGCACTAAAGAACTCCCGAAGTGAAGCTCCCATGGTTGTAATCATTCAACTAATCTTTCACAGTCTCACAATCACTAATCTGTGAAGAATTGTCACTCTCCAAAGATAAATTTCTTGAAACCCTTGTCTCAAAGAAATCACACTTAGCCAAAGCCAAAGAGAAAATGTCAAATAGTCAAAAGATGAGTTCGAATCTTCCTTTGCTTCCTTATAAGGCCAAAAAGGCATGCATTTCCACAAAGTGACGCCAATTTCACTTTAAAATGCATTTAAATGTATTTTATATCTTTTCAATAGTCAATGATTAAATAAATGGGTGCCCCTTTTGATTAAAGTGTTTTAATTTTCACGTAAATAAATTTAAGTGATACTTTATTATAAAATCAAATTGACTTTATAATATTCCATCAAATAAAGTAAAACACTTTAATTCATTGGAAAATTAATATCTCGCTCATAACTCAACATATTGATGAAGCTGTCAATCACTGTACTGCCGAGGCCTGCTATGAGCCAATCACTGAACTCAAAGGATGGAAACGACAAAACCCACCAAATAAGGCCACTGAACCTCTAACCCAATCCTATTAGCCTACAAGGGTCCAAGAGATAGGCTAACTCCACTGCTCCTGAGAATTGACTAGAGCGGGGACATCACAGTCCGCCCTCCCCGAATTTGCTTGTTCACAAGAAAACTCAAAGCTGGATGTTGTAGAATACTATCACCCTCCCAAGTAGCATCCTCTACCGGTAGATCTTTCCACTTCACCAGATATTCTCTGATAACCCGCCTCTGAAGATGACATTCTCTGATAACCCGCCTCTGAAGATGACATTCTCTAGAATCCAAAATGGCCTCAGGTATCAAAATCAGTTTCCCCTCATCATCCAGGGGTGGCAAGTCTATAGGAGTCACGTGTTGTCCCAACGCCTTCTTAAGGCGCGACACATGGAACAAATTGTTAACCTTACTGTCCACCGGTAGATCTAACTCATAAGCCACTTCACCAACACGTCTGACAATCCTGAATGGTCCATAGTATCGTGGCTTGAGTTTCTCAGCGCCCTTCTTACGAAGGGTGGACTGCCTATAAGGTTGTAACATCAGATACACCAAATCATCAATCTCAAATGATCGCTCCACTCTTCGCTGATCAGCATTTTTTTTTTGTTGATTTTGAGCCTTCTGAATGTTCTCTTTGAGTGCTCTCATAATGTCTCGGTTCTCCTATAATAAATCCCCAACACTAGGTACTCTACTATCACTCAGCAACAAATCTAGAAAACTCGGAGCATCATATCCATACAACGCTCGGTAAGGTGTCATCTGAATACTCATGTGATGAGTGGTATTGTAGCAATACTCACAAAGGTATAACCACTTCACCCATGCCTTCTGCTACCCTGAATTGTAATTTCTCAAGTATCCCTCCACCCATTTGTTGACTATCTCCGTCTACCCATCTGTCTGTGGGTGGTAGTTGGTGCTCAGAGTGAGTTTTGTCCTGCAAAGTTTGAATAACTCTTGCTAGAAGTTACTCATAAACCTGCTATCTCTGTCACTGACTATGCTCTGAGGCAAACCGTGCAACCTGAATACCTCTCGAAAAAAAAAGTTCGCCACCTATGTAGCTGTGTAAGTAGTAGTGATTGGGAAGAAATGACCATACTTCGTCAATCTATCTACTACCACAAAAATTTGTCTTTCCCTTGAGCTTTCGGCAAGCCCGTAATGAAATCCATAGACAAGCATTCCCACTTCCTCTCAAGAATAGGAAGCGGCTGAAGTAATCCTACAGGGTATGTATGTTCTTGCTTGTTCTGCTGACAAACAAGGCATTCCCTAACATACTGAAGAAAAATGACTTGAGACCTTTCCAAGAAAATCTCTCCCATACCTACCTATAGGTCTTAAAGTACCTGGGGTGACCTGCCATAGGTGAATCGTGAAAGGATCTCAACACCCTGTCCCTCATCTCAAAATTTGGGACTAGAAATATCCTCCCTTTGTAAATGATAAGATCACTCACAAGAGAGTACTTGCTGTCCTATACTGTCCCATCCACTATGCTAGAAGCCCATGGATTCTTAGCATACTCTGCCACAATCATGTGTCTCCAGTCCTCTGCAATCTCTGTCATGGAGCTCAAGTGTGAGCGGCGAGATAATGCATCAGCAACTATATTCTGTGTACCTTTGACATAGGAGATGTCAAAATCATAGGACTGAAGTTTGCTAACCCATTTTTGTTGTCTTTCATTTAAATCTCGCTGTCCTAGGAAATGTTTCAGACCGTTGTGATCGGTTTTAACACAAAATTTACTACCAACCAAATATTGCCTAAACTTGGCCATTGCATGCATGATGGCCAACATTTCCTTATCATAAATGTTGAAGCTCCTCTCAAGACCTCTTAGCTTCCTGCTCTTGAAAGCTATAGTATTTCGATCATGCATAATGACTGCACCAATACCCTCACCACTGGCATCACAGTGTAGCTCAAATGGCTTGGTGAAATCTGGCAATGCTAAAACTGGACATGTAGTCATGAGAAGTTTACACTTCTCAAAGCATGCCCATGCTAGAGGTTTCCACACAAAGGCTCCCTTCTTGGTCAAATCTGTTAGTGACACAGCATGTCACGAGAATCCACTAACGAATCGACAATAGAAGGCGCATAAACCTACAAATCCCCTGAGTTATGTCAACGTCTCAGGTGTAGGCCAATCAATGATAGCTCGAACTTTTTCTGGATCCATACTGACTCCCTCTCTACTAATAATGTGACCCAGGTACAAAAGTTCTGCCATGCCCAAAGCACACTTGGACTCCTTGGTGTACAAGGACTCCCTGTCAAGTATGCTCAATACTACATCCAAGTGGACCATGTGTTCCTCCCAAGACTTGTTGTAAACCAGTATGTCGTCGAAGAACACCAAAACAAATTTCCTCAAGTGAGGATGGAAAACCCTGTTCATGGTGGACTGAAAAGTGGCTGGAGCATTGGTTAAACCGAATAGCATAACCAAGAAGTCATAATGTCCATAGTGACATCTGAAAGTGATTTTCTGAATATCCTCCTCTCAGACTTTGATCTGATGGTACCCTATCCTCAGATCAATCTTCGAGAAATAGCAAGCTCCATGTAGCTCATCTATTAACTCGTCAATCCGTGGTATGGGATACCTATTTTTGATAGTCTTCCTATTCAGCATCCTGTAGTCGATACACATTCTAAGTGTTCCATCCTTTTTCTTCACCAAAACAATTGATGAAGCAAAGGGAGACTTACTCGGCCTGATGTGCCCCATGGCTAAAAGTTCTTTGATGGTCTTTTCAATTTCATCTTTTAATCACTTGGGGTGCCAGTAAGGAGTGATCTTGATAGGTTTAGTGCCCTCCTCCAACTCTATAATATGCTCAATACCTCTATCAGGAGGTCTACTTGGTGGTATAGCACTGAAAACCTTTGCATGCTTGACTTGGAGTGCCTGAACATCTGGATGATAAAGAGATTCTTGTTGCTCCTTCTGTGAAGACATTACCTTGCATTCTGCTGCCCAATCCACCATGTCATGCCGAATCAATCTTTCCATTCTTCTTAGTGAAATTTATTTTACATTGCTATCCTTGATGGCTTTGAGAACATGATTTGTGCCATCAACTTTAAATTTCATCTCCATGTCTCGTAAATTAAGTGTGAACTCTCCTATGGCATGAAGCCACTTCATGCCAAGAACTACATTTGTACCTCCCATGTTCACAACATAGAAATCTTTCTTAAACTCAAAATTGTTGAGTTTCATTGGCAGATCCGAAATCATCCTCTCACAATTGAGAGTGTACCCATCTGCAACCTTCACTCTAATGCCTTCAAATTGCTGAGTTTGAATGCCTCTTTTCTCCACCAACCGTGAATCAATAAAATTATGGGTTGCACCTGTATCTAAAAGAGATATGACTCTTTAACCAGCTAGTATCCCACGAAGTCTAAAAGAACCTTCTCTTTGCATACTGGACATATGAGCTTCCTGTAGCTCAATTTCAACCTCCTTTTCTGCCTCATTTTCTGATTTTTCCTCATCTGTATCATAAATTGCAGCTTGCTGGTCTGAAAAATCAGTCATCTCTTCTCCCTCAAAGAACCACTCTATGTGCATATTTTGTCCTTTAGACTTGAGAGGGCAGTCATGATTGATGTCATATGGGCCCTTGCAATAAAAGCAGAGCTTCTTTCTACGTAAATTGTTAATTGTTTCACGATCTAATGGTGCTGCAAATTTTTTCTTTTGATCAGAATTTTCAAACTTCTTTGGATCAGATTTATTATCATTGTAGGAAGTGGATGGTTTTGAGCCAAACTATTTCCGAGGTGCTGTAAGCTCCATATTGCGAGCCTTCCTCATGGCCTCCTATAAATTAGGTGGATCGAAAGATTTGATCCAACCTTTCATGGGCTCAAATAAACCCTCCATGAATAGTATAATCAGCCTCCTCTTTGATATGCCTAACACCATAACTGAGAGTCTTTGAAACTCTCCAATGTATGACCCTAAACTATCCGACTGTCTCAACTGTGCCAGGTCTCTAAAATATAGTTCGGGATCATGTTTGTCAAACCTCTCTACCAATCTATCTGTAAATTCCTGGTAGGAAGTAATCTTGTCATGGTGAAGAGTTACCATGCCATGGATCCACCAGTCATGTGCAACGCCATCCAGGTGAAGAGCTGCAAACCTTATGGCATCCTCTTTTGGCATAGGTCGTAATGTAAGGAATGTATCCAATTTGCTCACCCAAGCACGTGTTGTAACTCTGCCACCACCATCAAAGTTAGCTAAGGTAAGTTTGTTCGTAGCCTGCCTTAGATCATTATACCTATGTTTAGGCCTCCTATTAGTCCTATTTCTAGTATGTTCTCTTTTTTGGCTCATGAATCGATCAAAGTTAAGGTGATCCTTAACTCGTGGAGGCAATGCATCCCATTCATCATGCATAGCCATGATGTTATCTGCAAAGTTTACTTCGCCACCTTCTTCCACCTCCTCTTCATCAGCATCATTTCTGACAAAAGTTGGGCGTGTGGGTCTCTCAAAGGTGAGTGCTAGAGCAATATTCTTGTGAGATTCTCCATGAATACTTCCCTCCTGATCTTGATCCCAATTTTGCCTTCTCTGAACTATCAAGTTTTGAACATTGGTACTAACCTGCTGGAGGATGTTTGCCACTTGTTCTTGGCCTGCCACCACCCCTCTTAGTACGTCTCTGGCCTCTCTGTCTTCATCATGAAGACGATTCCTATAAGGACCTTCCTCATCCCTGTTAGCCATAGTATCAAGGTCTAAATCTTCCTCCTGCTCGTCAAACGGAAATGCCTAAAATGGTTCAAAAGTACTTCTTTGAAATCCAAGACCCCTGCGTGAGTAGTACCTGTCAAACCTATTCTGATGTGACCACATAGAAGCTACTAACCCTCCAAGCTGGTAGGATCAGGGCTTTGATACCACTGTGATGAACCCAACTGGCTCCCTCTCAAACCCCTACTGTTTTGTTTATCTTTTTGTGTTTTTTAGTTTTTTAGAGAAAGTTTCTAGAGAGAAATAGAAGGGGCAGCAGCAAATAAAAGCTCATAAAACATGAGTCTGAGCTAATATTGATTTAAGTGTAAATGCAGAGAGTATTAAATAACCATAACAATAAGATTACAAATGATAGACATACCCGTAAGCCTCCAGATTAATTAATTAAGAAATTATCCAAGCTTGCTTGTCGGAAATGGTGAAAACTGACAAAATAGGACGCCTAAGCTATAGATATGACTTCTCCCCAACAGAAACTAGATACAAGCAGTCTTGAAGGATGGACACCAAGAATAGAACACTATCAGATGCAAGAAAGAAGGTGTTTCATCAAGAAGCTTCACATGCCTAGCCTCTAGAAGACACGTTTGCCAAGGCTGAAAGGTAGGGCCAAGTAGGAAACTATGGAACAGACATTGGAAGCTGAAGAGAACCCTGAAGGAGACGTCTTTGATGAAGAATCCCTCTTCTTTATTGTAAACTAAATAAAACTGTACAAAGAATCCTGATTAAAGCACTGAAAAAATCCTGAAGTGAACCTCCCATGGTTGCAATCATTCAACTAATCTTTCACAGTCTCACAATCACCAATCTATGAAGAATTGTCGCTCTCCAAAGATAAATTTCTTGAAACCCTTGTCTGAGAGAAATCACGCTCAGCCAAAGCCAAAGAGAAAATGTCAAATATTCAAAAGATGAGTTCGAATTTTCCTTTGCTTCCTTATAAGGCCAAAAAGGCATGCATTTCCACAAAGTGAAGCCAATTTCACTTTAAAATACATTTAAATGTATTTTATATCTTTTCAATAGTCAATGATTAAATAAATGGGCGCCCCTTTTGATTAAAGTGTTCTAATTTTCACTTAAATAAATTTAAGTGATACTTTATTATAAAATCAAGTTGACTTTATAATATTCCATCAAATAAATTAAAACACTTTAATTCACTGGAAAATTAATATCTCGCTCATAACTCAACATATTGGTGTGTCGTCAAAAGTTGTCAATCACTGTACTACCAAGTCCTGTTGTGAACCAATCACTGAACTTAAAGGATGGACACGACAAAACCCACCAAATAAGGCCATTGACCCTCTAACCCAATCTTGTTACCCTACAAGGGTCCAAGAGATAGGCTAACTCCACTGCTCCTAAGAACTGACTAGAGCGGGGACATCACAGTTTGTCACCTCCCTCTCACTTAGCCTATTTATACTCTCTGCTTACTTGTTTTGGTACACTTCTATATTCACGTAGCTTCATTCTTTTGATCTCTTTCAATACTATTTTTCTTTTTTAGCATTTGTATTACCCTCTTAGAGATTAACTCTATGATGCTATTTTGATTTGTTAAATCATTTGTATTTACAATTTTATAGTATTTATTTCTTGCAATAGTTTCTAAGTTTTTATTTGTTTTATGGATTCTAACATGGTATCAAATCGTTTTTGAGCAACGGTAGATCTTTAGTTTCCATATTTGAGGATTCAAAGGGGGATAATCTTTTGCATGTATGTTTCCCAAAAACTCAATATGCTCTTCTCTTGCATATTTGAATGATTTGGAGAATTAGAAAAGTTTGATAGAAAGCTATTTACCTCTAGTGTTTGCACTTGTGTTTTCTAAAAGCTAAGTGATTGTAGCTTTTGGTAATTTTAACAATATTTTCAACAATTCCATAGCATCCAGAAGGGTCAAGAAAGTCAAGTTTGGCTTTCTTTTCATCAAAATTGAAGATTAGAAAGCTAGTTTGCAAATTAAAATGAGGGTTTGAATAGTACAACAACCATGCTACTCATTGTTGAGGCATTATGTGGCCAAATAGACCCTACTAGTCTGTCCAAAAGCCCCAAAACCCCTATTTCCATATAAAACTTGTTAATATTGGTGTAGGTGTTTTCGAGGCAAAAACGTTTTGCCAAGAAGACTATATAGTCCCCCTAACATCATACTATATGGCATAAAATTTTAAAATATAATTTGGGTCAATCACCTGTGGCACTATGGAAGCAGCATGCCATCCATAGTGGCACTGTTATGCCAACCCACCACCAAGCACCTCCATCACACGACCACCACCAAGCTAGTCCACTACCATACCACCATCATTGGTGGTTTGCAACCACTAGCAACAATTCTCAACTATGCCACCCCTATACCACCCTTGATGGGCCAAAATCATGGGTTTGCCAGAGGCATATTTGTACCAAAATGAAGGTGGTTTTCTTTTGAATTTGGAATTTTTGACTGCCTGAAAGGATGTTTCCAAAAACTTAGTGGTGTTGGCATTTTAAGGATGCTAGGGAATATTCTCGTAAATCTTCAATTTTTCAGTGGATGACAATATCATGATGTCATGTTTATGTCAACGTTTTTGTCTCCCAATGCAATTTTGAATTTGGTAGTCCAATTTTGAAAGGCATATTCTTAATCATACCGAGGCCTTTTTTTAGTGCTTTTCTTTTATGTAGAATTGTGTGTTCTTCATAGTAGTGTAAGTGGTTTTTTGTTTTGGCACTCCAGCTTTTTACAAATTGATTTTTCTCATAGATTTTGTTGAACAATTCTCATTTTGAGAGCTTCCAAGGTCCATATCTTGTGTGTACAGACTCCTTGTTGGGTCCTAATTGTTCAAAGGGCATTTTTTTTGTATACTATGCACTAGTGCTATCTATTTCATCTCATATTGCACTTGAACTATAGTTACAGTATTTTGGCCTTTTTTAGGTCTTTTAATTCTCTAAAATTTTGATATTTGCATTGTAAAATGCACTAATTATATAGTGTCAAACATTGTACTTGTTGGGGGGAGTCATTTAAGTAACTACTAACAAGGGTTGTACTTTTGTTGCCTCATTTTTATCACACTTTACTTTCTACATTCTTTTCTACATCATAGATCAAAGTTTAGTTTCTTTGCTTACATCATACAACTACTTTAAATGGAAATATATTTAAGAAAAAATGGTTTGCATAGAATTACTATGGGGTTAGAACTCAAATCAACTTTCCTTGCAAAAAAACCTAAGTGGTTTAATAAATATGGTGAGGCTTATTGAACATGGTGTTTGTCTCTATCTCTTGATATTCTCTTCCATTTGAATATCTGAATTCTCCAGATAAAATATGGACTGAATTCTCCAAGTATACTTATGTGAACTTTCTCATATAAAATTCTAAGGTCTTTGAGCACTTTTAAGCATGGTTCACAAAATCGGCAAGTACTCGTTGAGTTCACGAGTACTTGCAATTTCAAAACCCTCGCTGGTTAACTCGTAGGTAAAAAATGCTAGAAACTCACCTAAAACTCACAAAAACTCACTGGAAACTTTATTTTTTGGCTTTCTAAGCATTGTTTTTTGCCTTTTAAAAGATTACGAAAATGGTGTGTGCCATTAAGGTTTGTACGGTTTTAAAGGTCTTCATTTGGGGCTTGGTGGCGGGCCCCTAGACACCATGAGGGGCACTGCCCTTGGACCCTATTGGGGGCATTGCCCCCAAACTCCTATGAGGGGCACTGCCCCTCAATCCCATTGGGGGTGCTACCCCTAAACCCTCGTGAGGGGTGCTGCAAAGTAACAAGAATCGGACTCGGCTCAGACTTGGCTAGGGTGACTCAACTCGAGACTCAGGACTCGGCACCCAGACTTGACACAGACTCGACAAAATGAAAAAACCCTAGAAATTTAGAGATTTTTAAGGATAAAAAACTTGTTTCAAGCACCCTTTATTGAATAAACCTTAAAGAAACAATAACATCATTAAATAGAAGCAAATTTGATCAGATACACAAGTATACATCAATCACATAAGTATAAAGTACACAAATTGTAGCTGAGCTACTGAAGGAAATAACACAATTAGATATATAAATATAGTCAAATGTATACAAAACTCATGGACTATGAAATCCATGACATCAAATGTTGCAAACAAATATGAAATATCAAAAAAATAACTACAAGTCTATGGCTCAAAGGAGTCTACATCCTTCCTACGAAGGCATCTAAGGTGGGTCCTAAATGATGTAGCAATTGCAGCCATAGTCTCTCCTTGTGACTCCATGCCACCCTCACCAACATTAGTTGTGGATGTGTTTGCTCATGCTTTAGGCTCCTCCTTTACCATGGCTATAGCCTCAACCTCTTTATTTGCCCAGTCAACCCAATCAAGGTCCTTGTCACTAACACAAGTATACATTGATCATATAAGTATAAAATATAAACACAAATTGTAGCCTAGCGGGATCAAGGGGCAGCACCCCTTGTAGGGGCTTGGGGACAACGCCCTCAATGGGATCAAGGGGCAACGCCCCTTGCAAGGGTCTGGGGGCACCACCCCCAACGAGGTCAAGGGGCAGTGCCCCCAATGGGGTCAAGGGGCAGCGCCCCTTGCAAGGGTTTGGGGGTAGCGCCCCTCGCGAGGTCCCAAGGCAACACCCTGGGCGCACTCCCCCCCGCCACCAAGCCCAAATTAAGACCTCCAAAACCATACAAACCTTCATTGCGTACATCATTTTGCATTCACAATAAGTAAAAAAAGAAAAGTTTTAACTTTAAATTTCATGTAATATTTTGCACTTTTAAAACCTTGCAACCTGTCGAGTCCTAGTGTTGGTTACTCTAAGACCTTTGCACTTGTTGCAAAGATGAATTCCATTGGACTCAAACTTTCCATCACATATTCCTTTCATTGATCATATTTGCCACCTCCTCCCTCTCACCTAGCCTATTCATACTCACTCTCCTAGCTTGTTTTGGTACACTTTTACATTCATGTAGCTTTATGCTTTTGAGTTCTCTTAATGCTATTTTGGTTCTTGAGAATTTGCATTACTCTCTTGGAGACTACTCTCTAATGCCATTTTGATTTATTAAATCATTTCTATTTACAGCCTAATTATAGGTTTTCATTGATTCCATAGGTTCTAATAAAAAAATGGTAGACTATTGGGCCTTTACGATTATTTATTCATTGAGTTTTAATACCAATAGCAAGACCACTCCCTAAATAGCAAAGAACACCTCCTAATAAACAAAAATCCCACACCAAATTGGGAAACCCCCATAAAACACTGAAGTAGTTACAAATTCTATAAATGGTAGATGCAACAAATATTTCATTCTAAAATACCTAAATGCTCACAATTAGCAAGAGGAGGGACACAAGTTGTGAAATGGTCAGTTAGATCATCCTCCCCATCCTTCAAAATTTTGAACCTCCTAGTTCATAGAACTCAAAACCCAACTGCCATAGCTTATCCTTCCATAAAGTTAGATCCCTCCGCAAATTCACATTTTTTCTTCCTTTGCTTCCAACTACTTGTTGGACCAAAGGACGTGTTCCACCAAATTGTTGTATTTCTATTTTCCCAACTTCTTCTAGGTTTACACCTACCTCTATTTGTCCTCCTCCATTGACAGTCATTTTGAATTTTCTCATTGCTTGGTTTGCCTTTTTATAGGAAAATATTTGCTGCTCCACTATTGCTGCCATCATTTTCTTTAGCTTTATCATTTATAATGAGAAGTTCATTGGTTCCTAGATTTGTTTGATGTCCATAAAGCTTTGTAGCATCTTCCTTTGTTGCACAACTCATGTATATGCCTCTACTCCTTCCTTCAGTGATTCTCATTTCTCCTCCAAGAAAGAGAGTCTTCTTCTGTCTTTTCATCAATTATGGGACTTTCAAGACATCCCTCCAGCTGCTCCTCCTTTATTTTATTTTCTAAAAGACTAAAACCAAAATGACTTCATCAAATAGGGGATCCCCAAGATCTCCCTCTATGCTGCAATTTCATCGCTAATGTGGACTACTTCCATAGCTGCAACATATTGGACCAATTCTAGTGATAGGCTGTATTCCTCTTCATTGCAATCTTCTAAACTTTTTCCTCTTCTAGGGTGATCATAGATACTTTTCCTTTCTTCAGGGTAATGTAACTCAACATTTTCATCCCATTCATCTATCTCCTCTTTCAAACTCTTTGTAGAGCACATTAAAGCGCTTTCCATCCACTAGTAATTCTGCCAACTCCTTTAGGGATTTAATCTTTCCCTGTTCTAGCAATTCTTTCCCTTGGCCAATTTTAGATTCTATGGCTTTCCTCTTTTAAAAAAGCTCTTGCGTACAAAGAGTGTATTTATTCCCACCAATCCTTTTCACCTTCTCACCACTTTTCAATGTTTTTGTTTCAAAAAAAATTCTTTGCTTTCCCATTATTACTTGCCTCATACTGCTCCAACATCCACCATAATTCCTCCGACTCAAGCTACAGATTTTACAAATTGCTTTGCTTGTTTTTTATTAGCTTCCTCTTTCTTTGTCTTATTTTTTCTTCAGACTTAGTTATCCTATTTGTCACATCATAAAACATCACCTCTACATCAGCAGCCATAGATACAGCTCTCCTCTAAGCTATTCAGTATTCTCCTCAATAATAGAGAAGACTGTCCCACAAACTCTCTACTTTTAACACCTTTGGATGCTCTAATACCAAAATTGATGCAAATGAACCTTTGTTCCTGTAGTTTTAACACGGAGATTTGGATCCTTCGATTGTACAACTTATATTTCAAATTGGAAACTAGGACAAAGAAAATAAAACAAATGACTATTACTCATAGTCTTGTTTTCTAACAAGAAAAACATAATATACAATCTCTGCATACAACCTCTAAAGTTGTCTGATGATAATAAATCAAATAGAAAACCAAAGAACACAGGATCATGAGTCAAAACAGAACTGCAACACTACACACTATAATGACTCAAGCAAAAACTTCATTGATTCTCTACTAAAAAAACGTATTACACTCCCATGGATACAAAAACTAATGCAATAAAAACAAGGCAAACTACTGGGCCCTTACAATCTTTTATTCACTTTGTTCTTAATACCAATTGCAAGACCACTCCCTCAACAGAAAGACACATACCCTAATAAACAAATGGGAAAACCCCCACTAAGCCACTACAGTGTTTATAAATTCTATAAATGGCAGATACAACAAATGTCTTCCTAAAATGCCTAAAAGTGACAAGAAGTAGGACAGGTCAACAAATGGTCGGTCACATCATATATCATTAAAGGATCTGGTTTATATGCATCTAGCTTCAAGAATCCTACTTGTAAGCTTCTTTGAAATTCTAATATCATTTAAGTATCCGAGCATACAAAAAGTACACAATTTATAATAATTCTCCAAAGATAAAATTTACTTTAAAAAGATATATAGTTACTAGATATTCCATCTTCAAATTGCTAATCCATTTGTTATATCTAAAATCTAAGGCCTTAAGTTTTATTAACAAAACTCTGACATTATGAGATTTTAATTACTAACTCAGTCTTCTTATCAGTTTGCTTCCCTGTTAAGATTGTTTCAGGAGGACCATATAACTGTGAATTTATGAATAGATTCTCCAGATGCCCATGGAAAATGATATATAACAGATTAATCAAATTATTAATTATTTCAAATTGCACCACATAAGGGGATCGTTTCTCATGACACAAAACTAAAAAATACAAAGCATAACAAATTCTATTGGTGCTAAACCCTCTATATTCATGTAAACATGGGCCATCCTTGCTAACTCTCTGTAACCCTACTGTGTGATAAGATGCACAAGAAAAGAATAAAAGTGTAATCTTGTAAGACCCATAACATCTGTAAAATGCCAAACGGGATCTAGAGTGAAAGAAGAAGAATTGTAAACCTTGCTATTTTTGTTAGAAATGAAACTGAACAGAAACAAATCTTCCATTATTAAAGTGTCTTTTAATTCTCACATTAACAGATTTTTTTTTAAATGATTATTTCAACACTTCAACTCCCACAAGTCCAAATGCAACCCAAATGAGAAAAATTTATTTACAGTTACATAAAAATCAATACATATGTGACATGAAAAAGAAGCAACAGAACTGAAAAAAACCCATTAGAAGAACCCTGCATTACATATTAGAATTTATGTGGATTATATAGCATATACACAAAGACTGGCCATCACTGGTCGTGTAACTCCTGCTATTTGGTTTGCCGAATAGTTCCCAACTACAAACAATGTGGCTTTGACATTCACCGGAGCTTTTTGATGATAATAATTTATCATCCAATCCACAACCAACACCACTCTTTCTCACCACTCACCACCCATGTTACATGAGTGATCAACGAATTCATAATTTCATATACAATGGACAACATATAGTATCTAAACAGTACACAGATCCCTGACTGACTATTTAGCACTGACTGATTCTCTACAGATCTCATGATTTTAATCTATTTCATGTATGTCTGCCCCTCCATCACCATCAAAATTTCCTAAATACATTACATTTTTCTAAGAGTACATATAACAACAATATATTATGGGTGAAGGTGCGTAAGAATTCCAATCAGGTAACATAAGTATCAGCTGTATCTGCCATGTTAGCAACCTGGACCTGCAATTGTGCTGCACTCACTTTAACAGACATTGCACGGTGGAAGAATTGCTCTCTGGACAATGTCCTCACATTTTTTAGGTAGGCCTCAACAGGAATTGCTCCATCATGTACAGCCTTATCCAAAGAATACAATATATCCTCAATAGCCCAATCAGCTGCTGTGCTCTCGAGCATTTGCTTGGACAAAACATCACAAGGCTGGCAAACATGTTCAATGTTAAAAGTGGAATCTTTGCTGTCTTTCTTCTGTAGCCACGTTTCAAGCTCATCACTACATGCGAGTATGGATTGCACCTGCTGCTCTAGTTCCTCCTTTTCCTGCTGCAGCTCTCCTACACCTTTTTCCACCTGTTCTCCTCTCTGTTTCAATAACTCCTGTATGCTAGTAAGTGTTTCCACATCCATCTCCATGGTTTTGGTTAATTTAGCCATGTCATTGTGGAAAGATTCTACCAGCTTATTCATAAGTGCACTCTGCATGGTAGTATACACAGGTGGGTTTTTACCAAAGAGGACTCTTAGATTATTCACCATCTCTACTAAATTGGACCTGGGAAAAATCCAAGCTTCCAAATAAGGACATGATACTAAGCCTGATGGGTCTACATGGGTGTGCCCCCTTTTTATTTTCATGTCGCTTGTGGGTTTCACATATACGAGAGGTGGGTGTTTAGAATAGTGCTCCAAAAGCCAAATTGTGACAGGGATGTGGTATGTTACCTGTTCGTAGACCATTGGTATAGTGCCTTCTGCCTGTAAGAGACGAACTGTTATTCCATCATTGTGAGTGAACATGTCAGTCTGTACTATCAGGCTTGGGAAAGCCTGATTGAGAGCGAGCAAGTCCTGCTTGATGTGACACCGAAGGTCCTCTTCATAGGGCAATGCAGAGGAACCTCTTTTGAATAGAACAGTGTCAAGGGATTTGGCATCCAGCCCCGCTGTTGTTGAAGTGGTAGTGGGTGTCATCTTTATATTATTTAGCTGAACTGGATCTTTCAAGATTCAATATTATTCAAGAAAAAAGACATCATTGAATCAGTCCTAGAGACGCAAGATTTCCTGTATCGAATGCACAGACAAATACTTTCGAATCCAGCTATTTTAATTCAGTTCAGAGTTGGGGTAGAAATATTTTGTTTATAGATTTGGCAGAAGAAGGTTTAGACATATTCAAAGTTAATGTGTGCAAGAAAATAAGTGGAAGGTGAGAGTAAGCTCCCATGGTACTTCGTTTCTGGTCATCAAGAAATATATATTAGTCAAACTCATCTAGTGTGTTTATCCTTCAGGGTTCGGTAGGAAACGGTTAGGCCAAAAAAGTTCTTTTCTTAATATTAGACTTGTTTTTTTGACATATTTGTACTTTTGATTTTTTAGCTTCTTTTTTTCAGTTGACGTTATCTGATTACTTTGTTTTTAATGGTTCGTAGAAAAGTCTCGACAGAGTTATTTCCCTGACGATAGCATTTTTATTATTCAATGTTCAATATTTATTTTTTTAAACTGTTATCATAAATTATTATTAAACACGATCTCAATCAAATATTGGAAATGCATTTTATATAAATCTACCTTTTTTTATATAAATCTACCTTATTTTTTAAATGCAAATATCAAGCACACAATTAATCTACTATAATTATAGCTAGTTGGGATTTGATAATTGAATTAAAATAAATGCGATAATTGACAATTAAATGAGATGGATAGATGCACTTAGTTTTGGGAATAATGGCAAAGAATTAATGTCGATGTCGCATAATCCAGTTGTCTAGGTGTAGGAGTTTAACATTCTTTTATTTAATGAATGCAACCATGTCAAAACCTACAAATAGATCTCTATGGATTGATTCCAAGCCCCTCGAGGTCAACCCCAAGCATGTAAAATTGATCTAGGTGCAAAATGATTTGTAACTCACAAGATTCACTCAAAAAAATAAACTCTTGAAAATTACATTGCCCTAATCTCTAGTATCTAAATACTTGTAGGAATGATGATATTTAAAAACATATTCGAGGAAGTTGTCAAATCACTAGGATAAAGTTTTCTTAGGTCAACCCTTATTGAACCATCTTTGTGATTGCAAGTGAATGATCAAGAACAACTTTATTAAGATTGTGAATGACCTATGTGATTATGATATAGATTTTGATTCTTTTGTCCCTTAAAATTTGAAGTTTGCACTAATGTTTTTTGCTTGTTGTCCCATTTGAATTAATTGCACATTAAATATCTTTAAATACAAAAACATAACAATTAGTCACATAAACATGTTCCAAGTTAGCTTAGGTTGACTAGTGAAAAGGGGTGGTAAAGTTAGAATTTCAATTAGAAACTTTAATTTGGGTTCAATTTTAACCACTTGGGATTGATCGATAGACAGTCAAGGTTGAGATAGGATAGATAAGTACTAATTTCAAGGTAGGGATTGAATGTGTGGAGAAAGATGTAATAAATGGCTAATAATGGAAAATATATGGGAGTTTGTGTAAAAAGGGACATTAGTATGAACATATAGAAATAGGTACAAATAAACATGAAAAGCATAGGGATAAGCATCAATCTATGAGCAATAGTTAGAACAAGAGCATGCCACTTGTTGATATGTAATTTATCAAGTTAATTCTAATCTGAATGGACCCCAAACTAAATGGGTATTGGTACAAATGTACAAATTTCATCTTTGCAGTTGTCCCAACTTTGAGGTCGTTGTGAATCTAAAATGAGCATGTATTCCAAAATATATGAGCATTATTAGCCAACATGAAAACACAAATAATTAGACATTCATAACAAGAAATTTTTATCCATGTAAAGTAATGGACCATTCTTGGAATCTTCTTATGCCTTCTCCTTGGCATAGCACTCCATTAGAACTTGCAAAACCAAGAAAATATATGCAATGAGTAGCTTCTATCACACAAGTGAAATATGCACAAATAATAAGTAATTTTAGTTTTCTATGAAAAATAAGTAAAGAGAGGAGGATAAAAATTCCATAATCTAATACCAAGATAGTTTAGAGAATAAATTTTGCAAGCAATAAAATTTATGGAATATCCAAATGGAAACTCTAGATCACAAAACAAATGCACATTCAAAAAAGTGGAAGACTTAATTTAGGATAGAGAGAAAACATACACTATACAATGACCTATGAGCAATAGAGTCATTGACTAAATTTTTCTTTACATGTAATTATGTTATTATCAACTAAGATCTTAACAATGTGTTGATAGGTGTTATGTACCTATTGTGCACTTTCTATGTGGACATGACTATGTCATGTGTCATATGGTGCAAAAGGGATGACATAATCATGTGGTGTAGGCGTAGCCACTTATCAAACACATATGGTATTGATTGATCAAGGTAGAGTACATGCATGTGCACCCATGTGTAGAACCATGAGATGTGAGTAGAAATAACTAAGAAAATATGCATGAGGTTTACACTATGTAAAGGTGTGTAAGAACTATTTGTATAATTGTCCAAAAAAATTGAAGTACCATTGATGAATGAAGCTATGCAAGGACTATGTGGTGCATTGAGTGAAAGCATTTGTATAATTATAAGGTTGAAGTGTGGCTATGCTCATATCATTTACTCCTTTTTGAGAAGTAATACTATCCATAGCACTATACCTGAGTTGAGAAAACTAGGCTTGGATTTGATCTAGATTATATAACTTAGCCTTTGTGCGTCTACATGATCTTGATTATGGGGAATAGTTAATGAGTGCCTAAGAGAGTATGAATCATCATGGTGTCAATATCTAGATTAGAATTAGGTAGATCTAGATCTATGGGATGATGAAATTATGTTAGTTGTAGAAGTGAAGAAAAATATGGTTTGAGTAGTTTCATGTTGAAGACAAGATGCAAAACCAAATATTATGGAATATCAATAATAAAGGAATCCTCATAATTTGTGCATACAATGATGTAACGACCATAGCATATTGGTTTGATCTTTTAGTGATGAACATAAAACTATTCATTTTGTAGATGTAGACAAAATTTATCACCAAATTGAGATATTTGTGGTGTATGATGGTTGTCACAACACACTTTGTATCTCTATTATTGATGAGGAATTTTTTGGAAGGTGATCCTACAATAGTGTGTCCTAATTGTGGGATGTTGTATAAAAATGAGTTTTAAAAAAGAATTGTCGAATACCTTCAAATAAAGGTCATTCACTTGAAGGAAAAATTATTTCCACATGCAAATAAGATTTAAATGAAGGGAAAGGTTTGAATGAAGTTTGGGGTTTGAATGAAGGCCCATTTCTCCACATTTAAATGTTGCATATTAAAAAACCCCATAGGAAGGTACCTTTAAGTTTCCCACCTAATTTTGGTCCTTTAAATTTTGATATTAATTTCTATTTTGGAGCAAGGTTTAGACTATCAAGCAAAGTCACCATGACATTATATTAAATGCAAGATCATAGCACCTAGATTAATCTTTCTAAAAAGTATAAATTGTAATATCTTTTATTTAAATGTTATATTTAAATTTTATTTTCTAGTGAACGCAAGTTTTTACCAAACATAAAGGTATCTATTTGATGCACATGGGAAATTTTTAAAAGGTATATTTACAAAAATATGGCCTTTATATTGAAATCATTATTTCAATAAAAAATAATTTTGATATGGGTATGTGGAAGAAGTTGGGTCCACAAAATATTCAAAAAGTGGAAGTGTTTTTCCTGATTTTTCAGAATTTGTCATAGTGGGACTGAAATTTTGAAGCACTTACACATTGAATCTTAAAATAGTTTAGTAATATTAAATTTAGTATTTTGAGTTTAGTTTCCAAATATGTAATTTATTCTAATACCCAGATGATACAATTAATTTTAATAGGCATGTATAAAAATCACTTTTTAAAAGTCATTTTTTTAGGACCATACCATGCACATGTACGGACACCATAATTTGACCTAAATAAAAGTATTTTTCTAATTCCTTTTGGGGAAAGATGTGTAGCGAACTAATGATTGATGAGGATATTTTATTATAATTTTTTCTAAATATTTTTTAATTAATTTTGTATTGTCCCTAGTTGTTTTTGAAAACCCTCGTGTACGAACACCATAATTTGATCTAAACTAATCATTTAAAATTAAAAAAATTGTGTAGATAATTCTTTTAGATAGATTTCATATAAATTTTTTTACAAAAAAATAACAAATTAAAAGTTATTTAAAAACTAAAAATTGAAGGGAAAAGAATGCGGATCTAATGACCCAACAGTGCGAAATACATTCCCTTAACACCTTTACTACAGGGGAGAGAAGCAAAAACGAAAAACTAACAGTTTCTAAAACATATAGAGATGCATACAACCATGGCAATGAGAAACTAGAAAGATAAGCAAACAAAGATGACACAGTATTTACGTGGGAAAACCCTTTCAGGCAAAAAACCCACCACACAAAGTCAAATCAATTGTATTACAATAATGAATCAATTACATACAATATCCAGACTTCTTTGCTCAACTCACAATCACCCAGAGAGTTTCAGATCCACTATTACAATGTTTTCACAACATATAGTTCAAAACCCTCTTCAAGAACTCACGTCCTTCTTGTTCTTCAGCACGCGACTTCAACTTGCTCTGCAACTTTCGACTCAACTCAACTTGTCTAACTTATGAGAAAATAACACATCTCATCCAAATGTAGCTGACCCAGAAGAGCAATGAAGTCCATCCTCAAATCACGCATCTAGTTGGATCTGACAGATCTCCTACAACAAGCCATCGTTGCATTCAAAGCCATTACCAAAACGGTTGAGCTCGCCACCCTTCATTGACAAATGCAACTGCCACAATAACTATCTTAGTATCCGTCCAATCACTATTCAACTAGGTGCCACACATCTAAGACCCATCAGTAATCGCAACTGACAGAGCAATCAAAATGGTCAAATAGACATCGAGCGCGACCAAGACTTGAAGTCATAAATAGCACTGCCGGAGTCGGAGTCGGAACAGGAGTCGAAACGAGACTCCACCAAAAATACACACTTCTGGAGTCGGAGATGGAACTGGAGTCGAAACATGACTCCACCGAAATTTCAGGTTCAGGAACCATTTCGGTACCGCGTCCGCCCACGGCAAAGGGGAACTCATTGGAAACAGTTATGACCGGGTAAAGTCAACCCGAGGTCAAACCAAGATGGGAACACAAAAGACCGGAGTCGGAGTCAGGGACGGAACAGGAATAGAAACAAGACTTTACCAAAAGTCCAAGATCAGGAACCAATCCGGTTTTGGTTCCGCCTCCGCCAACTGCAAGAAACATCAATCTAGAACCAGGACAAGGCGGAGGAAAACACCCCGAGGAGAATCCAAACATCAAGAAGAACCAGATCTCAAAAGCAGGAATCGAACCCGGAGTCCGAACAGAAACTGAAATAGGAACCTAGCAAACGGACATTGCCAACTTCCAAAACTGGTTCCGCCTCCGCTAGAACCTACGAAGCGAAGCGAGAAGGAACAGATGGTAGGAAGCGGAGTCGGAGCAGGAATGAGAACCGAAACCCGAAACTTAGGCAAACAGAACAATGCCAAATTCCATTCCGGTTTCGCCTCCGCCAGAAACTCGAAACTTAGGCAAACAGAACAATGCCAAGTTCCATCCTGGCTCTGCCTCCGCCAAAACTTTGTAAACAACACAAAATCACCAAGGCATGAAAATGAGGACTTCAAGCTGGAAGTTGAGACATAATTTCTCAACAAAAACGCCTAACATTTCAAGTTTATGGAACAGTTTCTTTAGAAATTAATAAAAAATAGAAAAAATAACCCAATCATTAAAAAAAAAAAAATTGAAAACTAGACATTGTGATCTATAATTGTTTTTAATTTCATAAACCAATTCTGAAAAACAACCCATCAACCATATTGCCAAAGTTAGTTATTTCTCTTGATATTGCCTTAGTCTTTTAGTTGCAGGTCAGAGGCTAAGGGTTGGCTTATCAAATCTTTCTCGAGCCTAAAACCAAAGCAAAATGTGCTTTGGAAATTTAAACTTTAAAGAACAGGTACTCATTTCAAAATGGGTACCTATTCCTAATTTTTATGTTTGGAAAATGGCACAAATACCCATTTTGAAATGGGTACCCATTCTATTTTAAAATGAGATCTTGTTCTATTTTAGAATGGGTACCTATTCTATTTTAGAACGAGATCATGTTCTAAATAGAGTGTTTTCTAAAATAGAATAGGTATCCATTTCTATTATACCCATTGCTTCCAAATTTGGCAAAAAATGACTTACCACCTTTTTTCTACAACATTCTCTTTTTGCAATACAGACTGACAAGACATTTTCTATGATTTTTTATTCAATTTTGTCTTGTGCAATCTCTTAGCGGATCATATTCTATTCTATTTTTTGAAGGATTCAATCACAAGTTGATTATTCTGAATTGGAATAAAGTACAAGGACTTCTTTCAAGAGAAAAAAAAAGAGGGTTTTTGATATATTCATATTTATTTGTACTTCGGAGTTTATAGAACAAAGGATCTGCATATAGTTTTATTTCAGAATTTCAAGGAGGTATCAATTTGAAAATAAGTTAAAATCATTTTTTTTTATCAAGAGGGTTTGGTAATCATGGGATCAAAGCAAAGACAAAAAATGTAGTAAGTGTTGATACTTCATGCCCCCCTTGGATGACCCATCACTGATAGCCAATTTGAGAGATCCTACATGGGTCATCTTGCATGAGTTTTCCTAAAGGGTTCCTACATAGGCTAAGTCTAAGTTTTTTGGGTTTTTAGGCTACCTTCATCACTCTTTCTCCTTTCCCATCTTTCCTCTAAGCCTTCAGCCTTTCCCTTTACCCCTTACCACCTCTCTCCTCTTCCATCCTTCCGCCTCTTTCATCTCCTTTCTCCATTTTCCTCTAAGCTTTCGGGGGTTGGTCATCGGCCTTCCCCTTTATCTTCACCCACTTCCTTCATGCTTTCTCCATCATTTCCTTCCTTCCCCTTTTTTCTTCTAAGTGTTTCAGGTATCGGCCTTTGGCCTTACCCATTACCCTTTCTTGATCCCTCTCCCTCCTTACCAATCCCCCCTCACTTCCTTCAAGCCTTCTACCCGACGCCCGATCTCTGAAGGCTCCTCGTCGAGGAGACAATGCAATATCATAGGGAGTTGTTTTGCAGTCCCTTCGACATTCTAATGAACAAAAAGACCTATATCGGAGGGATAGATGAATTTCAAAGGGAGCTTAAATGTGATCCCTTCGACATTCTGAAGGTGATGTATCGAAGAGAAAGATCAATGTCAAAGGGGGATGTTTTGTAGTCCCTTCGACATTCCAATATTGGATGTTAAGAATAAGGGAATTTTCAAGGAGACATTACAACATCGACAGGACCTTGAGGCTTGTCCCTTTGATATCCAAACGAAAGGTAGGATCTCTTAATCAGAGGGAATGATGGGTATCGGCAGGACGTTGATGATGGTCCCTTCGACATCCTGATAGGATGGTGATGTCGGTGGATGCGAATGTTGAGGCGATCGGTGTCATGGCAGGCCCAAGGCCTTGGTTTTCCTTATGTGATTCAATGATTCAGATTCAATGGAGAAGATCTAACGGTCATCACACACATCATTCATATCGTTGTTGTGAATGATGTCACCTAGGTGCTTTCCGTAATGGTCTTGTTTGTCGTGATGAGAGTGTCAACGGTTTAGATTTGAGGGCAAGCATCCAATGATCATCGTGAGGGTTCTTTACATCGTGGTTTGGAAACATAAATTATGGAGCCTCGTTGTGATGAGTGATTAAGTTATAATTAAAGGAGTTTTTGAAGAAGCAAAGCCGACATCGAAGTGACAAGGGGATATCGACGGGACAGAAATTACAGTCCCTTCGATATTAGAAATGGAAGCTTGTCGGGAGAAAAGGCGAATATCTGTGGGACCAAGGAAATTGTCCCCTTGACACAGTGAAGTCCTGGTGATAGTTGCATCGTGTTTTTTTTTTGGGCAATGCCACTACTATGCAGAAACTCCCCAGCTACTAGATCTGATTTTTACGACTTCAAGGCCAACTTTAATGCATTCTCTATCTCCTCCAAGTGAATTTGTGGGGGCCATACTCATTCATTGCTACTACTTCATTATTTCTGCTAAATCCCTTACCCATATCCTTGATTTTGTGGGGGATTTTAGATGACTTTCAGGAAAATATTTATGGTAGGGTGGATGGTGTGTTGGCCTTGTCTTCTTCAGACTCTTCTTGGAACATATATTTCCTTGATCAAATATTTATTTAACTACTAACCCTATCTAGGTTAGGGTTGGGTGTATTCATCGTAGTTATGCCTAAACTATAAAGGCAACACTTGTATATTTTCTATGGGTTCTTCCTCTAGCCCCTCTAGGAATTTTTTTAGACCTGCAACTCTTGCATTCTACCATTGTAAAGGTTACTTCAAAATTTATGTCAATAAGATTCAACTACTATCACCATTAACTCTTTCATGTTTGAGTAAAATTGTTTTACCTTCATATCTAAGTGGGTGTTTTAGTTGCTTCTTTGACATATTATGCTATTCTGAAGTAGGAAGGAACAAACTCTAAATTCGATGCATCACGTTCTTTCACATTTCATGTCTCTTTCTACCCTTTTCCCTTGTGATTTGTTAGAGTAGGTTAGCATTAGGAATTTCATGTGCTGGGTTAGGCCAACACATTTGCACTTAGTTTGGAAAAGGAAGTTGACCTTCTCTGGAGACTTGGCCTCATCTTGCAAGGTCCCACACCTTGAGATCATTTCCATTGTGTCATTAGAACACTGAACTCTTGTTCAGTAGGGTGTAGTTTTATGTGAACAAGTTTTTGGCACGCCCGGTGGGACTTAAGAAGAAATTTTCATTTCATTCAATTGAGAAAGTGGTACTTCTCTTGGTATTCCAACCTTGAAGAGGCTCTCAAACAAGTAGCTAGAGACTCTACAATCAAGGAAGATCTCTTCCTTCAAATTGGCGGCATTGCTGCTATCCAGAATTCCTTATTCAATACTAGACTGACCTACAAATTCATTCCAGGAATTCAAACAAGATTATCTTCTAGAGGTAATTTTCAATACATCCAACTCTTATTTTCTACTTCTAGAAGAAGAAATAGACAATCCTTATCATCTATAAGAATAAATAGAAGCACAAGTCCTTCTCCTAGAGCCCTATCTATGCCACCTACTGATGGGTCTAGTTATTAGTATCTTTTTGTTTCTTTTCATATACTCTTAAGACACTTTACCTATGGTTTTAAAGTATATTTTAAGACACTACTTCCATAGTAGGTTATCCTTTCATACATACCTTGCAACCTTTTAACCCATTTTGTGGAAATGAATATAGTGAAAATACTTGTAGCATTGCATGATTTAAATATGAATATATATGTGTATGAATGAAATGTTGTGATTTAATTATGGTAGTTAGTTGCATATGTATGTATGTGGATTAATCTCCTTGCAACTCTACATGTGGTGACAAGGAAGGAGTATTTGTAGCAAGCACTAAAGTAGTAGAATAGGGGATTAATGAAATTCAAGTCGTACAAATGCAGGAAGCTTTGGGTTGAGCGTGGTCATTATGGAAGGAATAAATGTTGGAAGATATTTGTTCTTGAATGTTGGACATTTGTTTATGTGTTTCACATGCAAGATGTCCTTGTTCAAAAAGGTCTCTCTTTCCTTTTTTAGTTAGATGAATAAGTCAATCATTCTTCCATTTCCTAATATCTAGGAATAAGATTTATGATTGCAGTTACTTAGTTCGAATAAGATTCTCCCCATTTTGCATAGAGAAATGGGATGAGTTCATAGTTCAATTAGTTGCCTTTTGTTACTGGTACTAGTAGTTGGTAGTTTTCCAATTTTTTAGTTATTCAGAGATATTTTGTTACATTCATATTATGAAATAAAATCTGCAAGAAGGATTCTATCTAACATCTAGTATTATGTAATGAATTCGGTTATATGGTTTATGGATGTGTGAGGATCTCATATAGAACTATTTTTTAGTTAAGTGAAGTAGTCATCTAAGTTGGCCACTCGCGTACTGTCCTTCACTTCAATGATCTCTTTGTCATTTATACATTCCTAGTAATTATGTTTTCCATTATTTTAAACATGTGTAATGCAAGTAGAATGGTTTATGGTTAGTTAAGATTGTATTTTTTCATGAACAAATATAAATCATAGTTCTCCAATGATTAGGAATAGTAATTTTATCATTTAAGCAATTTTGGATTAGTTTTGCACCCGTAGGTTTTAAACAGTCGCCTACAGCTTATGCTCCAAGTACTTGTAGCCACTAGATTATGTAATCACTTTCACTGGTTTTTCAATTTTTTCAATATCCAACAAGGTAGAATAGTTTAAATAAATTAGTATAGAGTAACTTAGGTTGATACAAGCCCATGAAGGCACATATAGTGTTGTACCATCAAAATTTTATGCTCCTTGGTTGATAATTCAATGTAGGCTAGCAATGTCAAAAGGAATTTTCAGCTTGGCACATCCCTAAATTGTGTAAAATTTACCAAGTCCATAACACATTAGTTTGCCTCTACATTTTTGGTGCCATTGTCGGGGATGGTGCTACCTTCATAAGCCTGACTTTACAATTTTTCATAGTTAATTTTCTATTTGTGCATTTAGAACTAATAGTTTTCATCATCAAAATAAAACCTGGAATATACTAACATTGTACAGGGTCGTTGCTATACAATGAAAAATCTACTATATGTGGAGGCAGAGAGATAACCAAGGAAGATCAACCCCTTCTGACACCCAAGATAGAGAAGATACTAGTGTTTTTGTTGAATATGCTACAGAGATTATTGAAACAGTAGACATAACATTTCCATCATCATCATCATATTCCATAGCTACTAAAGGGACCTTCCAAACAATGGGGGATGTAGCAGGGGATGACCCAGAGCATGGTACCTTTGATTTTCCTATTGCTAACCAAGCTAGAGCTACTGTGCTGAAAAACATTCCACCATCAATATTACCAATATTTTATGGCTTGGTAACAAAGTACCCAGATGCCTTTGTCTTTGAGTTTGACGTTTTGTGCAGAAGTTATAATTACACTTGTTGGATGTTGTGGTTGTGTTTCTGATATGTGGTTGTCATTGATGTCAACAGTATTAGCATTAATGTCTTTAAGATTGTATATTTCGAGGATATTGAGAAAATTGTATTAAAATATGTTACAGGTTGTATGCGAAGCAGTGAAGATCAGTATGATAGAAAGTTTGGTATGTTGATGGTGAGAAGTTGTGGATTAAAGGGATTGTTTTCAGGTGTATCTAGTTTATCCACCAAAATTTTCAGAGGTGCGCATGAAGATTTGAGAAAGTTATGAGTTTTTCTGTTTCGATGGCTATTTTGTTACTATAGCTGGTGTTCCTGGAAGAAGATAATGTGATTCTAGTAATCTGAGTTGTTGTGTATGCTGCTATGGTGTTTGTGGATGTTTCTAGATCGTTCTATGTTTGTGTTGCACGTCCGCATTGATCATTGTGCTCATGATCGATGATTTTCTCTTGTGTGTTCATGTTTTTCATGTTCATGGCCGATAGGATGTTTGTAGCGTGTTGTGGATCTTCGAGGAATAATTTTTTAACATGTTTTGTGTTCAAGGATATTATTTTGGGTCTTCACTATATTGTGGATGAACTTAGTAGATTCATATTAATAATCTTTATTGTTTTGGGCCAACATTTTGTATTTATTTTATTATTTTGTTGAAGCTGACATGTAACAATGCAATTCCTTGTTGCGGATATATATAAGTGATTGTTTCTTCATTTGAATGTGAGTGAGCGATCAAGTGTTTGTACACAAATAATGTTCTAAATCTTTCGAAAGCATAGCAGAGTGTGAGGAAGAGTGAATAATTGTTCATGTGCTTAATCGAAACTATAATCAGGCATTAGCAGATGCAATTTTCTCAGTTCAAGATCTTTCAGATGGATTTAACCTAAATATTACTGTAAGACAGTGATTCTTCCCTTGGGCAGTAAGCCTTTTCATAATTGAGCAGTGAGCTCTAGGAAGTGTGCCTGAATGCATGTGCATTCCCCATTTTTCCATACTTTTAATAGAGTATAAACTTGTGGATTAACCTCCATCATGGTTTTTCCCCTAACAGGGTTTCCACAAAAAAATCCTAGTGTTATGTGTGTTTTTGATGTGTTGTTGATTTATGCTTTCATGGTTATTAATCAGATCTAAGAATAGGGGTTAATAAATTTAATAAGTTTGAAATTATGTGACAACTGATTCACCCCCCCTCTCAGTTGTATGCCCTTGTGTTTCCAACAATTGGTATCAAAGTAGGTTCCTTGGAAGAAGTTTAACAACTTGAGGTTATCTACGATGGCGACAAATAAGAAGGATAGTCTGAGATTTGATGGAAAAATTATTCTTTGTGGAAGACTCGAATGGAGTGTCATCTAAAATGCATTGGTGAATCCTACTAGAGCATTACAAGTAATAGGTATGTTATCCCTCAAAATGGTCCTACTACTACTGCTGAGATTAGGGATGTTGAATGCAATATCAGGGCTAAGGAATCATTGTTGAGTGCTTTGATTGATTCTGAGATGATGAATGTTATGGATCTGAAGACTACTTATGAGATTTGGAAAAAATTGGAAACTTTGTATGAAGGTGATGCTAATGTGAAGATTGCTAAGCTACAAAGTCTGAAAGGGAAATATGAATTGTTGAGAATGGGTGATGATGAGAATATTACTACTTTCATGCAAAGAGTGAATGAACTTGTGTGTGGTATTAGATGTGTTGGTGGGCAGTTGGATGAATCGGAGATTGTTGCTAAAGTGCTTAGATCCTTTCTTGATGCCTACAAAATCAAAGCTACAACTATTGATGAGATCCAGACTATGAAAAATGTAACTAGAGATATGTTGATTGGTAAACTTACTACTTTTGAGTTGAGTGAATTCAGTGATTCCCTTCCTAAGATAGAATCTGCATTCAAAGCTACTACCGCCGGAAGAGATAAGAAGAGATATGATCCGGGTGAAATTTATTCTAGAAAGGTATTCAAATATGAGGAATAAATGAGACAGATTGAAGAAGAAGAGAGAGAACTAAATGAGCTTGAAGCACTTATTGTCAAAAGAGAAACCAAAGGACAAGGTAAGTATAAAGGGAATTTTCCAATTAAATGTTGTTTTTGCAATAAGATAGGTCATTTTGCATCAAGGTGTCTGAAAAGAGTTCCTAAGTCAAGACCTAACAAGCCTAAATTTAAAAGGAAGTGTTATTATCTTACTGATGAAGGTGTGACAGATGATGAATTTGATAAAGGGAATGTAAGTGAAGATGAGTTTTTGTTTATTGCTATCAAGGAAATTAATCTTATGTCTATTGAATCTACTAGTTGTACAAATGTGGAGAAAGCCCTAGTTGCTCGAGTTGAAGAGAAGGATGGTGGGTAATTGACAATGGATGCTCTCATCACATGATAGGTGATAAAAGAAAATTTGTGAGCTTGGAAAATTATGATGGTGGTGTTGTAATATTTGCTGATAACAATGGTGGTATAATCTATGGCAGAGGATGTATTTCTTTTGATGGTAAGCATAATATTGATGATGTTCTTTATGTGGAAAGTTTGAAGCATAATATTTTAAGTGTCAAATAGATGGTTGATAATGGATACAATATTCGATTAAAGGATGGAAAGTGTAGAATAGTGGGAACTTCTAGAAATGTGATTGCTTCAGGTACAAAAACAAAAGGTAACATCTTTCACCTGAATGTTGCTAGTAAAAGTTGTCTAATTGCTCAAGTTGATGAAAGTTGGTTGTGGCATAGGAGAATGTGTCATGTAAACTTTGAAAATATTATCAAGATAAGTTCTACTCAAGCAGTGAGAGATCTTTCTAAGTTGGTAAAACCCTCTAATGTCATATGCAAGGAATGCCAATTAGGAAAGAAAACTAGAATTTCATTTCAGAGCAAACAGAATTGTTCAAATGAATTATTGGAGCTTGTGCATACTGACTTGTGTGGTCCTGCTAGAATTAGAAGTTTACAAGGTTATAGGTATTTCATGTTGCTTATTGATGATTATTCTAGGATGATGTGGGTTACTTTCTTAAGGGAGAAATTTGAAGCTCTAGACAAGTTCAAGATTTTTAAGGCTATGGTTGAGACAGAGACAAGTCTAAATATTAAGTGTCTCAGATCAAATAGAGGTGGTGAATTCACTTCCCATGAATTTAATTATGTTTGTGAAGTGCATGGGATAAAGAGACAATTATCTACACCACGGACCCCTCAGCAAAATGGAGTTGTGGAAAGGAAGAAAATGACAGTTCAAGATGCTGCTAGGACTATGATGTTGGAAGGAGATGTTCCTCATATCTATTGGAGAGAATTTGTGAGTACTGTTGTCTATATCCTCAACCGGGTATAAAAAGGTGATACTAGTAAGACCCCTTTTGAGTTATGGTTTGTTCATAAGCCTACTATTAGATATTTCAAAATCTTTGGGAGTAAATGCTATATCAGAAGAGACGAAGATATAGGAAAGTTTGATGCTCAAAGTGATGAAGGAATCTTTCTTGGTTATTCTACTAAGAGTAAGGCCTACTAGTGCTACAATAAGAGATTGAGGAAAATGGTTGAAATCACAAATGTTAAGGTTGATGAAGACATTGCTAGACCATCCAGAACCTTTGGATATGATTTTGATGATCAGAATGATAGTACAAACAAAGGTCAGACTTCAAATCAAGTTCAAATCGTTCTGGTGAATCAAGAAGATCAAGAGGAAGGAGAAACTAGTGAAAGTGAAAAAGAGAGATCGCAAGAGCTTTAAGTTCAAGAACATCCTAAGACTCCAAGGTATGTGAGATTACATCATTCAAAAAATTGGATTATAGGTCATAAGAACAAAGGTGTCCAAACTAGGAGAAGAATTGTAGAAGAATATTGTTTGATATCAAAGACTGATCCAAGTAATGTAAATGAAGCATGCAAAGATGAGCATTGGATTGAAGCAATGAAAGAACTACAGCAAATTGAGAAGAATAATACATGGATTCTTGTTCCTAGACCTAAGGAAAAAAATGTAATTGGAACTAAATGGGTCTTTTGGAATAAACTAAATGAGCAAGGTGAAGTTATCATAAACAAAGAAAGACTGGCTCATAAAGGATATTCTCAAATGGAAGGAATTGACTTTGAAGAGACTTTTTCCCTTGTTGCTAGTTTTGAAGCTGTGAGACTATTTCTTGCTTATGTCGCTTACAAAAACTACAAGGTTTATCATATGGATGTCAAATCAGCATTTCTAAATGGTGAATTGGAAGAAGGGTGTATATATAGCAACCTAATGGATTTGAATTGACTAGTCAGGGAGATATGGTTTGTCGGTTGAAGAAAGCATTGTATGGACTCAAGCAAGCCCCTAGAGCTTGGTATGCCATATTGGACAAGTAGTTGTTGAAGCTTGGATTTAACAAAGGTACTGCTGATAGTAATCTATATTTCAAGATTGATGATGATAAAGATTTGATAGTGGAAGTCTTTGTTGATGATATCATTTTTGGAGGAGATGATGGTTTGTGCATGAAGTTTGTTGATGAGATGCAAAATGAGTTTGAGATGTCAATGATTGGAGAGATGAAATTCTATTTGGGATTGCAAATTACTCAGTTAGATAAAGGGATCTTTATATCTTAGTCAAAGTATGTGAAAGAATTACTAAATAAATTTGGTATGGAAGATTCAAATCTAGTCAGTACACCCATGGTGACCATATGTAAGTTGACAATAGATGATGATTATCCAAAGGAAAATTAGACTAGATACAGATCAATGATTGATGGATTGATTTATTTGACTCAAACTAGACCTGGCATCATGAATTCTATATGTATTGTTGCAAGATTTCAAGTGTATCCTAAGGAATCTCATGTGACTGATGTGAAGAGAATTTTTAGATACTTGAAGGGAATAGTTGATTTTGGCATGTGGTATCCTAAACATGATGATCTTACTTTGAGTGCCTTTACTGATGTTGATTGGGCAGGATATGTGAATGATAGGAAAAGTACTAGTGGTGGCGCATTTTTCTTGGGAAAGAATTTGATTTCATGGTTAAGTAAAAAGTAGAATGCCATTTCTTTGTCTACTGCAGAGGCAGAATACATTGTTGTTGCTAAAAATTGTACTCAAGTATTATGGATGAAGCAGATGTTGAAAGATATCATAATTATGTATGATGAGCCTATTTTTATATTATGTGATAGGTCAAATGCAATTAAAATTTCTAAGAATTTGGTGTTGCATTCAAAGACGGAGCACATATCTATCAAGTTTCACTTTTTGAGAGAGAAGGTGAGTGAAAAGGAAGTCATATTGGAGTATGTGCCTACTAAGGAATAGATTGCAGACATCTTTACCAAGACATTTCCTAAAGACACTTTTGAGTATCTCAGAGGGAAGTTAGGGTTGATTACCCCTCCTAATCAGAACTAAGATGCATTGTCTTGCATCAGTCTGTGCATTTCACATCCATATCTTGATTCGGATTGATGTTGTGGTGGCTGCTACTCAGGGGGAGTAGTCATATGATTCAGTTAAGTGATTCAAATCTTTTTTGTACCTTTTCCATTGATTTCAAAGGGGGGAAAGAGCAATGTGAAAAACTAGGAATTATCTGAGGAGAAAAGAGTTAGAACCTAAGGGGGAGTAAGTGTTGAAGTTAGTTGCATTGATGGTGCTTTTCACATCATGTGTTGCCATCAATTCCAAAGGGGGATATTTTTGGATATGGTGGTTGTGTTTTTAATATGTGGTTTTCATTGATTTCAACACTATTAGCATTAATGTCTTTAAGACTGTATATGTCGAGGATATTGAGAAAATTGTAATAAAATATGTTGCAGGTTGTCTGTGAAGCAGTGAAGATCAATATGATGGAAAGTTTAGTATGTTGATGGTGATAGGTTGTGGATTAAAGGGTTTGTTTTCAGTTGTATCTATTTTATCCATCGAAATTTTTAGAGGTGTGCATGAAGATTTGAGCAAGTTATGAGTTTTTGTGTTCCGACAGTTATTTTGTTATTGTAGCCGGTGTTCCTGGAAGAAGATAATGTGATTCTGGTAATTTGAGTTGTTGTGTATGCTCCTGTGGTGTTTGTGGATGTTTCTAGATCATTCTCTATCTGTGTTGCATATCCACATTGATCGTTGTGCTCATGGTAGATGATTGTCTCTTGTGTGTTCATGTTTTTCATGTTCATGGCTGACAGGGTGTTTCTAGTGTGTTGTGGATCTTCGAGGAATAATTTTTGAAGGTGTTTTATGTTCGAGGATATTATTTTGGGTCTTCACTATGTTGTGGATGACCTTGGTAGATTTTCATTAATAATATTTATTGTTTTTGGCTGATAGTTTGTATTTATTTATTTTTTGTTGAAGCCGACATGTAATGATGTAATTCCTTTTTGTAGATATATATAAGCAATTGTTTCTTCATTTGAATGTGAGTGAGCGAGCAAGTGTTTGTGTGTGAATAATGTTCTGAATCTTTCTAAAGCATAGTAGAGTGTGAAGAAGAGTGAAGAAGAGTGAAGAAGTGTTCATGTGCTTAACCAAAACTATAATCAGGCATTAGCAGATATTATTTTCTCAGTTCAAGATCTTTCAAATGGATTTAATCTGAATATTACTATAAGATAGTGAGTCTTCCCTTGGGCAATAAGACTTTTTGTAATTGAGCAGTGAGCTCTAGGCCCTAAATGCATGTGCATTCCCCATATTTCCATACTTTTAGCAAAGTATAAACTTGTGGATTAACCTCCACCATGGTTTTTCCCCTAACAGGGTTTCCACGCAAAATCCTGGTGTTATGTGTGTTTTTGATGTGTTGATTTATTCTTTCATGGTTATTAATCAGATCTAAGAATAGGGGTTAATAAATTTAATAATTTTGAAATTCTATGACAACTGATTCACCCCCCCTCTCAGTTGTCTTCCCTTGTGTTGCCAACAACACTACTAATGCCCACTGACTCAAGCTCTTTCCAGCTACTCTTAAGGATATTGCCCTCTGATGGTTTATCGAGCTTGGCAGGGATGTTGTCAAAGATTGGGACATAATGAAAACAAAGTTCTTGGAGAAATAAAAGGACTACTATAGAGGATTAGACCGAAGAAGAGATGATATCTTCTCAATGTCTCAAAAAGAGGATGAGTTGTTGGAAGATTATATAGAAATATTTCAATTTGGTTTGAAAAAGAACCCACAGCATAAACTATCAAAGGAATTCCTTAAATTAGTGTTCTTAAGGGTAATTAATGAATAATGTATGGATGCTCTCAACCTTATTGGGGGAGGAGACATTTATAAAGGTACATTTGAAGATATTTGTAAATTCTATAGGAATTATTCAAGGACTTTTTCCAGAAAGCCAAGAGGGGAGAGATCATCCATCACAAGTAAGTCCTCTAATGGGGTCTCCAAAGTTAAAATTAGCAATTTACTATCCAACATGAAGCAGGATATAATCAATCATCTGTCAACACAATTAGACACCCTCCATATCAAGAAGAAGTAGGAGAAGGAAGAAGCCATGCGTACTAAGTATTTTCCTAACTGTAGGTAGAGGAAAGCCAGTTGTAAGTGCAAATGAGTGGCCAGTATCCAGTAAGAAAATATTGAGAAACTAAACTTCTGGGCAATGGAAGGAGATGATGGAAAAAAATTCTACATAGCACAAAGGAGGCCTTGGCAGTAGAGACAAGGTATGCCACCAAGCCCCCTTGCTTTTAATCCCTCTTTTCCTTTGGGAAACCAAAAAAATTGTGCTTGGAACACCCAGCCCTGGAAAAAAATCAAAACCAGTGGCAGAGTCCTCAACAGTGCCCTCAAGCCCAACCAAATTGGAACCAACCACCAAACCAATGGCCACAGCAAAAATTTCAAGATTCCAACTATAATCAACAATGGCCAAACTAGCAGAATCAATGGTAGCCTCAGTGGTAGAAAGGTCAGCCATGGCAACAAAATATGAATTACTAGTAGCCTATGTTACCACCTCCTCCACCTCAACAACAAGCTTTAATTCCACCATAAAATCCTCAGTCTCAACCACCTAAACCATCTCATATACCTACCCATCCTACACCAAATCCTAACACTAAGCATGTTCAGCAGGCTTACACAAACAAAGTTGTCCAATATCCCACCTATGGGGTAGAGGTGAGTAACCTTCATCTCAAATTAGGGAAGCAACTTGTAGGACCTTCATCTCCCAAAATTATAGAACTAAAAGATGAAGAACCTACAAAGGAAGCCTCAGATAACCAACCTTTGGAATCCTAGTCCAATCAAGGGCTCCAAACCACATTACATATAAAGCCTCTATGCCATGAACATTTGTCTATCCAGCAAAAACACACTCAGGCTGAAATAGACATTCTAAGCCAATTAAAGAATGTCAGGATTAAAATTCCTTTGATCCAAGCTGGTAAAGTTATTCCTATCTACACTAAGACTATTAGGGATCTCTACATTCAAAATATATGAAGGAAAAGAAAGTACCCACTGACAATCCATGTTTTGGATAACCTTGTTGATATAATGTTGGGCAATATAACTGTTCCCAAATATACAAATCCTGATAGTCTAGCTATGGACATTAAAACCAATTGGACCCTTATTAAAAATACTTTGATAGACCTAGGTGTTGCAATTAATATGATGACCAAGGAAACCATGTAGCTACTATAGTTGGCCAATCATAGGCCTACTCAAATAGTTTTACAATTAGCTAATAGGTCTATAGTTAAGCCTGAAGGAGTTATTGAGGACCTTGTAATTGTATTATATTCTTGGGATTGCCTTGTTGAATTTATAGTACTTCAACCCAAATTTAATCTTGTTGGTTATCCACTAATCCTAGGTCGACCTTGGTTAGCCACAGCCAATGCATTTATAGGCTATAGGTCAGGTAAAATGATTATATCCAACGGAACTGTAACCAAGAACCTAGTACTTTATCCACCAACTCAACCACATCAAGACCTTGAGCAGACCATTTGGCCACATCTGGATGATGAGGAAAACTACTCATTGCAGACCTTAATGACCATTGAACGTAGCCATCTACTTGATATTCTAGATGAAGATAAGTTGATTTCTCATATCATTCAAAATAACTATGGAAGGCACTCGCAGCAGTAGGGTTGTTTATCTTGTTTGCAAGATCCTTTGGAAAGCATAATACCTACCAGTTCCACACAAGAAGTATCCCAAATCATGCATACTTTATTGCCCTAGCAATGCTTGCCAATAATACCTAGCTTGATTTTTCCTCTATAGAAGACATGTCTATGCAATTAGAGATCAAGCCTGGAAAGATGTTGAATGTTAATAATGCATTGTTCGTTGAACATCAGAAATCCTTGCATGCAGTGTTGTAGGCACATGCAACAGCTTTTTCCTGGGATTACAGTGACATGAAAGGAATTGATCATGCCTTATACATGCACAATATTTACATCAATGAAGGTTACAGGCCCATAAGTTAGCCACAAAGGTACATGAATCCAACCCTCAGAGAAATTGTGAAAATAGAACTACAAAATATTTTGAATGCAAGATTCATTTATCCTATCTCAGACAGTGAATGGGTTTCACCATTGGTCATAGTACCTAAAAAGGGTGGTAAATGGCGACTCTGTGTTGACTATAGGGAACTCAATACTGCCACTAGGAAAGACCATTTTCCATTGCCATTTATTAACCAAGTTCTAGATTCTTTGGCAAGGAATAAATATTTATCTTTTCTAGATGGTTTCAGTGGTTATAACCAAATTAAGATTGCACCTGAAGATCAAGATAAGACCATGTTTACCTGTCCCTAGGGTACCTATGCATATTTTATTTTACCTTTTGGTTTTTGCAATGATCCAACTACATTTCAAAGAGTAGTGCTTAGTATATTTTCTGATTTTGCACATGACAAGATAGAGATTTATATGGATGACTTCACCACATATGGTGAAACATTTCATGCAGCTTTGTAAAATTTGGAATCGGTCTTGAAAAGATGCATTGAAAACAACTTATCATTGAGCAATGAGAAAAATTTTATGCTGATGACAAAGGGTATTGTCTTGGGACATTTTATTTCTAGTGTAGGGATACAAGTTGATTCTAAGAAGATTTATATTATATATACATTGTCAGTCCCTCAAAAAATAAAGGATGTGAGAAGCTTTCTTGGACATGCAGGTTATTACAAGAGATTTATTCAAGATTACAATAAAATAGTTGCTCCTTTGTTTACTTTGTCGACAAAGGATATTGGATTTGAGTGGACTCCAGACTGTTAGCAATCCTTTGAGAAGTTGAAAGCAACTTTGACTAATGTACCAATTTTAAGAGGTCCAAATTGGACATTGCCATTTCACATTCGCATTGATGCATCAGACTGCAATTTGACTTGTCCTAGGACAGAAAAAGGGGCTTAAGGAGTATGTCATATATTATATCAGTAAAAACCTCCAGGGGGAAAAATTAAAATAAACAGTAATTGAAAAATAAATGCTTCTTGTTATTTATGCCATTAACAAGTTCAAACAGTCCATTACTAGTTATCAAGTATTCATACACACATATCATATAGAAATTAGATACTTGATGAATAAACCAGTAATAGGTGGAAGAATTGTAAGGTGTTTATTGTTGTTGCAAGATTTTGACATCACAATAGTTGATAAACTTGGAAAAGCTAATGTAGTTGATTTCCTCTCTTGATTGCCTACTCAATAAGCTGAAGGGGTAGTGGATGACTCTTTTCCTGATGAGAATCTATTTTCTCTAAATATGTACACCCCATGGTATGCTGATATAGCTAATTACTTGGTAATAGGGAAAATTCCATCTTATTTCTCTCCTAGGGAGAAAAGACAACTAGTCCATAAGTGATTTCCCTATTCTTAGATTTATGGATTCTTATTCTACACTGGCCCAGCTAACATTATGAGAAGGTGTCTTAAGGACGGTGAAGTGTTTGATATAATGAAATCTTGTCATAATGAACCTTGTGGTGGACAGTTTGCATCTAAGAGGACAACTTTCAAAATCTTAACAACAAGATATTACTAGCTAGCCCTTCGAAAATATTTTGTTAAATACAATTGACGTTGTGACTGATGCTAGAGAATGGGGAGACCTACAAGAAGTGATGAAATGCCTTTGTAGCCCCAAATTGCATTGGCTCCTTTTGACAAATGGGGGCTTGATTTTTTTGGTCCTATATCTCCCACTTCAAATAACAAAGAATATATACTGGTGTGTACTAACTACTTAACCAAATGGGTAGAAGTCAAAGCATTGCAATTTTCCACAAATGGTAATGTTGCAAATTTTTTATATGAGGAAATATTCACTAGGTATGGTGTTCCCAAGGACATAGTGACTAATCAAGGGCCACAATTCACATTAAACCTCATAGCTCAACTAGTGAAAGAGTATCAGATAAGGAACAAGAAATCTACCCCATATCATCTGCAGGCGAATGGACAAGTTGAAGTTACAAACAAGGACCTGGAGAACATATTGAAAAAAATAGTACAACTTCATAGAAGAGATTGGGTATCCAGATTACCTGAATTTCTTTTGGCATATAGAACTACCTAGAAGAAAAATACAGGGTTTACTCCTTATGAGTTGGTTTATGGAAAAACAATAGTGTTACCTATAGAGTTTGAATACAAAACCCTTCGTACAGTAGTTGATTTAGGGATGGACTTGACAGAATCTTAGAAAGAAAGGTGACAACATTTGAATTCATTGGATACATTCAGATTGCAGACATTGCACCATATAGAGGTTGTTCAAAAATAGAGGATTAAATGGCATGACCAGTAGATAAAAAATAAATAATTTGTTGTAGGCGACTGGGCACTTCTATATGATTTTAGATATAAATATTTTCCAAGTTATAGTCACAATGGCTAGGACCCTATGAAATACAACAGGTATTTCCTAATGGTGTAGTGCAACTACACACTATTGATGAGGTCAAATTTTCACTTTTGGTCAATGGTCATAGACTCAAGCTATACAAGAAACCACTTGAGCATGATGATTTCATCATATCTCTAATAGATGAATATGTTGTCCATAGTTCAATTGATTCTAGATTTGATCCACTGGTAAATGATCCATAGAATGATGTTTTATAGACTGATGTTCCATAGGATGATCCAACAAGAGATGACTTACCCACCACATCTATAGTACAGGGGTCAAGTTACACAACTCCACCTTTGGGATTACCTAGGCCTAATTTTCCATGTTTTAAATCACGTGCACACACTGCACGATGTTCATAATGACCCTATTCTACCTTTAGAGGGACCTATACTTTGTTTTTATTGGGACTTGTTTTCGATGGGACATGTTATGTATACTTCCAATTAGGTCTTGAGCATAGAGTACCTGTAGCAATACCTAGTGCATGCATGCTACAATCGCTAGCAAAATTTGTGATCCTAATAAAATGTCAAATCCTAATGAGAGATGCTAAAATGATGCAATAAAAGGAGATAACATAATAAAAGGGCACCTCAATGATTAGCCTAAGAAAATGAATAACATGAAAGTAAGATAAACAAATTGATTGTTGTTATACCTTCATGTTGTTGCTTCCTTGGTTGGCCCTTGATCTTGGATGTCTTGTGTGCTCCTTGGATGACAATGGAGTTAAATGGATACAAGATGCAAGATGGATGAGAATGCTAAGTGTTATGATGGACGAGAGCTCAAATGGTAAATTTGCAAGAGTTTGGTTGCAAAAGACTTGATCCCTAAATTGAGGGAAATGAGGGAGTATTTATAGGCTAATTGGAATTCTCTATAGAATTCAACGGTTGAGATTGATCCAACAAGATCAAGATTAAGGGCTATGGTGAGTTGACGACTCACAAACCCTCACATCTTGACATGTGGAATGTGAGATGTCTTAGGGTGGAGTGATGTGGAAATGAGGTGGAGGAGAAGTACAAGAGGTGGAAGAGAAGTACATGAGGTGGATGAAGAACAAGTACCTTTGAGGTACCTTGGGGGATGAGAATATTTCCTCAAAAAGGAACTTCTTGTCCCCAAATGAGGATGAAAGAGACTTTTGAGAGATTTTAGAATTCCTCAAAAATCTCCATGGGAAAAGGGGAAGTGGTTGGAAGTGCATTCATTGGAGAGTTTATTGGGCAAAAGAAGGTCTCCAAAAAGTTGGAGATTTGTCACATGTTGGTGATGTGACAAGTCCAAGGTTCTAGAAGTCCTTGGCACATATAAAGTGACAAGTCAAGCCTTCTAGAATCTTGCATGGGGGATGAGGAAGACCTTGGAAAGACAAAAGTGAATTAAAAATTCACATGGGGAAGAGAGGAACTTTGGGAAAATAAATGTGAATTAAAAATTCACATGGGGAAGAGAGTTCAGACTAAAAATGGTAAGTGGGAAGGTTGACCAAAAAGGTAAGCTAAATGTGGCTAATGATTCTGATTAAGGTTGTGCAAACACAGGATTAGGATAATTAATGAGAGATTAGAGGCAAGTGGGAGATTATGGAGGATGTGACACTTAATCAAGATTAAGTGGTGCACATCTTAATCACAGATTAATTAATTTAATCTCGATTAAAAGAGAGTTATGGAGAATGTGACAAGGAGAGAGAAAAAGGGGAATTAAAAATTGATTTTAATCCAAATGGTTTAAAAGACTAAATTAAATAATTTGTCATATTTATTTAATTTAGAGAAGAACAGGGTGTAAGGTAAAATATTTAATTTATTTAATTACATACTTTAGGAACCTTAGGCGGAAAATGAAATAATGATTAAATAAATTATTTAATCACTATTAATGGAATAGATGATTTTGATCATATGGAAGTGATAAAATTTGGATGTCTATATTTTTCCCCTCTTCGAAGTATCGTTAAAATAACCATGCTTCAAAGAAAAGAAAGTGCAGATGACTCTATAGAGGAATTAATCGAAAAATGATGCCCCGGCGTGGGGAGGAGGATCTGAGACATCCAATTAGTGTGGAATGGATGAAGATTCCCCAATCCTAGAAGGGATTGACTATGGTAGGGAAAAATGGTAAATGTGAAGGGTATGCCCCCTCGAGAGGGTGACGAGGGAAAAAAAGGGGTCCCGAGCAACATCTCAATATGAAGAAACTGATGGTATGGTTGGAAAGAGGGCAAAAAATTAGGCAAGTTTTCCTTTTAAACAAAGTTAATCGGACAAACGGGGTGCAAATGGCAGCCCCGAGAAGTGAAGGGATTAATCAAAGGAATAAAAAGGTAAATAAAAGGTAAAAATACCTTTTAAAAGTGAATATAAGGTAATTTTGAAAATTACCTCACCTCATTTGCACTGTAGCAGTTAAAAGGAGAGGAGAAAGAGCAAGCAGACAAGGAGTGAAGATGTCGGGAGATAATGACACTGAGATCGTCCACTGGATAGACGAGGTTCGACGGTCCTACAGACAGCAGGATGGGCCCTTCCAAGTAGGCAACAATACTCCATATGCATTGTTTTTTGAAATTTTAACACATTTGTAAGTGTTTTATCCAAAATGAAAAACATGGGTTTTGTGGGTGGGAAAAAAATTAGAAAATGGGTAGGAAGAAAAAATCAAAAATTTGAAAAAAAATATCCATGTAGGGGGAGAAAAAAGAATTATGCCATCGAGGGGCGTATACGCCCCCCAACAGGAGGATCCACCCTAGGGCTGGGGCGGGTCCGCCCCATGGCGGGGTGAGCCCACCCCGGTCGGGGGCAGATCCGCCCCGCTATATGGGTGGGTCCGCCCCACGGTGGGGCAGACAGGCGTCACCCCAACGGGGCCACCCCAGCTGTGCTTCCCCGGCGATGCGAACAGGCGCTGCCATGCATAGCCGCAACATTGCCCGGGTGGCAGGGCCGTCTCGGCTCAGGGCGGGTCTGCCCTGCTGCAGGGGCAAATCCGCCCCAACAAGCCGTGGGCGGGTCCGCCCCATAATAAGGGTGGGTCCGCCTCGGCAAGCCGAGGGCGGGTCCGCCCCACTATAGGGGCAGGTCCGCTTCGACCGAGAGAAAAGAGGGAGGGGAAAAAGAAAGAAAAAAAGGAGAGAGAAAATGAGAGAAGGGAGAGAGAAAAAAAGAGAGAGAGAGACAAAAAAGAAAGGCATGGTAGGAAGATGATTTGAGATGAAAATTTTTGATAAAGGGGATGAAATTTGTGCAGGATTTTGGTAGATTATGGACTCACGAGCGGAGGTCGGAGGTGCTGGCGGCGACGATTGAGGCGATGACCAGAGCAGATCATGCAGCTCTGGAGCAGGTGGAGTTACTGCACTTAGTGTAGTTTCTTGAGATGAGGGCACATCGGGCGATGTTGACAGCCCTGATAGAGAGGTGGAGTTCAGCCACGTTGACTTTTCATTTGTCAACAAGAGAGATGACAGTGATATTGGAGGATGTGTTGCAGATCCTGAGGTTACCGATAGCGGGGTGGTTAGTGAGTGAGGAGGAGTCGAGAGGAGCTCAGTTAGATGAGACCATTCTGATGTTATTTGGGTGAGATGACTTGCTGATATAGAGAGGGAGGTTGCATGTAGACAGATGCCTATCCTTGGGGGTTCCTATATTACCACTTTTCCTATATTGCCTGATCAACGGGATTCTATTGCCGGACTGGAGTAGGCAATTTTGCAACCTACGGTACATGGAGGTGATTCGACATATTGTCAAGTGGAGGGATGGGTAGTTTTCCTGGGGGTCATGTGTATTGGCCCAATTATACTGAGACATGCACGTGATTTGTTATCGGGAGGTGCAGAGCTTGACGCACAAGATGCTATTGCAGGAATGAGGGTGGGCGCACATCACAGTGACGAGACCCATAGTGATCAGGGGAGGAGACTTGGATAATAGAGAGCCAGTGGTGTGGTATTTTGGGGCAGCCAGAGGCTACATCTTACGATATGAGATGCAGGGAGAGGTGGAGTGGTGGAGGAGAGTGTTCGATGATTTAAGGGAGGAGGACATTATATGGCGGCCATACATGTTTTGGCGGTTTAGAGGATGGAGGACCGAGGAGGAGAGACATCGAGGATTCTTTAGATGCAGATGTTTCCTGATTGGGAGCTCAGGGCACATAGTGGAGATGCATCGTCCATACAAAGTGATGTGGCAGTTTCGACTCGTGTAGGACATTCCAAGAGTGTCGACTATGTTTCGTCAGCTTACCAGAGAGGTACCCTAGGGGCGATGTTGTCAGCGAGGGGCATGAGGGAGGCGTGGGTAATGGCAAGTGGGGTGTCCTATCTAGGAAGGTGGGAGGGTCCAGAGGATTCTGGAGTGACAGATCGATATGATCGTTGGTTTCGCAACCACCGATGAGAGAGGGTTACACTGGAGGTGCCTACCGTGGGAGTTGTAGAGGGGGGGCCAGAGGATGAGTAGGAGGGGGGATAGGAGGAGGATCCAGAGTAGGGTGGACATGAGGATGAGGGAGATGAGAGTGGTGGTGTGGAGGAGGATGTCGTAGGAGATCAGCCGGCGAGGAGGGGTGGAATCAAGAGGAGTCAACAGTCGAGGATGGCGAGGAGAGCTATGGTAGAGGAGATGGACGCAGGAGGGGTAGGTGATGAGGGAGAGGAGAGAGAGGCAAGAGGAGTTGATGAGGGGAGGAGATAGAGGTGGTGAGATTGGGGAGTGAGTCAGAGGTGAAGATTCTTCGGGTGGTGGAGGGGAGGGAGGCGTAGATAGGGATTGGCAGTAGAGTATGGTGGAAGCGGGTGCAGATGAGAGCCCTAGAGCCGTAGGAGGAGGTGAGGGCTAGAGAGCCACAGGAGGATGCGAGGGTCTGAGATCCTCATGAAGAAGTAGAGAGGGTGACAGATGTTAGAGGATGTCTTAAGGAGAGGCATGAGAGTAGTCGACAGAGGAGAGTCCAGCCAGTTGAGCAGGAGCCAAGGAGACTAATGAGGGTGGGGAGGAGAGGACAGCCGCAAAGGATTCGGTTGACGAGTTGGGAAGAGCCGATGCAAGAGGAGAGAGGGGGGGAGGTGATGCACCTGTATCTACAAGGGATGGAGCATTTAGCCATAGTACCAGCAATTGCAGTGGATGATTTGGTGGTGTTACTGAGAGGGGCCCAAGAAAGGATATGTGTGCTAGAGGAGGAGTTGAGGAGGGCAGAGGCGGATGTGGAGAGGGTGAAGGAGACATAGATGATAGTGTTTGATCAGGTTGTGGGCCAGCTGATGACAAATATACAGGTGGTGGAGAGAGAGAAAGATGAGACGCGAGTAGGGATGGGGAGAGCATGGGGGGAGCTGGCTTAGGTGACATGGGACCGAGACAGGCTAGAGGCAGTGATGACAGTTACTCAGATGCGAAGTCAGCCAAAGTCAGCAGGAGGGGGGGAGATGGAGGCACTGAGACTTCAGGTGGCAGGATTTCGGGAGGATAGAATAGCACTGCAGGAGAGGGTATCAACGGCCAAGGCATCTATAGAGGAGATGAGGGCGAGACTCGAGGCTACAGAGGTTGGACTAGAGATGGTGCAGTAGGAGAGAGAGAGTGCACAGGAATAGGTGCAGGGTCTACAGGGGGAGAGGGACAGTGTACAGGTATAGATGCAGACACTATAGGGGGAGAGGGACAGTTTACAGGTACAGATGCAGGCACTACAAGGGGAGAGGGATAATTTATGAAGATAGGTCTAGATCTGCAGTTCCAAAGAGACTCAGCAGTGGGTCGGGCAAAGAACGTCGAGAGGGATATAGCACAGATGTAGACACGTCGAAGGTAGGGGGATGGGACTGTGCTAGAGACTATGCAGACAGAGAGGGAGAGGTCCGCAAAGCAAATATGACTACTGACAGTGGCACAGGAGGCATGGGAGCAGAAGCGACGGGCCATGAGCAGAGAGCGGGATAGGTATAGGCATGAGCGGAATGCCACTCGGTACCAGGCTGGGCAGAGAGATGATTATATGCACAAGGCGGTGTATTGGAGGGGTGCGTATGAGTAGGTAGTGCTAGATCCGACGCAGCGTACCACACAGTATGTTAGGTAGATACCACAGATTCTAGCACCGTCGTAGTCTTTCGGGACACGGACCAGGGGGTACAGTGATTTCCAACCGACTCCTTCTGGGTTTGGGACCCCAAGGGACTCCAACACACAGGGGACCAATACCTAAGTCTCCATAGAGGTCAAGTGTGGGTAGCTCAGGATAAGCAGAGGATAGGTGATAGGATACAGGTGTTTTTGACAGGTACCAGATGGTGGTGTAGTGCATATATTTGGATGATGCACCTTATTTTTATCATTTAGGTGGTGACTACATTTGGGATATGGATATTGTATTATTGTGATGATGGTATGTGATGGTCCCCATTGATATTATGCCACACATGTTGGTGATGGATGGTATGCATATGGTGTTTTATTGATGTTCCTATGATAGCGGATGTATGTTATGCATATGTATATGATGTTTTTGTGTTGATGTAGATGTTGTGTTATGTTGTGAATGTTTTACTTATGTATGTGTGATTATGGATTATGTTAATGATTTAGGAATGGTAATGTAATTGTATTAATGATGTAAGTAATATGAGCCTATTAATGATGCATGGGTGGATATGGAAATGTATGGAGGACTGATGAAGTGAATGAATCGACATGAATTAATGCAATAGGATAAATGAACTTAATCTATTGATATGGATAAATGAATGGATGTAAATGGTTAAATGAATGGATGTAAATGGATGAATGAATGGATGTAAATGGATAAATGAACGTAATGTAACTGGATAAATGAATGGATGCAATATGGATAAATAAACTTAATGTAAATGGATAAATGATCTTAATGAATGGATGTAATATGGATAAATGAACTTAATGTAAATGGATAAATGACCTGAATGAATGGATGCAATATGGATAAATGTATGGATGTAAATGGATAAATGAACTTAATGATTGTAGACATAACTATCAATGGGTAGGTGATATGCGTAGGGTGTGGGGTGCAGTACCTGTCAAAGACCGTAAGGATCCCGAGAAGAAAAGTTAGTAAGAGTGAATGAAAGTTTGCACAACCAAAATCATGAGTCATAGATGTAGGAGCAAGATAGGATGAAGAGGGAATATGCAAGGAGATGAAATGCAACATCAATGTAATCTTAATGCAATTTTCCATCTTTGGAGCACTGATTTTTTCTATAGCATAAGACATCGAGCATCAGGGTATGTAAACCAAGACGGATTAATGTCTAATGCATAAAATAAACATGACAAACAAGAAGGATATCCCAATACCCCAAAGTCGTGATGACTTTGGTTGGGCCAGGTATTGGAATAACCACAAGCATAAAGAGATGCCCCCACATAACGTAGGATCTGAAAGGAATCCTGGTGGGTACTACGTGGGGCATCCCAGCAAATAGCAACAATAGTCAAGAGATGTCCCTATGTTAACTAGGCAAAACACACCACAATATGAAGGATCATGGCGATCTTGACTAGTGATTATAGGGAGTTCAAATGATAAACAAAATCCAAAAGTACCAAAAGATCGTAATCAATTACAAGCGTCCTTTGCCATAAGATCCCAAGGATGGATGGGGTTGATGTGGTATGTTAGGAAGGATGCATCTTGTTAAGACTGATGATGGATACTAAGCTAAAGTGACCTAGATGACGCAGGATGATTGTCATTGGGTAGATTTCTTGATACGAGGAGATCTTGTTTGTGAAGAATCAGTGATGATAGGGACATACTTGACAACAAGACAACAAGAGGATGAGACACAACCTAAAGACCTAGGGGCTCGAGGGTTGATACAAATATCAACCTTGCCTACATGAAAGCATAGAGCCCTCGTAGTTCAGGAAAAGACCACGATAAAAGAGCGAAAAGTGGACTGATGGAAACCGATGGATGGCCAAGACAAACACAAGCCCCGAGGGCAGATCAAAAGATCAACCTTGCCTACGTGCAAGTGCAAGGGCAACATAGTTCGGACATGACAAAAGATCGAGGATGGACAAGATCAAAAAGGGGACGGTGAGGACAGATGATGAAGGAAAAAATACCTCGAGGGTTGATCCAAAGATTAGCCTTGCCTACGTGCAAGCGTAGAGGCGTCGTAGTTCACGAGGGGATGATGATAAAAGCGAAAAGAGGGTGATGATGACAAATGATGGAGGACGAAGACACGGAGAAGCCCCAAGGGCAAATCAAAAGATCAACCTTGCCTACGTGCAAGCATGGGGGCAACATAGTTCACAATGAGACCCAAATGGAGACGAATATGAAGAGTGAGCCTAGATGAAGACAAACACAACAATGAGGTGACACAAGCTCAGATTAGGATAATAAGCTTAGGATTTCAGATAGCGAATGATGGTCGTACAATTCTCAACTAGAATATACCAAGCGATGAGGTGATGCAAGCGGATGGGAGGATATGGGGATTGAGGAATTGACGGATAAGCCATAAAGTAACTAGGATGTGAGGTAGATAATGATTAAGCCCTATATGAGAGGCACCTTTTGCCAGGTTTTCACAAATCGTATGTATCCAAGGTTCCACGCAAGGGTGGTTTTCACCATAGGACGAATTATTTCTCTTTACTATTTTTGGATTTTTGGATTTTTTTTTTTTTGTATTTTTGACTTTTACCAGGAAGGATACCCTCGGGCATGATGTTGATGGGTTCCTCCAAGGGCTCACCTTTAGGGGTGGAGAGCCTACAGGTGCCAGAACCATACTTCGTGGTGATGACATAAGGGCCCAACTAGTTTGCTTTGAACTTACCCTTTTTCTCTCAATCTTGCTGATTCTGTTGATTCTCTTTTAGGACCAAATCACCAACATTGAATTGGCGAGGGAAGAATTTGTTATTGTAGCTCCTTTTGAGTCAGTGTTGATAATCTTGCAGATGGTTATAAGCCTTGACCCATTTTTCATCTAGCAATTCCAATTGTTCCAAGCGTACCACTCAGGTGTCTTCATCAGTGATGAGATTCTTGAGGGAGATGTGGAGTGAAGGGATTTCAACTTCGATTGGAAAGATGGCTTTAGTGCCATAGACAAGATAATATGGAGTGGCTCTAGTAGGGGTACAGATGTATGTACGGTAGGCCCAAAGAGCAGGATGGATATGGAGGTGCCAATCACAGCCAGTGTTATTGACCATCTTCTTAATGATTTTGATCAATGTTTTATTTGTTGCTTCTACCTGTCCATTACCTTGGGGGTAATAGAGAGTGGACTAATGATGTTGGATATGATACGTGTCATAAAGGAGTTTCATACATTTATTTTTGAATGGTTTTCCATTGTGGGTGATGATGGCGGAGGGGATACCATACCTGCAGAGGATATGGTAGAGGATAAACTTAGATATCTGAACACCAGTGATTTAAGTGAGTGGAATGGCTTCCACCCACTTGGTGAAGTATTCAGTGGTTGTGATGATAAAGGTGTGACCATTAGAAGATGGAGGATAGATCTTGCCAATCAAGTAAAAACCCCATTATGAAAATGGCCAAGGTGTCCTAATAAGTTGGAGCTCTTGTGCTGGAGCGTGAATCAAATCTGCATGTTGTTGACATGGAAGAGACTTTTTGACATACTCACAAGCATCCTATTCCATTGTGGGCCAGTAATATCCTGTTTTGAGAATCTATTTGGCTAGGGCCATACCATTAGAATGGGCCCCACAAATACCACTATGCACTTCTGTTAATGTTGTGCAGGCTTTAGTTTCATCTAAACAATAAAGGAGAGTTCCATCATACCCACGTCGATAAAGTGTATCACCGATAATGGTGTAACAGGCCATGCGTTGGATGAATGATTTACGTTGGTTTCTCGTGAGCTCAGGCGGAAGGGTGTTGTCATGAATGTAGGTGTAAATGTCCTGGTACCAAGGGGATTCAGGACCTACAATAGCACACACCATGTCACTCTTAGGGATATCGTACGCTGGGATTAGGAGTTGCTCAACCAGGAACTGGCAATTTGTGCAATCTTTTGGCATGTCGAGGAGAGAACCAATGGTAGCCATAGCATCTGCTGCCTTATTCTGGAGTCTCGGGATCTACTCAAATTGGATGGTAATGAAATATTTCTTGAATTCATCCACCATTCGTTTGTAAGGTAACAACTTTTTATCTTTTGTTAGAAACTCATCGTTGACCTATTTTATGACTAACTAGGAGTCACCAAAAACTTGCAGATGAGTGATGTGCCATTGGACTACAATTCTAAGGCCTGTGAGAAGGGCTTCATATTCAGAGATGTTGTTGGTGCAGGGAAAAGCCAGTCTGAATGATTTTGGTATGTAGTCACCTTGGGGGGTGATAAGAAAGATCCCTACCCCCGATCCATTATGAGTGTGTGATCCATCAAAGTACAGTGTCCAGGTGGTGGCTTCTGAGACTGCAAATACTCCTTCATCTGGAAATTTAGTTTCTATGGGATAAGCGTCCACTAACGGGGCATCTAACAACTGATTGGCTATTACTTGTCCTTTAATGGCCTTTCTATCTACATATTCTTTATCAAACTCACTAAGGAGTATGATCCATTTAGCCATTCAACCAGTCAGGGCTGTCTTGGATAGCAGGTACTTGAGGGGGTTCACTTTGGATATCAATTTTATAGGATGGCTAAGCATATAGTGGCATAGCTTTTGTGTGTTGAAGACCACAACGATACATGCATTTTCCATTGGTGAATAATTGAGTTCATACCTGACCAGTGTGCGGCTAATGTAATAGATCGCCCGTTCCTTTGAAGATTCATCATGTTGTGCCAATAATGCCCCCAATGCAACTGACATGGCAGATATGTACAATAGGAGTGGTTTGCCAGGGATAGGTGGCATCAAAATCGGTGGGTGGGCCAAATATCCTTTGAGCATGTCAAAACCCAACTGACACTGTTGATTCCACTTGAAGCTGGTGTCTTTCTTGAGAAGGTGGGTGAATGACTAACATTTATCCACAAGTTGGGCTATAAACCAGTGGATGGATTGTAGTTTCCCTTGGAGGCTTCTTAATTGTTTCAGGTTTCTCGATGGAGGCATATCCATGATAGCTTTCACCTTAGCCGGGTCAACCTCGATGCCTCTTCGGGACACTATGAATCCCAATAGTTTCCCAGATGTGACATCGAACACACACTTTTTTGGATTCAGTCGAAGCTTGTACTATTCTAAGCACTCAGAGATCTGTTTCAGAATGGCAGGGTGCTCTTCTTTGGTTCCATATTTTTCCAGTACGTCATCAACATAATCTTCCATGATGATGTGGATGAGGTCATGGAATATAACTGTCATTGCCCATTGATATGTTGCCCTTGCATTTTTGAGACCAAAGGGCATGACATTGTAACAGAAAGTACCCCAAGGTGTTGTAAAAGCAGTTTCATGTTGATCTTCAGGGGCAATCCAGATCTGTTTGTAGCCAAAGAAGCCATCCATGAGGGATAGCATCTCGTGTCCTGCAATGATTTCGACTAACATGTCGATGTTAGGCAAGGGGAAGTCGTCTTTTGGGTAAGCTTTGTTAAGATCTCGGAAATCCGTACAAATTTTGATGTCTCCATTGGGTTTAGCAATAGGTACTATATTGGAGATCCAATCAGAGTAATCAATGGGTCTGATAAAACCAACATCCAATAACTTTTCTAGTTCTTTCTTAACCAATAATTCCACTTGCAGGTGCATCTTTCGAAGCTTCTGCTTGACAGGTTTGGCCTCGAGACGGACACCCAAATGGTGCACAAAAAGATTGGGATCCAGGCCAAGCATATCAGAGTAAGCCCATGCAAAGTTGATAACCCCTTCATGAAGAATTCAGACAATGGTGATATATTCTGCTTTAGATAAAGATTTGGCCACATAGGTGATCCTTGGAGTTTCTTCTGTCCCCAAATTCACCTCTTGCATTTTTTCAATGAGGATCGAAGATTGCTTAGATAGTGGTGTTCCTACAAGGGGAAGATGAACGTCCCCATCTTCCAGTGCCATATTAAGGTTTTCACTATCAGATACATCCTTTTTTTTTACTTTTTCATAGTCAAAAAGCGCCTCGGTGAGGTTTTCAATTGATGACCCATTTTTGTTTTATTTCTTTTTATTTTTGCGATTAGGGTGTTCATCTTCCCCTAATCCCATTAGATGTACATAGGTATCCTCTGAAGGAAATGTGCTGACAGGTGCGCTACCTTGTAGGTCATGATTGATAAGCTCAGGATGTTTAAGGGATAAGGTTATGGTACAAACAAATAAGCATTCAAACATGGCGGGGAGGTCAATGTGATTCAGATCATCGTACACGTGTATGATGGACTCTTCCTCTAGTATGTCTTCAAGGGAACCGTTGTCGACACTAACATTGTAAGAAGTGCTAGCGGATGTTGTAGGACCCTTCTGTTTAGTATCATAACCCAAGCCCAAATTCCTTGGTCGGATGGTAGTTGCTTCAATGGGAAAATATTTTCCTTGTTCTTTTGCACCAAGGCCTCCGCCTTCGTAATGACACTTTTTAATGAACTTGGAGGCACGTGGATGGATATTCGATAAGGGGACGTGGTGGCTCAGGTTCCTCCCAATAAACCCATTGACTGATATTGTCATCCATTTGATCCTGGAGGGATCCCAAATAATTGAATGTTGTTGACCCCATGTTCTTGGAAATGAGTGTAAGTGTCTTTTCTTCTAATTTTGGTAGTGGCAGAATTGGTTGTCCATATGTGCGAGGCGAAGGTGGCATAGTTGCCACATTGAGTGTGGTATGCATTTCATATTCGCCACATCCCTTATCTATGATTTGGACCTTGGTGATGGTAGAAACAGGTGTGGACGATGGTGGAGATAAAGTGTTTAGTGTATTGGTGGATGAAACAAGATCGGATGTTGGGGATGCCCCCATTTCGACTCCTAGCCAATAATGTGAATGTGGAAAAGAAGCTTCCAAGGCACGACAATATTCAAAAGGTTGAGAGTTGGCTTGTATGGTGACTTCCATTCCTTGAAATGGGAACTTTAGGCATTGGTGATAGGTGGATGGGACGGCTTGCATAGAATGAATCCATGGACGGCCAAGAAGGATGTTGTATGGGAGTTCAAGGTCCAGAACATGACACATAGTGTATTGTACAATGGGGCCCACTTGAATAGGAAGGTAAATAATGCCTTCAGAATCCCGCTCTGCATTATCATAGGCCTTGATGGTGATCACTTGATTTCTCAGATCAACTTGGGTGTATCCAACCTGTTGTATGAATTTTAATGTACAAAGATTTAGGGCCAAACCATTATCTACCAGTACCCTTTTTACTTTTTGACAATTGACACCGACCTCAAGATGGAGGGGGCGATTGTTATTCGAATCAAGATGTGGCATGTCCTTTTGACTAAAGGCTAACTGATAGGTTGTTGAGAGACTGCCTACCAATGCTTGAAATTGAGTAGGGTCAATATTATCAGGCACTTGTGTGCTTTGCAAAGCCTTAGTTAAGATATCTTGATGTACTGAAGATTACTTAAGCAGGTCCAAAATGGATATTTGGGTTGTAGTCTTACCTAGATGGTCTAGGATGTTATATTGGGAATTGGTGGATGGCTGTTGGGTGGATGGAGATGCTGCTGGGACTATGATGCGGGTTCACCGAGTAGTAACAACACATTGTGGATCTTTTCCCTTAACATGTATCATGGATACACATGGCTCCACTTGTTCTACATATGAAACCACACCTTGATAATTGTATGGTACACTTTTGTAGCTGATGTTCTTGGTACTATTACCTGGCTTGTTATTATTGCTTGGTCCAGGATTTGAGTTGGACATACTAGGACCTTGATTATGGTTAGGAAAGGAATTTTGGTATATTTATAATTGAGCATTGGACAAAGATGCTATATTAGCATCTACATGTATTTCACCTCGATCGATGAGACCTTTAATGTAGGTTTTTAGGCCTTGACATTTATCTAAGGTATGTCCCTTTAATTTTGTGAAATTCATAGTATTCATTGTCTTTAAACCAAGCAGGCTTGGGTTTAGACGTATCGAGAGGTTTGGTGATAGGATATGTTATGGGGTAATTAGCTTGAAGAAGCTTATTAAACACCACGCTAAGGGGTTCTCCCAACTGAGTGAACTATCATTTATTTCACCCTTGGTTATTTTGGTTGGCTTGTTGTCATGGTGCCCCTTGGGGGATGAATATGGTGTTCTGAACTAATGATTGTTGCTGGAGGGGATATCTTTGTGTGGTGGTGGCCACTTGAATATGTTTGGTGTCAATGACACCATCATTGACATCATTTTTATTCCTATTCCAATAATGAGGTTTATCTCCAAAGGATTTCTCTCTATCAGAATTGAAATGTTTGACTTGTCCTTTTGCGACAAGGGCTCATTCTAAGATGGGGCCTTTCTCAACAAGTCCCGCAAAGGTGGTGATACAATGAAGTTGGAAATTATGAGCCATATCTAGGTGGGAGTTTTCGATAAATAGCATGACCATGTCTTTTTCTGTTGGTGGGGATTTCATCCTGCTATCCAAGGCACCCCATCTTTGCAAGTAGCTTGCAAAGGTCTCTCCATCACGTTGTTTTTCTTTGACGAGATCAAGTGTGTCAATATCTTTCTCTAGATTAAAAGAGAAGTGAGAGAAAAATTGTTCATATAATTGTGCGAAGGTTTTGATAAATCCCTTTTCCAAACCCATAAACCAATTGAGGGCAACCCCTTGTAGACTTTTAGGGAAAAGTTGGATAAGATAATTATCATTATGCATAACCTCTTGGCAATGAGCATAAATTTCTTGAAGATGAGCTCTAGGATCCTTGGTTCCTTTGTATTTATCGAATTTGGGTATCTCAAAATGTTTGGGAAAAGGAATCAAGGAGATGGAGGGATCAAACGGATAAGGACATATGTCCTCAAACTTGAATGATTGTTTACCCGCTCCAGCTTGTAAGTCCTTTAATGCAGCTTTTACTTCTTCCAAGTCCTTATTGACGAGAGTCATGGGAGTCAAAGTGGATTGAGTGTATGGATAATTTTGTGGGTATGATGAGGATGGCCCTACCATTGTTGGATCATAAACGGGTTGAGTCGGATATGAATGCGTTGGTTAATTGTAAGAGGATTGATAGTTGGATGATTGGTTGTGTTGAGTGGGAGCCACTTGTTGTTGATAGTAGGAAACAAGAGAGGGGTCTTGTTGCTGCATAGCATTTTGGTAATGCATAGAGATAAGACCTCCTTGTGGATGTGATGATGATTGTTGGTAATAATAAGTGTAAGGTGCCCCCTTGTTGGTGATTTTGTTGTTGTTGCAAGTAGGGCGGATAGGATTGGTATTGTTGTGCAATGGTTGGTTGCTATGTGGCATAAGGGTATGGATTTGATGATTGTTGGTGGGGATTGTGTTAGGGTTGTGAAAGAGTGATGTAAGGTGGCAGTTGGGTATGTGTTTGGTTTTGCGCATTCGGGTGAGGATTCATATGGGATGGAATAGTGTATGTGCTAGAGGGATGATAGAGGTACTTAGTAAGCGGGTTATGGTGTGTTTGTGTAGGGATGTAAACATGTTGTTGTGGAGGTTGTTGTTGTTGTTGATGAGATGGGTGAGATAAAATATGTTGTTTTTGTTGAAATGGGTGAGGTGAGATGTGTTGTTGTTGTTGAGATGTATGTTGCACCACTTGATGTGATGGTTGTGTGAGAAGGGAAGTGTGTTGTGGATGTTGTGGATGCAAGTGTTGAGATGAAGTTATAATAGTAGCAACATGTTGTGGTGGTGTCAGTAGTGTGGTGGATTGATGTGGATTATTTGGAGGTTGTTGAAATGCAGGAGGTAGTGTATTGGTAAGTGGAGGTGTGCCCCCAATATTAGAATATGGGGGAGGAAGTGGTGGAGCAGACGGAATGTATGACGACATGCCATAGGTATGGGGATCATTAGGATCGGGTGGGGGAATAGTAGATATTGTGGTTGGAAGACAAGGATATTCTTGGACTTGATGGATGACAACATTTTCGAGTTCAGGGTGGTACCAATTTTTAGTGGGTGCACCGTTAGGAACATAGGAATTTTCTGGAACATTTTGTGAGGTTTGTGGGTCAACAAATAGGAGGAGGGCATATTGTGATGTATTGAAACCAGATGGTGGTTTGACTCCCTTCATGAGTAAGGTGGCGAGGATCTTATCCCCACGTTCATTTAGGAGACAATCCGTCATTTGGACATTGGCAAGATTACTGAGATATTCGTCGACGGTGACTTCGGGTTGATTGACCACGTTTTCGTCACTAGGTGGTGTGATTTTCAAGATGTCAGTTTTTTATTGAGATGAGATGCCATTATGAGGATCATGTGGAATGTTATTAGGATCTTGAGGTATATTTGGTTGGGAACCTTGATTTTGTTGTTCTACCATTTGTTTTTTGGTTTGTGAACAGGTTTGAACGGGCATGAACGTGCAAAACAACTAGGTGATTTCAAGATGCAATCTCTAAGGGATGATCTAGGTAATAATTTGGATTGATTGATTTAGATTGGATGAGGGATCAAATGATGATGTATCAATTTGATGATTTGGATTGTTTGGATCAAATGATGATGTATCAATTTGATGATCGGATGGGGATTGGATTTGATTGGATCAAATGATGATTTTTCAATTTGATGATTGGATTGATGGTTGGATTTGATTGGATCAAATGATGATTTGGATGATGATTGGGTTTGATGGGATCAATTGATGATGTATCAATTTGATGATTGGATTGATGGCTGGATTTGATTGGATCAAATGATCATTTGGATGATGATTGGGTTTGATGATGATTGGATCAATTGATGATATATCAACTTGATGATTTGATTGGATTTGTTTGGATCAAATGATGATGTATCAATTTGATGATTGGATGGGGATTGGATTTGATTTGATCAAATGATGATGTATCAATTTGATGATTGGATGGGGATTGGATTTGATTTGATCAAATGATGATGTATCAATTTGATGATTTGGATGATGATTGGACTTGATTGGATAAAATGATGATTTGGGTGATGATTAGATTTGATTGGAGGGGATCCTAAAACCTGATTTGGAAATCACCCTAAGTGACTTATGACATTAGTTGATCGATTTGAGCTAGCTAAATCGATGATCACGGCACCGAATCTGCCTTGAGATGGAAGGGGATTGATTTGGGCCAATGACATTGACATGAAACACAAATCCGCCTCAAGATAGAAGCAGATTGATTAGGTTGAAGACAAGGATTGATTATGTAGGATAATGATCAACTTAACGCCTTGGTCAATTCGAGAAAATAACTCCTAAAACAAGATTTAAGGGATTTTGTATTGAGAGATGATGATGAATGCAAATGGAAGATGTGTTGTTGAAGATATTTAGGTTTCACGATAAAATGGATATCCAAATGGTGGGATGATCAATGTGAATGTGGTAAATGGACGTTTTAGAAATGTTAAACGGAGGCTTGGAATGGCTAAATGAAGGTTTGGATTGGTCAAATGGATGTTTGGATTGGTTAAATAGATGTTTGGATTGGTTAGATGAGTGTTTAGGATGATCAAATGGTCAAATGGAGAATTTGGGGGTTCAAACGAAGGTTTAGAATGATCAAACGGATGAAATTGTCTATTCAATGGGGCGTATCCACACTTCTATAGTAAAGTTGTCATAAATGTTGGATAACAGGGGTGTATCCACATTTCTGTAGAAAAAAGTGTTGAAACAGGGGGCAAGTTCACCCTTTTGCAGTGGAAAATGTTGAAATAGGGGGGCAAATTCGCCCTTCTGCAGTGGAAAATGCTGAAATAGGGGGGCAAGTTCACCCTTCTGTAGTGGAAAATGCTGAAACAGGGGGGCAAGTTCGCCCCTCTACAGTGGAAAATGCTGAAACAAGGGGGCAAGTTCGCCCTTCTACAGTGGAAAATGCTGAAACAAGGGGAAAATTCGGCCCTCTGCAGTGGAAAATGTTGTTTGGTTTGGATGAGGGATTTTGGCAAGGACTTAAAATGATTCAATGACGGTTTGACTTATCAAAATTTACTGGTTCTTCACAGAAAGACACTTTGAACAAGCACAATCCTATGATTAGTGTTAAGGGGTATGGCCAGCAAAGGTCTTACTCTAGGATGAACAAAGTTTCTAAGGAGTCCTCAATAAACGCTTGATACATGAGGCACAAACCATGAACACCAGTCTGTCACAAGCGTGAGTCAGGAACCCCAGCGAGATACTGAAAGGCTTAGACCAACTCTTCGCGTCTATCTAGGTATCACTCTAGTTTCAACGCTTCACCAATTACGATGCAACTAGATTGGGGTATAGCTTTGGCTCTCCCCCCTTTATATATCCCGCTGATACGCGTGGTTGGGATCGTCCCTTGGGGTGATGAAATCTCCAAGCAGGTCCCACTAAGAAGAAGACACTAATCGTTTCCCACTAACCCCTTCGGATCCGCACAAAGTGCAAAGGAGGAAGGTGAAAACAAACTAATGCCCCCTTAGGGTAAAACAAATAACATAAACACAGCAAGCAGAAAATGATACTTTCCCCTACTTATACTAAGTAAATAGATAAAGCAGTAAGGAAAGACTTCAAAAATCAGAATAAAACAAAGACCCTGCAAACAAATGTTAGTTGTTTTATATCTTTTTTCTTTGTGATTTTCAGCAAAACAATCAAGATATCAGCAAGAAATCTAAATTCACCCACCAACAAACAGGGTTAGAGGATTAAAGCACAAAACAACAAAAGAAAAGGACAAAAACAAAGCTGAAAGGCACCTTTTTACCTTCTGGAACGTGTTGTTTAGGGCAAATCTACCCCTCTGCAGTGAAAAATATTGAATCAGGTGGGCAAATCCACCCCTCTGCAGAAAACAGTTACAAAAAAATGTTGAACAACGGGGAAGTATCCGCACTTTTGCAAAAAATAGTTAAGAAAAACATTGAACAACAGGGGTGTATCCGCACTTCTGCAGAAAACAGTTAAGAAAAATGTTGAACAGCAGGGGCATATCCGCACTTCTACAGAAAATAGTTAAGAAAAATGTTGAATAGCGGGGGCATATCCGCAAAATGCAGAAAATAGTTAAGAAAAATGTTGAACAGCGGGGGCGTATCCGCACTTCTATAGAAAATAGTTAAGAAAAACATTGAATAGCGAGGACGTATCCACCCCTTTGCAGTGCCCGGGAGGGCAAATTTGCCCCTTTGTGACCTGAATCTACAAACAAGCTAAACAACAAAAAACTTAAAATAAAAAAACCCTTTTGTGGGTCCCACCGGGCGTGCCAGAAATGTGATCCTAATAAAATGTCAAGTCCTAATGAGAGATGCTAAAATGATACAATAAGAGGAGATAACATAATAAAAGGGCACCTCAATGATTAGCCTAAGAAAATAGATAACATGAAAGTAAGATAAACAAATTGATTGTTGTTATACCTTCATGTTGTTGCTTCCTTGGTTGGCCCTTGATCTTGGATGTCTTGTGTGCTCCTTGGATGACAATGGAGTTAAATGGATGCAAGATGCAAGATGGATGAGAGCTCAAATGGTAAATATGCAAGAGTTTGGTAATTGAGAGAAATGAGGGGGTATTTATAAGCTAATTGGAATTCTCTAGAGAATTCAACAGTTGAGATTGATCCAACAAGATCAAGATTAAGGGCTATGGTGAGATGAGGACTCATAAGCCCTCACATCTTGACATGTGGAATGTGAGATGTCTTAGGGTGGAGTGATGTGGAAATGAGGTGAAGGAGAAGTACAAGAGGTGGAAGAGAAGTACATGAGGTGGATGAAAGACAAGTACCTTTGAGGTACCTTGGGGGATGAGAATATTTCCTCAAAAAGGAACTTCTTGTCCCCAAATGAGGATGAAAGAGACTTTTGAGATATTTTAGAATTCCTCAAAAATCTCCATGGGAAAAGGGGAAGTGGTTGGAAATGCATTCATTGGAGATTTTATTGGGTAAAAGAAGGTCTCCAAAAAACTGGAGATTTGTCACATGTGGGTGATGTGACAAGTCCAAGGTTCTAGAAGTCCTTGGCACATATAAAGTGACAAGTCAAGCCTTCTAGAATCTTGCATGGGGGATGAGGAAGACCTTGGAAAGACAAAAGTGAATTAAAAATTCACATGGGGAAGAGAGGAACCTTGGGCAAATAAATGTGAATTAAAAATTCACATGGGGAAGAGAGTTCAGGATAAAAATGGTAAGTGGGAAGGTTGACCAGAAAAGGTAAGCTAAATGTGGCTATATTCTGATTAAAGTTGTGCAAACACAAGATTAGGATAATTAATGAGATATTAGAGGCAAGTGGGAGATTATGGAGGATGTGACACTTAATCAAGATTAAGTGGTGCACATCCTAATCACAAATTAATTAATTTAATCTCGATTAAAAGAGAGTTATGGAGAATGTGACAAGGAGATAGAAAAAGGGGAATTAAAAATTGATTTTAATCCAAATGGTTTAAAAAATTAAATTAAATAATTTATCATATTTATTTAATTTAGAGAAGAACAGAGTGTAAGATAAAATATTTAATTTATTTAATTACATACTTTAGGAACCTTAGGCAGAAAATGAAATAATGATTAAATAAATTATTTAATCACTATTAATGGAATAGATGATTTTGATCATATGGAAGTGATCAAATTTGGATGTCTAATCAAATTGTTTTTCCCGTGAATTATCCTAAACCAAACATGTATACTTTACTTTCCAATAAAGCACATGCCATTCATACCACCACCACTTTTCATCAACTCCTATAAAATCAATGCACGTCACATTATTTGTACGCTACAATATTGTAGACATGGAAAATGTACAATCCGATTCGACACACTTGATCTTGACTACTAACGACATTTCTTCCCGAATCACACTCTCAGCTTATCATCACCTTTTGTTTTCTTAATTAAATAAATCATTATTTATTTGATTATGTCTTTCTCCTATGTTGATTAAATTAAACAATTCAATTTAATTAACCTTATATCTCTATTTATTTAAATAATTCATTTTATTTAAAATCAATTCTCTAAAGTCTTCTTTTTAAATTGAATAAATTAAACCTTATTTAATTTAATCTAACATTATCCCCTTTAGTTAAATAAATCAAATCATTTATTTAATTAAATATTTCTTCTCAATTCTTGATTTAAATCAACTCATAAATTTGAGTCAAAATTGTCAAATCACCTAACCTCTCATTAAATTCATCAAATTTTGATTAAGTTAATCTCAATCACTAAAATCCTCTAGAGAATGCAACTTGCACAATAAATAAATTACTTTGATTTATTTAAATGCCTTTTTTTTCTCAATAAGGAATAAGGAAGGAATATTCCCTCAAGTTTGAATTGAAAAATCCAATTGGATGGGTACTTCCAACAAGGCATTCACTCCTCTTACATGTCCTTGTGCATTGAGCCAAGTGACATTTATTTCATTCATTTTTCGCTCTCACGTGTCGTTTCCTCAAATTCAAATTCCACCTAATTGCATTTATTGGCACTTTGACCAAAATGTGCACAACCTTCAACCATTCACATCTTGACAAGTGGCACTTGGCCATTGGATGTTGAATGATCCCACATTGCTCAATTTCACTCTCTTCCATTTTCAAAATCTATAAACGAAAGGTTATTCCTCTCATTCAACATCCACAATCTCATGCAAAGTTACTCTCTTCACATAGAAAGCTAATTTAGCCCATTTCTCTTCAAGTATTCATAATTTTCACAATTTCATAGCTAGGTTGTGATAAAATCTCATCAAGGAGATTCAACTATCAACATATCATCTACATTTGCAACTAAGGAGTTGGGAAAGGGCCAATTTCAACATATCAATTGGCACCAATTCTCCCATGGGATCAATAGTTTTCTTAGTTTAGATAGATTTAGTTTGGTTTATTGCATTGTTCTTCATTTTCCTTTCTATCTAAGTTTTGTAAATGGATTTCATGGGAAATCCATCTTGCATCTTGCATTTTGATCTAATAATGTGTTTGTTTGTTGTATTTGTGCAAGTATGAAACCAGGGTTCGCAAATATGTGCTCTTTCCTCTTACAATCATGTTGAGATTTGATTTCCATTTCACATGTATGCTAGGTAACTTCACATGATTAAAGCTAGCTTTTATTTCATATTCATTATTATTTATTATTTAAATTATGTATGTGAATTTAATCACCATTCATTTTCATAATTATCCTATCACACTAACCCAGTTTTGTATGAAGTGTGGTCACTTCACTTTAAGTTGGGGGGAGGCATATCATTGTTATAAAAAAAAATTGATTTTTCCACCCAAGATTGTCAGACTGCAATAATACTACCCTCTTAAACTAGAAAAAATTATTTGTGTTTCCAATAAATGTGATTCCTTCCCTAAGATGAGCTAAGGTATAATATTTTAGATACCGGACCGAATTGAGCTAAAGGGGATTGCGAGTATTGGGTACAAAGAATTCTAGACCGAATTGAGATAAAGGGGATTGCAAGTATTGGGTACAAAGAATTCTTTGGAGAAGCAATTGAATTTGAGGTATTTTGGATGGTGTAGTTGAATTTGCAGAATTTGAATTCTTAAAAGGTTACAAGAATCAACAAAACAATGGGAGGTGATGTAATTCATAGAGAACCATCTACTCATAAAGAAATATTAGAGGATATGATGGTTATACCTCTTTTCACCAAAATAGGATGGCTGGACTATTTCTTGAAGTTGACAAAATATGATAATGAAATGGTCAAGGATTTTACAACCACGCTAAAGTATGATGAAGTAATGGTAATGGGATTGGTGGTGGATGGCTCAGAGATGGAAATCGCTCAAGTAATGAGGTTACCTTGCACAGGCTCTGAGTACCTTACTCGTGTTAATGCAGTAGCAATGAGGGAAGCATTTTGTGAACAGGGAAAAACTTTAGATTCGATCTCACAAGGTACTAAAAGACTTTCCCTTCCATTCTTTTGGGGAAATTGTGTTTCTTATATTATCAAATATCTTACTTGTGATGGCTGCCACAATCTATTATATACTGTTCATTTCAAGTTGTTGAACCATTTACAACATGACCAACTAGTTAATGTACCCAATTTTCTATACAAAATGTTGAAAAGAATGGCCTCCAAATATCAGAGGAAACATATCAATACTACATTATCTCATCATTGTCTAATAACTTTATTGATTAAGAGAAGCTTGAGAATACAACATCCCTAGGTTGATTGGGAAGCTTTAAAGGGTTACAAAGAAATCACTGAATTACTTGAGGCACTTGAAGTAGAAGATGATTCCTTACCTGAGCCTGAACCAAAAGTTGGCCTTGACCATGATGAATTTGAAAGAGAAGATTCCCCTATTGCACTATCTGGTTTGCCTACCCGTAGCCAAAGTGGGACTGAGAAACATGATGTGTCATGGTGGTAGTAGAGGAACCTTCATCTTCAAAAAACCCTAGGGTTAGAAGGGGTACTACGTCGACATCTTCAAAAAGGAAAAGAAAGAAGAAAGGAGTTGACAAGTAGGTGAATGTTGTAAAGGAAGAAGGTGAAGGCAGAAAGAATGGGAGTAAAAGAGTAAAGGAGAGTAAAGTTGCATAGGAAACCACTACTTCCCGACGTTCAAGAAGGATAAGAAGGAAAAGCATTGAGAAGATAGATATGGAGGAAGCCTTTTAGGAAGGAAAGGTTGGGGAACAGCAACATCATATTCCATTGATGGTAGACACAGATACAAACAAAGGAGGAGTTGACCCTAACAGTGTTCATGTTGAAAATTTCAATGCAATTGCTAAGAGGAGAAGATATATATCATCCTCCTCTAACTTTGATTCAAAATATATCTTCATTGCCAAGAAGACTAGAAGAATGGTTCCTAGTGACTCTCTTAAAGAAGTTTTTGATGTCACGGGTGATAACGGTGATGGTTTGAATTTTGGAGAAGAAAAAGAGTTGCATGAGGATAGAAACGTAAGGAAGGAACTCCAAGAAGACTTAGACATGATGAATCAATTGGAAGAATAGGTAAAGGAGTATGAACAAAAAGACAAAGAAAAGGAAATGAGAATCAAGGAGTTGGAAGAGAGACTACAAACTTATGGCCATGGAAACAAACTGGATTTATTGGCATAGTTGGTTGAAGATAAAAAGGGAACTGAAATGGATTTGAATTTACAAACTCTTTTTGTAAAAACACAACTTACCATACTACTTTGTCTTTGGGCTTTGAATTGATGAAAATTACTACTCAATTCAAGCAGGAAAAAGAAAAATGGGAAAAAGAAAAAAAAATCTTGAATGAAACTAAGAACTTAGAGTTGAAAAGACTAGAGGAGAAATTGACTAAAGTGGTCAATAGAGCTATTCAAATAGTTGAATTTAGACCTCCATCCAGGGTATATGCATTGTTCCTAAAGGAAAAATTTCTTTGTTTTCAATTCAATAAATTTTTTAATGACCAGCCTTTTACTTTGGATAAGAAACACAGTTTTCTCACTTTCTTCAGTAAGGTCAGTTTAGAGGAGCAAGACTAATTATCTGAATATTATTTGCATAATTATGTGATGGTAGAAGATACTAAATGGAACCCCTTGATGCATGTTGGGGATTTTCAAGTGAGAGCTCTTGCATCTTACTTCAAAAATGAGTAGCTCCATTGGGAATTAATGGAGAAATATGAGGAAGGGGAGAAAACAATGGTACTACAAATTAGAAAGGAAGAAATGAAGCCCGATGTAGTCATTACTCAATGGTTAAAACTCCTTTCTCATAAGGGGCCATGGAGAAAAATTATAGACTTAAGACTCATGGATTATAGAAGGATTCAACAATTGGTAGTGACCACTCTTCAGAATTGTCTCATACATGTGAGTAAAATATGGGAAAGTTTGACTCCAAAATTGTAAAGGAAAGAGCCTCACTCTCTTTACAATTTTATGAGCATGTTTGAGAGATTACGCCAATATATTGAGATCTCAAGAAGTAGGGGAGTAGAGTGGGTTCCACTGACTTTCCATCCTCATATCCTACTTCACCCAATTCCACATTGGACTGGACAGATTACTGATCATGACAAGAATGTAAAACTAGATAAGATGAACAAACTTTCTTGATATAATGGTTTCTACCTCAAATAGGGATAGGGATTCAACACAGTCATGGACCTTAGGTAGATTACTTTTTTTTATAATATTCGCCCCTAGGTGACTTAGTTTGATATTTTTGCTTGAGGACAAGCAAAACAACAAGTTGGGTGAAATGATGGGTTTGGTTATTAGTATCTTTTTGTTGCTTTTCATATATTCTTAAGACACTTTATCTATGGTTTTAAAGTATGTTTTAAGACTAATTCCATAATAGGTTATCCTTTACCTTGCAACCTTTTAACCCATTTTGTGGAAATGAATATGGTGAAATTACTTGTAGCATTGCATGATTTAAATATGAATATATATGTGTATGAATGAAATTATGTGATTTAATTATGGTAGTTAGTTGCATATGTATGTATGTGAATTAATCTCCTTGTAGCTCTGCACATGGTGACAAGGAAGGAGTATTTGTAGCAAGCACTAAAGAAGAAGAACGGGGGATTAATGAAGTTCAAGCCATACAAATGCAAGAAGCTTTGGGTTGAGCGTGGTCATTATGGAAGGAATAAATGGTGGAAGATATTTGTTCTTGAATTTTGAATGTTTGTCTATGTGTTTCATATGCAAGCTATCCTTGTTCAAATAGGTCTCTCTTTCCTTGTTCAGTTAGATGAATAAGTCAATCATTCTTCCATTTCCTCATATCTAGGAATGAGATTTATGATTGCAGTTAGTTCGAATAAGATTCTCCCCTTTTTGTATAAATCCAGGGGATGAGTTCATAGTTCAGTTAGTTTCTTTTTGTTACCTGTACCAGAAGTTGGTAGTTTTCCAATTTTTTAGTTATTCAAAGATATGTTGTTACATTGATATTATGAAATAAAATCTATAAGAAGGATTTTGTCTAACATCGAGCGTTATGCAATGAATTTGGTTATATGGTTTATGGATTTGTGAGGATCTCATATAGAACTAGTTTTTAGTTAAGTAAAGCAGTCATCTGATCTAGCCACTCAGATACTGTCCTTCACTTCAATGATCCCTTTTTAATTTATGTATTCCCAGTAATTTTGTTTTCCATTATTTATATGTGTAATGCAAGTAGAATGGTTTATGGTTAGTTAAGATTGTATTTTTTCATGAACAAAGATAAATCATAGTTCTCTGGAGATTAGGAATAGTCATTTTATCATTTAATAAATTTTGGATTAGTTTTGCACCTATAGGTTTTAAACAGTCACCTACATCTTATGCTGCAGGTACTCATAGCCACTAGATTTTGTAATCACTTTCACCATTTTTGCAATTATGTCAATTTCCAGTAATGTAGAATAGTTTAAATAATTTAGTATAGAGTAACTTAAATTGATACAATCCTGTGAAGGCACATATAGTGTTGTACCATCAAAAATTTATGCTCCTTGGTTGATAATTCAATGTAAGCTAGCAATGTCAAAAGGACTGTTCAGCTTGGCACACCCATGAATTGTGTAAAATTTACCAAGTCCATAACACATTAGTTGGGTAGATTATTTCAAGATATAATACATGTTGTCCATAGAAATAGAAATTTATTCCATATGGATTTACCTATAAATCAACCTTTTATGTCTTTTACTGGTGGCAGCCTTTTAATTTTATCCCAAAAGGATGATATACCAGTCAATGCCCTCAAATGTATTCCTCATTTTACTGGTGAAATGCCTACTACTCCAGTAGAACATATCATAGATTTGGCCAACATATTCTCAGTGCATGATTCACAGAGGACAATGTGGTTGTTAGATTACTTTCCACTTCACTTAAGGGAAAAGAATTATAGTGGTATAGAGGTCTTCCACCCAACACCATTCATAATTGGGATGACTTAGGGGAGAATTTATGAAAACATTCTGAAGACAAGAGTGACCATTTGTCCCTGGTAGAACAATTAACCATAATTAGAAGAGAACCTCATGAATTCATGAGTGATTTCAACTATAAATTTCAAAAGACTTGGGAGTGAATCCCTACCTTGGTCAATCCTCCCGAGCATGATTTCGTATACTTCTTAAGAGCTCTTAATAGTGATATAGTTGTTTTGATTCAACCAATGGGTGTTTCTACCTTACCAGATGTATATGATATTGTCATAAGGGTAGAAAATTGTTTAATTTAGGCTAGGAAGATAGCTCTTAGGCCACCAATGCCTTTATTTCAAGAGCTTCCTTCATAGTCAATGGTGGCTCCTATCCTATTGTCTCTTATTCCAGTGGTTTCTACAATCCAACCTTCTACTTTTGTTGCACTTCCAAAAGATTTACAAACCTAGCTCTAAAGTATGAATAATGAGCTAGTGTTAATAAAGAGTCGGCAAGCTCAAAATAATAGGCCCTATTAGCCTCAAGGTCAAGGTTATCAACAAGATAGGCCACCTTATCAAGGACAAAATCAGTAAAATCATACTAAGTCCATGAATAGCATGCATACACCTACTGCAATCAATCTTAAGGCTTTGATCCCAATACAAAATAATCTAGTACAAGAGTAGGAGTGGCGTTACCCTTGTGAGAAAGCTCATAATAAAAATACTAGTCAAAATGGCAAGCTTGTTAAAAGTTCTAGTAGCTCAAAATGAAACCTCTACTTCAGAACAACAAATCGGCATGAACCAAACAACTGCTAGTAATCAAAATCATGCACGAAATGACTCCTCATTTGTCATTTGGGATCAAGAATATTTTTGTGGTGTAAATCAAGCGGCTACTGATGCAATAGCACATAATACAAGATCAAAGAAAAGAGCAATGGAGGGTGGTGTCTCTTCCATGGTTGGGCAGCCATCATCTTCCCAACCATCTCAAAATGTTATAAATGTTGGACCAACAAGTAGAACAAAAAAGGTTCCACAATCAAATCAGCCTGTTAATAGGCCTAAACAAACTTGGTGGAGCATCCTAAGATCACACAAGAAATGAGAATAGACCTTGTTAGAAAGGTTCCTTCTAAAGCTAATCAACTTCCTTTCAACATAGTGGAGAAAATGAAGAAATCCAATCTGAATGTTACTATGTGGGAGGCTCTATATATCCCATCACAAATGGATTTGCTACAATGGTCTTTAAAGGAACATAAATAAATGGACGATGTACAAGAAAAAGAGAAAACTACTACATCAAGCATCCCGATGCAACCCAAAGAAGAAGGGAATTCAAGTAAAATTAGTAATCCACCTCCCTTCTATCTTTCTCTAATTATTGGACATCATATAGTGCGTAATTGTATGATAGATTATGGGGCAAGTAGTTATGTTATGCCTAAGGCAATTTTTGGCATGCTTGGTATCAAGTATGAACCGATGGCTAGAAAGGTTTTACAATTGGATGGAATGGATGTCAATACAGTGGGAGTAATTAAATACCTAAGGTTGTCCTTGCATGCATGTCTTGGGTGTGATGTGTTGCAAGACATTTCATTCATAGACCTCCCTGCTCATTTTTCTATTTGCTTATCTAGGGATTTCACTACTAAGATAGGTGGGTACTTGTCTATTGACTGATCTCACATGTTATTCAGAACTAGATATGACACTAAAGCAACCATCAAAGCTGAGCCCATAGAAAAATATTATCTAGAACCATACACTCCTAGTCTAATAAATATGAATTGTACATTATATGATCAAAAAGAAGATTGTTATGTTCATGATCCTGCAAATCCTATAGAGGAGGTACTTGATTATTTTTTAGATGAATGGGTGATACCTTACTTTTTGACCCATTAACTATTGTTGAAGTGGAGGAGATTGGTCTTGGCACCTACTAAATTCATGAAGAGAATGCTACTATCCCCAACCTCATAAAATCTCAAGAAGACTTAGGGGGATTATGGTAGAATTTTTTGGATGGTTCTAGATATAGAAATAGTGTTTGTGTTGGAATTCAAGTGGATCCTAAGAAGATTGAGATCATTTCTACACTTCCTATGCTATAGAAGCAAAAATTTGTCAAAATATTTTTGGGTGGATGCAAGCTACTATAGGAGATTCATCCAAGATTCTGGTAAAATTGCAACACCCTTATTTGTCCTGCTCAGAAAAGACATGGATTTTGAAAGGACTGTAGAATGGAAATGTTCCTTTAAAACACTTAAGACAGCTTTGACACAAGCACTTGTCTTAAGAGAGCCAAATTGGACACTATATGTCCATATACACACTAATGCTTTAGATTTTGCAATAGGAGCAGTCATTAGACAAAAAGAAGGTAACAAATAATATGCCATCTACTATATCAGCAAGAATTTGTAAGGAGTTGAACTTAACTACACTATCACTGAGAAAGAGATGTTGAAAAAAAATTATGATATCAACAAGCTTAGGCATTATATCACTAGCTATCAAGTTTTTATCCACATAGATCACACAGCCATAAGATACTTAATGAACAAAATTTTAGTTGGGGGAGAGTATTCAAATGGTTGCTCTTACTACAAGAGTTTGATATAACAATAGTGGATAAGCCAAGGAAAGCTAATGTGGTGGTAGAGTTTTGGTCTAGACTACCTACACAAATAGAAGAAGGTGTTGTGTATGACTCTTTCCTAGATAATAATTTGTTTGCTCTTACTGTACACACACCATGGTTTTCTAATAATGTAAATTACCTAGTGGCGGGGAAAATACCATCACATTTCTCTCCTAGAGAAAAGAGACAGTTGGTGCATAAAATATTTCCATATTCTTAGGTAATTGGTTACTTATTTTACACTGGTCTAGATAATATCATGAGAAGATGTATAAGATAAGGTGAGGTCTTTGACATTTTGAAAGCTTGCCATGATGAGCCCTATGGGGATCACTTTGCAGCCAAAAGGAAAACTTTTAAGATCTTAAAAATAGGTTAGTATTGGCCAACTCTCCACAAGGATTCATTTAAGTACACCAAGAGTTGTAATAGATGTCAAAGAATGGGAAAACCAACAAGGATAGATGAAATTCCTTTGTAGCCATAGATAGCACTAGCACCATTTGAAAAATGAGGGCTTGACTTCATTGGCCCCATTTCACCAACCTCTAATAACAAAGAGTATATTTTGGTTTGTAAAGACCATTTGACAAAATGGGTTGAAGTCAAGGCACTACAATTTGCAAGAGATGGAAATGTAACTAAGTTCTTGTATGAAGACATCTTTGCCACATATGGAGTACCTAGAAAAATTGTCATTGATCGAGTTCCCCGATTCACTTTTAACCTTATTTATCAATTGGTTAAATAATATTCAATAAGACATAGAAAATCAACTCCATATCATCCCCAAGCCAATGGGAAAGTGGAGGTTACAAATAGAGAGATTGAGAATATTCTAACCAAAATAGTATAAATTCACATAAAGGACTAGATATCAAGATTACCTAAAGTAGTGTGGGCCTATAGAACAACATGGAAAATAACTAAAAGTTTCACACCTAATGTATTAGTCTATGGGAAAATAGCAATTTTTCCAATAGAGTTTGAGTACAAGACACTTAGGATAATAGTGGATTTAGGAATGGATTTGACATAAGCACAGAAATAAAGGTTACACAGTCTAAATGGATTGGATGAAATTAGAATGGAGGCCATGCATCATACAAAGATCATTTAGAAATAGAGAACTAAATAGTATAATCAGATTATAAAGGCCAAGGATTTCATTGTAGGTGGTTGGGCTTTACTATATGATTCTAGATACAAAGACCACAAGGGTAAGTTACAGTCTAGATGGTTGGGACCCTATGAAATTCAATAGGTATTTCCCAATTGAGTATTCAAGCTACAAACTATAGATGCAATTAAATTCACATTGTTGGTGAATGGACACATATTAAAGATTTATAAGCAGCCAGCTCATAAAGATCATTTTCTTCTTTCACTAATGCATCTATATGTTCAAAACAATGGTTCAAATATAGACAATCAATCACAAGATGATAACTCTGTAGCATATACTACTGGTTCTCACAGTGCCTCGGTAGATGACCTACATAATTCCTCTCTTAAGGTTACTCGAGTATAAATTACTATCCCATAATTTAATGCACACATAGCACAGTTACTATGATTCACAATCTTCTTCCAAGAATGCTTCATATTGCCAAAGGGATTGTAGCTTAATGAATTAAAGTTGCTATAATCTAGTTTGGGACCTATTGCAGTAGGACCTGTAGATTAATTCATGTGAGTTATCATAGTTAAGTTTGAGACCTATTGCAGAAGGTACCCACAATGCTATCTGACAACATGTTTTAAAGTTTTTGCTACAATGATTTCAGTTCATCACCTTTCATTTCACTTTTTTTCACACACGCAACATTAATCCTATCATATTAATTACATGCAGCATGCTCATTTCAATCCATGTTGCCAATTCAAATTTCAAGCATTTGAACTATCACTTCATAACCCATCATCCATACATTTCGCTTCATTTCATTACATGCACCACCCTGTCATTCATTTAACCATACATTGAAATTAACTCTTTCCAAATCAATATCATACTACGAATACTCTTCAATCATCCTCACACAAGTGGAGTTATTTTAATCGTGCATCCGACAGGTGCACATACTACACTACCATCATTATCATAGATTTTCAAAGCTTTCATTATGTATTTGTATTAAATATTGCATGCTATCTATTCATTACTTTTATTTCCATATTTTACAATCATACCCTTCACCTATTTCACATGAATTGAAGTGAGGTCACTTCAAAACTTAAGTTGGGGGGGTAATATATCAGCCAAATTTTTAGTTTTCCTCACCAAAATCCAAATGCAAAAACAAACATATAAACCCTTTTTGCCTTAATACTTTTTGCACCTGCAACCTTTTGTTGTCGATTTTATTGGTCAATTCCCTAGATTTTGAGCTAATTTCAACCCAATTCAAGCTGAATTAAGCTAATACAGAGGAGAAAGGGATGTAATCGTTGGAGGTACAGTGGAAAAGTGCATGTGAGTGTAGCAAAATAGAGAGGGTTTGAGGATGGTTGAATTAAATTTGAGTTGAATTCTAGAGAATTGAGCATATGCAGAGAGTATTTCACCATGGGAGGTGACATTATCTAAAGGGATCCATCATCCCACAAGAAAATATTGGAGGATACATTATGTTTTCCCATTTTTACAAGGGTTGGGTGGTTGGAATACTTCATAAAATTGATAGAATTCAATGAGGACATGACGAGGTAATTTGTAGCTACATTAGAGGCCACCGTCAGGGGGTTGAAAGTGGGTTCTTTTGAGGTCACAATTGCACAAGTTTTGGGTTTTCCAAGTGTTCGATCTGAATTCCCTACTCAAGAAAATGTAGTTGTAGCTAGGGATGAGTTTAGAGAGCTAAGAGAAAACCTTGATTGCTCATCACAAGGTACCAAGAGACTATCAATTTCATGGGTATGGGCCTCTTGTGTTTCTTATATCATTAAGTACATTACATGTGATGGTAGGCTATCTCTTTTGTACACTATTCATTTTAAGTTGTTAAGTCATCTCCGTCATAATAGATTGGTCAATGTGCCCAATTATTTGTATAATTTTCTCAAAAGAATGGGTTCAGAATATCAGAGGAAGCAAAATGATTCATCCTTATCACATTATTGTTTGATAACCTTGTTAGTAAAAGGATTCTAAAGATTCACCATCCCCAGGTGTCTTGGGATATTTTTGTAATTTATCAAGACATTAATCATATCCTCGAGGAACCTACAATTCTAGAAACCCTTGAATCGCCTATTGCATCTATAAGAGAAAATCCTCCTATTTCACGTGTGGCTTCACCTACCCATAGCCAAGGTGAACCTGAGGAACAAAATGTGTGAGATTTACCACATGCAACCTCTAGTCACCCTGTAGAAAAAGAGACTTTGTCTTCCTCTAAAACACCTAGGACCAAGAAAAAGAGAGGTACTTCTTCCACACCTTCCAAAGTACAAAAAAGGAAGGATAAGTAGGAAAGGAAATCTACCCCACCTAGGTGTTCAAGTCATTTGAAGAAGAAAGGTGTTATGAGAGGAAGTGTAGAAAAACTAGAAGAGGAAACAAGGGACAAAGGACAACAACAACAAGATGTTATGATGGTTGAATCTGATTCAAAAATGAAAGGAAATGTCTCTGAAAAATGTACATTTTCCTATAAAGATAAAGTGGTATATATCTACCACCTCTGAGTCAAGTTCAGAGGATGTATTTATTGTCAATAAAACAAGAAATAAAACCCCAATTAGCCCTAATAAGGAGGGTTATGATTATATAGGGGGTTGTGATGAGCAGTTTTTAGAAGATGGGAAAATGTTTTTGGAAGACAGAAATGTTAAGGAGTTACAAGAAGCTTTACAAAAGATTAGATAGCTAGAGGAATTGGTACAGACTTATGAGAAAAAGGACAAAGAAAGAGAGATAAAGATATAGTAGTTGGAGGGAAAACTACAAACATATGGACATGAGGAAAAATTGGACCTATTGGCACAGATTGCCATGGTCAAAACAAGGAATAGAGAGCTTGTAGCTAAAAATCATAAACCCCCTACTAAAAAAACCCCAACTTATCATACAACCTTGTCCCTTGGGTACTAACTATGGAAGGTTACTAATGAATTTTCTTAAAAAAATGAAAATTGGAAAAAGGAAAAGGAAGAAATGATGGTAGAGCATACTGTTGACGCAAAAATTTATAGGGGCAGTAGCCTTATAGGAAACTTAGCTATTGGGGGACCTGTGCAGTTAGCTAAGTGACCTTCGGGTTTTATTGAAGTTGTCTCTTCATTTGGGGGGGGGGGGTAAAGGGTGAGAAGAGTAACATGAAATAATCAAAACTAAACTAAGGCAATGCGCCAAATCATAAGAGAATTAACTAAGCATAATTCTAAGACAAAGGCTTTAATAGTAATTGTTGTTTCTCAAATAGATGCTTCCCAACACTACAAACATAAGAACATCACACTCTTTGCATAATATTACTCATACAGCATAAACCAACACATAAGAGTAGCAACATGATCTATATTTTATTAAGTTGCATTAAGATTACAAAATCTTGAGATAGACGTTCATATACTCCAGAAAATACAAGCACAATTTAATGTCACATTAAATGCATGAAAATAGAAAGGTTGAATTGACTGGCACAGTCTGCAAGTTCAAATTTAATAGAAAACACTACAAAAGGCTCATTCCTAGTGCTCAGGAAGATTTTTAAATCTATCTAACAACAACCTATAAAATGAGGAAAAAGTCTGCTTAAATAAGCCAGCCCACTGCCTGAAAGCCCAATGAGAAAGGTGCCACGAAAAATCCATCAACCATCCAAATCTTCTCAAGCCGAAACCAATAGAAAGATCACCCAGTATTGTGCCAACAAGCATGTCCCCTGAGAAACCTGGACTACGCAGGAACAGAAGAGAAAACAAGGCAGCAAAAGGGAACACACGACAGTAGAACGGATACTGAAGCACAGGCGTCAAACCCAAGATAACGGATGCACGAATGAGCGCCACACGTTGAACACACTGAGCCTGACAAAAGAAAGGTGAGACGGCTCAAAATAAATATCTAATAGGAAGCCACGTGTTCCAACGCTCAGCAAAAGAAACTGTAGTATGGGCCCAACTCGGAAAGAGTCAAGCAAGTGCCACGCGTAAAGAAAACAGAGCTCAGAAAAATAAAAACCATATGGCCCAATAGAAAGCTCTAATAGGAAGCCACATGGTGAATGCCGAGAAACTATGAGCAATATGGGACAAGGAAAAGTCGCACAGAGAAAAGAAAACCATGAAGGCAAAGCGGTGTGTGAATAAACATTCATAGGTTGGCGGCTCACGGGGGCATTTCACCTGTAGAATGGAGAACCCCAGAAACTCTAGTCTCACAAACCAGTCTAATTCCATCACAATTTCTCACAGCTAAGAGAGGGCAATCTGAAGGCCAGTCCAGACTTCAGTAGATGGCACAGAGAGAGTGCGTAGATTTTTGTGTGCCATGTTAAGATCAATTATTGCCTTAAAAGGCAATCCACCAGATACCTTTGCCTCCAACTCAAGCTGGAAAAAGAGTTGTGTTAGCTGAAGCATTCTCTAGTAACCTTGTAGTTTGGAAATATCAAAATCTTCAACATTCTCAAGAGAGTTAAAAGGAATGCATAGCATATCTTGAAGGTCCTGGGGACAAATTATGACCCTGAAATTTTGGCTGCTTATGATTCTCACCCAGGCGTTGAAATATTTCGCACAAGCCACCACAATGTTCGGACAATGATGCACCAAAGGAACCATGTACTGGGGAAGCCCACAGTTCCGCAAACGTCCATGAAAAGGATCAATAATTTTCTTCATTTTTTCACATGCAACCTCCCTTAAGCTCTTGGGGTTCTGAGATAACTCAAGATCTCAAACGTTATCCCAATATTCTGATATCAAAGCCTAGTTTCTAGGAGAAACCATGCTTAATACTTTTTGGTCTGTTGGCTTAGTGTAGGGTCAGGATGGCTTTATTGGAATACCCGGGGTAGCATAGGAATCTTGGGCATATATATTTACACAAGGCGCAAGCATTCTTTGTTTTTCAATACTCTCAGTGCCTACGGCCTGTGGTGAACTCTCTGTAATTTCAGCCATTTTCTTATATTTTTGAAGGACTCTACAAACTTTGCAACTTAGCTTTTGAAAACACTTCTCTTCTTTGCAAATGATTCAGATGGTTACACACTTTGTTAAGCTTACACAATAAATGCCCTCTGTGCGCTCCAACCTATCTTTTTGATTTTTGAGAAATTAGTTTAGCAAGGGTACATGTCATCTTTTCACATTAGTAATGCCATGCACCACTAAACCTTTTTCGAGCATGCAAAGAGATCACCAACCTACCAAAAGACTCTACACATTTAAGAGATATGACCTCATATAAAGTGGATCTTGATTTTTCTTGAAAAAAGAACTGAGTCAACATTGCCATATCTTTCGCAAGCCTTTGCATTTATTGATTACTTGATCGTAATCGGGTGCATCAACCAACGGCCTCATCCTAAAAGATTTACTTTGATTTAAATAGGAAAGCAACATTCTATATGTCGACAGTTGGCTCCCTCATTTCCTCTTTCAAACACTCGAACTGAGCAAGTTGCAACCATATCTGATTATCTCCATTATTTCACTCGCCATAATACTGGTTATCAAGGGTCCTTAGTGCCATTTTCTTTTGACGAAATCATGCCTTGCTTAATTAGGGAGGCCCCTAACCATCTATAAATAGGACCCTTGGCATTCTTGCTAATCCACATTTACATTTAGCATTCTTAGCAATTAGGCCCTAATACATCTTTAGTAATCTATTATTTGGCTAGAGTAGTAGTAGATATGGAAATGCCAATTAGACTGGTCTGCAAGAAGACCCAAGCCGCCTTTCTAGAAAAGATTAGGTGCAGGAATTTAAAACACATGACTGGCGTAAAAAATCTTGTGTATGTAAAAGCCATTAAATGGGTGCTAGGCAAGGATTATGTAGAATACGAGGACCAATATAGAGTGAATACCAGCATCATCTCACACTTTGTAGCTTCCCTATTGGACATCGACGTTTCAAAATAGAAGATTTTGAAGCTTACAAAGAGGGCTTTTCCCCAACGCTACCTCAAAGGGTTGGAGAATGTGGTGAGAGCTGCTGAGTTTGACCGTGGAGTTCCTTTTGTTTGCAACCTACACCGAATTCTTGAGGAAGGAGGACCAGTGCCAACTAGGCCCTTTCTGCGTGGCTTTGATTTTGAGATCCACGAGGAACATCGCCTCAAGTTTCACACCACCTGCCACTTCCTGGTGAGCATGCATAATGTTGAAGCCTTCCATGAGGTGCAATGGTACGAGAACTTTGAGAGGATGGTGTTTCCTCATCATGTGCCACCTGTTGCTATTGTTGGACCTTCCAATGCCCGAAGAATTGTGCTCCATTTTCTTTTTTTCTTTTTGACAAATTTTGCCACACTGTTAGCGAAAATATATATATGTATTTTGTAACCTAGTTGATGGCCCCGCTGATCAATATGTATACAAATGTAAATGTTCCTACGATTCATACAATATATATCTTCTATATTTTGGCTCCTTCCTCACTTTATTTCAATTTTGCACCAATGTAGTTGTTAATCTAAGATAGCACTGAGAATAACCCAAAACTAACAAAGCAGGGAAAATATATACATATCTACAAATTTATTGCAAGAGTTGAATCAATTTTTTTTTTAAGATGTATTTCGTTAACTAGAATACCCAAGGCTTCACCTTCCATAGTTTCTAACTCAAACGAGTTGTATTGCTTGCATTGGGTGATCTTGAAAGGTCATTCCTAGAGGTTGTCGAGCTTGCCATGTTGACCAAGCTTTGCTTTGTGCTCATTAAACTTGAGCACCAAGTCTCCACATCGTAGCCACTAGTCAAACATCTTCCTGTCGAACCATCTCTTTACCACCTGTTGACGGTTTGTCATTGCCTCAAGAGCGTGCTCTCTTTTCTCCTAAACCTCAAGTAACTCTGAAAATTGCACCTCCATTGCTCCATTTTGCTCAATCTCAAGGGACTTCAGCAGTTGGATTGTAGGGATTTCCATAGAAATGGGCAATAGCACCTCCTTCCCATATACTATCTTGTAAGGAGATTTTTTCAATATTTGCTTTGGTGTGATACAGTTTTCCCACAGTCTTGTTCGGAGGTGTTTATGCCACTCCCTTTGATGTTTTGAACCTATTCTCTTGATCAACCTGATGAGGTTCTTGTTTGTAGATTTAGCGAGGCCATTCCCTTGTGGGTAGAAGTTAGAAGACGTCTTCAAGAAGACTCCATATTTTAGTGCAAATTGGCTCATTTTGGAGTCGAGAAAAGCTTTAGCATTATCAGATATAATTATCTTTGGCGGGCTGAACCTAGCCACTAGTTCCTCTAGCAAGTTTACAATTTTTTCCTTTGTTGCATTCTTCAATAGTACAACTTCAGCCCATCTGGTGAAGTAGTCAGTTGTCGTTAGTATCCACCTATGTCTATCTGATGAAAATGGCTTGATCATGCCAATGAAGTCGAGACCCCATTGAGCAAACAGCTCTTCCACCACAATTGGTTTCAGTGGCATAGCAGCATTTTTCCTTTTTCTGACAAAAAACTGACACTCACTGCAAGACTTCACTAATGAATATGAGCCATTGAACAATGTAGGCCAGAAATAACCAGCACATATGATCTTGATTGTTGTAGTTTTTGCTGAAAAATGACCTCCAGCTGGGCCACTGTGATACTGCTCCAATATCCTTTTTGATTGCTCTTCAATTACACATCTTAACAAAATACCATTGAAATTTCTCTTAAAAAGAACTCCCTCTAAGAGTACATAGCCATTATTTTGCAATTGATAAAAATACCTCTTAAATGGGGGGAGGTCGAATGGATACCTTCTTGTTTGCATAAAATTAATTTAGGCGTCCAGCCAGTCATCTTTGAAGCTCTCTTCATTTAGCAACACGGGTTTCGGGACCTTAGACTCGACAATTAATTCATTGTTCTCCACTAGATATTTGCATAGCCCCTTCCCCTTCACAATCCTGACTGGATTGATCGATGTCATATTCGAGAATCTTGGTTATCCAATTACCCCATTTCTCGGTAATTTCACCTTCCATAATGTATTCTCGCACACTAGGGTGTGGCACACAAACAATCACCTTGTTGCATGATATAAGGTGTCGAAACTTCTTTATCCCCTTGACAATAGCAAAAGCTTGCTTCTCCACAAAGTTGTATTTCACCTCATATTCTTTCAGGGTGCACGAATAGAAGGAAATAGGCAATTCTCTTTTATCTTCATTGTCCTTCTACCTTAGGATAGTGGTGATATTGTTGCCACCACCAAAGACATACATAATGAAGTGTTTTGATAAATCTAGATTGTTCAAAAGCTTTTCTAGCTTTCCCTGTCCATTTGAAAATATGGTCTTTTTTCAGCATCAGGGTGATGGGATGAACGATCCCTACAAAGTTTGCTATGAACCAGCTAATGAAATTAACCTTGCCCAGAAAAGATTGAACTCCCTTTTTGTTGACAGGTAAAGGGAGTTCCATGATTTCTTTAACCCTTTTTGGATCAATGGTGCTACCCTCCTTCAAAACGACATAGCCTAATAGCTTCCCCTACAGGACCCCAAACATACACTTCTTTGGGTTTAAAGAAATCCTGAACTCTTGGCATTTCTAGAAGACAAGCTCGAGATGATCAAAATGATCCTCGACATATTTTGAAAACATGGTCAGGTCATACAAATAAATAAGAATAATCTTATGTATCAAATCCTTGAAGGCAATGTCCATAGCTTGCTAAAAAATGGCTCTAGCATTTGAAAGTTCGAAGGTCATTTTAGCATAAGCATATGTCTCCCACTTGGTAGTAAAAGTTGTTTTGTGCTGGTCCTCCTCTCTCACATGAATCTAATTATAACCGGGGAAACCATCCAGCATTGAAAACATTTCGGAACCAGCAACTATTTGCAGAATTACCTCCATTGAAGGCAAGGGGTAATGGACCTTCAGGGACACTCTATTCAGGTCTCAGAAGTTGATGCACAGCCATATGTCATCGTTCTTCTTCTGAACCGGCACCAGTTAGATACCCAAGTGTTGTGATTGATCAGGAACACTATCTGAGATGCAATCAACTTATTCAATTCATGTTACATGAGTGACTTGATCTTTTGATTGACTGGCCTCTGCCTTTGACGCATAGGCTTTGCTCCTTCTAGTAGCTCAATGGTATGTTGGATAATCCTGGGATCATATCCCTTAAGATCATCATATGACCATGCTACAACACTCGGATATTCCTTGCAAAATTGTTTCAACCTTTCTTTATTCTTCTATGAGACTCCTTTTCCAACCTTGAGCTTTTTATCTTCTTTGATATGCAAATTGGTATAGTCGCCTTTATCAGCTACAAGATTTCTCTTGTCTTTCATTGCATCATCAGAATCAAAAAGAATCTCGAGAGTGACTAGGCCCCTGGGAAGCTTGTTAGATTTGAGCTAAATTACTTGATCTCCATAGGCCTCAGCAATCTTCGGTTGTAATTGATCGGAAAATACTCTAGAAAAATGGAGAAATGACGTGATATGAGCATCACTATCAAAAACCTACTAGTCTTTATCATTGTTCGGGACTACAGGTCGCACAATCACTCGCACTGAATGTTTGTTGTTAATCAACTTGGAAGCTGGCTCAAACTAAGATCTGACAGTTGCCATTCGGTCAGCTTCGGAGTTCTACTCTCTACGTATAGCTTGGATATTGAATGCCTCAAAGCCTTCAATTAGGTCCCAAACTCTATGTTGGTATGATCACATACAGACATTCTTGGTAGCAGAGAGCCCTCGGATTTAGTTCACCACCAATTTGGAATCTCCAAACACACATATTTTCTTTGCGCCCATTCTCTCCACTAGACTCAAACCGTGGACAAGGCCTTTGTATTTTGCTTCGTTGTTTGAGCATTTAAGCTAGAAGCAATAAGACCTCAAGGTCTTATCCTTGGATGGAGACACCAAACATATTCCTGCACCGGCTCCTACTTTGCATCTTGCTTTGTCAAAGTGCAAGGTCCATAACTCAAAGGATGCTTCACCTCTGGACTCTCAAGTCACTGTGGGCATAATCTAGTCCTCTTCATGTATGACATACGTTCCTAGCCCAAATGCATGATAGTTTTCGAAAGGTTCTGTATCTATGAATTCATTCAAAAGAGCCTCCTCTGCCTCTGTCTGGGAGTTGCTTGCTTCTTCCTCAAGGATTTTGACATTGAGTCTCTCTTCGGAAGTGATTGAGGTATATGTTGGCTCAAAATTGATCGTGGCTTCATTAGCCACATATTCAGAATGCAAGGATTCTGACAATAACTTCATCTTGAATCCATGCTTCGTTCTCATAATCAAGTAAGACCAGTCCAATTCCAGGTAGCCTCCAACATTTGCAGTGAATTCTTAGGACAAACATATCTCAAACAGAGGAGGGATGTTGATGAGCATAGTATCTTGATTCACGATAATGTTGGGACAAGCAAATAATCTCATGGGCAATCTTTTAATTACTCTGACGCTTTCAACCTTGTTCCCATCGATTTGCATAACTCCTTTATTAAGTGGTTCATATTTGAGCCCCAGAGCATCAGCCACTTGCTTAGGCATGACGGTGGTGCTAGCACCAAAGTCAATCATACAATTATGCAACAGCTTGTTACCAATGATAAGTGTTAGAAAGAAAGGCTTGGGTTTAGGCTTACTCTCTTTTTTGGCTTTCTTTTCTTCTTGTTGATTTGCTAAAACTCTATCCAAGTCTGGCTTGGATGTCTTATCTTTTGAGGGCTGCTCCAACATCTTCATGTCTTCCTCTCCTGGTAATGCCTTCTGCAATAGCAAATTTTTCTCTAGGATGGCCAAGATATCCCACAAAGAAACATTAGCAGAGGATTTCTTTAGTTGCTCCATCGCATTGAATGGTGTCCATAACTGATAACTTACTGTAGCTTGCTCCTTTTTCCTTGTAGTTGGTGCATCTGGCTATTTGGAAACAGTCGGGGTGACCATGGGAGCTTTTTCTTTTGGAGGAGGTGATTTGGAATGGCCACCTTGGACTGCTATGGAACTGATGACAAATTTTCTGATGGACTAGGCATTGACTTAGGTGAACCTTCAGTCGACAAAGATGTGAATTCTCCAGTGAGCCTCTACCTGGAATGAGTATTGTAATCTAACTGTACTTGCTACACTTGGGCTACTGGAATATCATTCAAGAATGTCGAATCTTTTCCTTCCATCCAACAAAAGAGTGCCTGGTCTAGAGCTATTTCTAGCTCTTTCTCTATAGACATTCCTTGGATTTGAGCAGTGATAACTGCATTATCCATTTGCTAAGAGGCTTGTGTTTAACCTCTATGATCATGGGCGATGCCTTGATTTCATTGCTCTGCTATTCTCTATTGCAAATTCCCTCTCGGACAATTTCAGGGCATATGTGCATAATTGCAAGGGAAGCACCATGAATTAGTCTCCTCGGCAAGATTGTTTTGTCCTACTACAAACTCCTTGCTTGAACTAGGATAGGTGGTCTGCATCGACATAGTCACAAGGATGACCTGGTTGTTCTATTGAGCTTGGGTATTGTTGCATGATCTATTGAGCTTGGTAGCTATATTGTTGTTGCTTCATACTAGTTAATTCATTTTTCATGGTTTTCATTTGCTCCTTCATCTCGTTCATTTCAGCCGTCAGGGGGTTAGGCACCGGAGCCACTCTCGGTGTCATTCCCGAGTACACATACATAGACTGGGGAGGAGTTGAAGGAGCGCTAGTTGAAGCTACCTCTGATTCTGCAGCATCGAACTCTGATAATAATGGCATAATAGGTCTCGGTGCCAATTTTTCGGCAGCAATAATATTGTTCTCCGTAGTGATGACAAGATTGTAGGCATTGGGTAGAGTATTTCCACCGAGAGCTTGTAGCATCATAGAAATATCAGCATTTATTGACTTTAAATAAAACATGAATGCCAGGTCTAGAGGGGGTTGACTACCAATTGCAACTCTCTGCCAAGTCGAATGAAATTGAGCATTCAAATTGGCACTTCATGGGGAGCTCGCTTTATATGAGCCAGCTGGTGATATAGCCAAGACTTGTCGCCAACATTTGAGAAGCATTAGTAAAAAGGATCTCTAAGATCATCCCAATTGGAAATTGTATTAACCGGAAGAGTGTCATACCAGTTCAATGCCTTACCTCTAAAAGAGGTGGTGAGTAATCTTAAAGCCACATTCTCATTAGTAACGCCATGCACCAGACATACATCAACTACATCTTGCAAGTGCTCCATCAGAGTTTTTGAATTATCCTTGGAGAACTTAGGGATAGCCTTTAAAGAGGAAGTTGGGATTGGAGCTCATACTGTAGGAGGCACTAGTGCTACCAATGGACTACCAACATCCCAATCTACATAATTTCTAGCAGCCATTGGCGCAAAAGACGGAGGAGAAGAGGGAGGAGAAGTATTAACTTGTCAACCTCTCGCCTAGACTGAAACTAACGGTGGTACAAGCAGGCCAAGAAATCTTGTAGTTTGAGACCTAGTGACGAGCCTATGGCTCATACACTCCTATTGATCACGCGAATGTGCTAGTTTGTGTCCCATCGGGCATGCCAGAAAAAGAACTATTGACACAAAAATTTGTAGGGGCAGAAGCCTTATGAGAAACTTAGCTATTGGGGGACCTGCGCAAATAGCTAAGTGACCTTTGGGTTTTATCAAAGTCGGCTCTACATTTTTATGGGGGGGAGGTAAAGGGTGAGAAAAGTAACATGAAATAATCAAAACTAAACTAAGGTGATGCACCAAATCATAAGAGAATTAACTAAGCACAATGCTGAGAGAAAGGCTTGAATAGTAATTGTTGTTTATCAAATAGATGTTTCCCAACACTGTAAAACATAAGAACATCACACTCTTTGAATAATATTACTCATACAGCATAAACCAACATAGAAGAGTAGCAACATGATCTATATTTTATTAAGTTGCACCAAGATTACAAAAGCTTGAGACAGACGTTCATATACTCCAAAAAATAGAAGCACAGTTTAATGTCACATTAAATGCATGAAAACAGAAAGGCTGAATTGACTGGCACAGTCTACAAGTTCATATTTAATAGCAAACACTACAAAAGGCTCATTCCCAGTGCTCGAGAATATTTTTAAATCTATCTAACAACAACCTATAAAATGAGGAGAAAGGTTGCTTAAATAAGCCAGCCCAACGAGAAAGGTGCCACGGGGAAGCCATCAATGATCCAGATCTTTTCGAGCTGCCACCAATAGAAAGATCACCCAGCATTGTGCTAGCAAGCACATCCCCAGAGAATCCTGGACTACGCAACAACAAAAGAGAACATGCAGCATCAGAAGGGAACAAGCGGCAGTAGAACGAATACTGAAGCACAGGCGTAGAACCCAAGATAACGGATACACAAACGAGCACCACATGTCGAACATATGGAGCCCAAAAAAAGAAAGATGAGATGGCTCAAGAGAAAGCTCTGATAGGAAGCCATGTATTCCAATGCTCAGCAAAAGAAATCATAGTGTGGGCCAACCTCGGAAGAGTCAAGCGAGCGCCACGCGTAAAGCAAATGGAGCTCAACAAAAGAAAAAACATACGGCCCAACATAAAGCTCTGATAGGAAGCCACATGGCGAACACTGAGAAACTGTGAGTGATACAGAACAAGGCGATGTCATGTAGAGAAAAGAAAACCATGAAGGCAAAGTGGTGCGTGAATAAACATTCACACATACCAAGATATTGGAGGGTAAGGATATTGAATTAAGAAAGTTAGTTGTTAAAGTGGAAGAGGTAGCAGACAAATTTGTCTAGATTGTCACTTGTAGACCCCTAGCTAGAACTTATGCCTTGTTTCCCTAGGAAAAAAATTTTAGTCTCCAATTCAATAGGTTAATAAGCAACCAGGCAGTTTCCATGACCATAAAATTTGATTTCCTTAACATTTTTGTTGATTCTACACTAGATGAACGAGACCAACTCTATGAATATTATCTACATAATAATGTAGTTCCAGAGGAGACATAATGGAAACCCTTGATGTTTGTGGGGTATTTACAGGTAAGTGCACTAGCATCCTACTTTAGAAAAGAAAATTTCAAGGGTGAACTCATGGAGGAGTGTGAGGAGAGAAAAAAATCAATTGCTCTCCCAATGAGAAAATAATCCAAGGACCTTGATGCAATCATAAATGAATGGTTACAACTTCTGGATCACAAGAGTGCAAGAAGAAAGATCATTAAATTAAGCATACAAGATTACAATAGAATGCAGACATTGACAGTTGGACTAGTTCATCATTGTTACAAGTATGTGTAGGAGAGATGGGATAGTTTGACTCCAAAATTATAGAGGAAAGAGCCCCATTCAGTGTATAACTTCATGGCCTTGATTGAAAGAGTGTGTAGATACATTGATATTGATGTTGACAAAGCACTTAAATGGGTGTCATTTACATTCCAGCCACCAATACTCCTTTATCCAGTGCCACATTGGACAGGAGATAAAATGGAGGAATGTGAGCAGGCTGAACTTACCAAAACAAGGAGACTTTCATGCTACAAAGGATTTTACCAAAAGCAGATCAAAGGAGTGAACACTATCATGGATCTTAGAGAAATTACACTATACTACAACCTCCATCCCTAATTGATTTTCTTGAGGGAAAGCAAAAGGGTAGTTGGGGGGGAATGATGAGTCCATATATTAGTTAGTTTTTATATCTTTTACACATACTTATAGACATTACCAAGACATTTCTCCAATACATATTCATACATTATGCTATCTTTGATACCTATTATGCAAACCTTGAGCCTGGTTTAAGTATATGAAAGTATAATTATGATGTGATGGTATTGCATGATTTATGTGTGAATATGTATGAATTGTGATTGGATATCTATGCTTAGTCATGGTTGTTAATATTGTTTACATGTTTTGTGAACTAAGCCCTTGTAGCCAGAGGAGGCATTGTAGCCCGCAACCAAAGGAGTTCTTGGATAGAAAAATAGGGGATGTCCTAGAATAAATTGAACATGATGACTATAGCATGGAGACATTTAATAAAGGAGATAGTGCATCATTATGACGTTTACTAAATATGTTGGAGAAGGAAGACCCCTGTTACAATTGGGATTCTAACATAACTAATTTTGAGCATTCTGCATTCCAATGTATTACAATAGAGTCACAATCCAACTTGGACTCTTCTTCTTTCTAGTTATGTTTAGATTTAACTGAGTTTTTATCATACTCTGAAATCTAGGGAGTGATAATTAATAGTTTCATTTAAGAGTCCTATTTTGAATAAGCTCCCATTTGCCTATATGTAAAGCTCGATGGTTGATTCTTAAGTTACCTAGTTATTCAGTTCTTAGTCATTTAGTTTTATCAATTGATAGTTAATATAGTTATCAGATACTTTTAGTTTTCAGTTGTTATGCAAACTATGTTTATTGTGCAATTATGATTTCATGAATAAGATTTTTCAACATAATCTTATGTGATATTCTAGATTTGTGCAATGAATGAATTTCAATTATGATGATTGTGTTGGATCTAAGAAGTTAGATTTGGTTTTAGATTAGTAAAGATAGCTACTTGAGCAAGGGCCACTCAAGGTAATTGTCCTTCACTCCTTTCTTTTCTGTTATTTCAAAAAAAAATTAGTTGTTACTTTTTTTGTATTAATGATAAGTCAAACACAGTGAGGATACAACATTCAATAGCACATGCTAGCTATACTTACAGAGTCACAAATACAGTCCTAAACCATAACAACCTTGAATTTTCAGCAAAAGTGCAGAAAAAAGTTAACATATAGAGTTGCAGAACTTGCAGCATAAATAGAAAAACATCAATTATAGTTGGTCTATACATGAATAGTTGGACACTACATTGGAAAACAAATGAATAGCTAGGCAAAAGAGTGTTGAAAGCAAGGATTTATTACAACTCCAACTTCCTACTGTTGCTTCAGTCCTCCAAGTAGTTCCAATTGACCAGTGCATTGATGGCTTCCAACTCATCTTTAGAGAAGGGCTCTTCAACCTCATACTTTGCATTGGTATACTATTGTGTTGCTTTGTCTTCTTTGATGTCTTTTCCTTTTCTATACTGTTGTTTGAATTCTTCTTTCAAGGTCTCCAAAGCTTGCATGAAGATAGTCAAATTGGGTTGCCCCTACTACCATGGGTGTTCATGTATAGTTTCTCCCTTGTGGATGAGCACCATTCCCTCCTTGAGGAGCTTTAAGAACTTACTCTCTGCAATCTCCAATGATGATACCACCTGCAAGGCAACATTGAAGAATATGAGTCTTTTATTTGACTCAGTAAGGCACCTCTGAACCCCATTGTACTTGTCATCATTTCTAGATTTCCGTATAATCCATAATATTTCAATTGTCAGAACAAACCAGAATAAATGAAGTTCTTTGCTCAATTTAGAATCAAATCCTGGTAGGATTTCTTTCCAATTGATATTCCCATTTGAGCTCCAAGTACCATACTCATTCTAGAACAAATTCCGAATTTCATTAGCATACAAGCACTCAAATAGTATATGAGAAATAGTTTCAGGTACTTTGTACATTTGACAAATATCAACATCAACATTTTTTAATTTAAAAGGAACCTTTTGGAGCATAACAAGCCATCTAAAAGAGGTCTTTTTAGCATCCATTCCATTATGCCATAGATAAAAGAAAGCCTTTTTCCAATATTTTTTTTCAAGGTTAGTATTCCAGACCTTATTAAGGTATTCAGTGGGTGTAGAGGAGTTAAGAATCTCTTTATAAATAGTCTTTGTTGTGACCTCCTGTAAGGGGAGAGTCCCCTTCCACCGGATGTCCACAGGTTCATCTTTCCATGTTTTCATTTGGAAATTTGTAAGCCAACCCTTCCAAGCATCTTTTAAAATAGAATAGGTCCTAAAGTTAGACGAGGGTAACCCATAGACCTCACTCAACTGATCCCAACCAACCAGCGAACTATCCTTGACAATATTGCAGAAAGTTTTGATGCCCAGTTGGTTCCACTTCTTTGTTGAGTAGCCTTGCAACAAGGCTAGGGGTTTACCATTGTGTTCAAGGTTCCACCAAATGGAACTACCCAGATGAATCAGGTTTTTGTTAGGACCAGTTAGGAGAGGGCTAAAGAAATTATCCCTTATAGCTTCCCAAGCCTTCCAAATGCTTTTGAAGACCAGTGAACTTGCAGGCACTATTGGGTGCTTGGTGATGAGGAGATCACTAAAAGGAAATGCCTTCCAAGACTTATCCAATTTGGGAACAGCTTGTGAAATTTTATTCCTGATTAGAACCTTCCAAGGCTCATTGCCATCAAGGGCCTTGATGACCCACTTTGTAGCTAGAGCCATACCATTATTTTTCAAATCCTTAAGGCCAAGACCACCATTGATTTTATCCAAACAACAACACTCCTATTTTACAGCATGCAATTTCTTCTTGCCTTTCCCATTAGACCATAGGAACCCTCTGATTTTCTTTTGGACCTCATTGACCTGATAGTTGTTAAAAGAACCAAACAGAGGCAAAATAAAGAGTATAGGAGGACAAAATCTTTTGGCAAACTTGAATCCTGCCAGCAAGAGATAGATAATGCCTAATCCACCCATTCAATTTCTTGTCAATCTTGGATTTTAGCCACTGCCACATTTCCTTTAAGTTGGGTGAAATAGAGAAGGGGATCCCCAAGTACCTTATCTTCTTTTGGGGGCCCCCACACTGGAGGTCAAATTTTGCAGCCAACTAGGAGGGGCCTCAAGCCATCCTAGTAATATAGATTTAGCTTTTGAAATCCTAGCCCCAGATGCTAGGTAGAATAGTTCGAGTTTGGTCATTAGATTGTCTAAGTTATCCTCTTCCAGTTCCACAAAAATAGAGGTGTCATCAGCAAACTGGATATTTAGGATCTCACTATTGTTAGGAAGGATCACCCCTCTCACTTTAGGAGAGGTATAGTTGTCTCTTAGTAGGTAGTGAAGATCATCTGATGCAATAACAAACAAGGCAGGGGCAATGGGACACCCCTACCTAATTGATCTTTCCAACTAAATAATATCATACCTAGAACCATTCACTTCCACCAAAGCAGAGGCATCAGTAAGGAGAGTGCCAATCATTTTAGTAAATTCATGTGGGAACCCGAAGCCTTCTAGAGCCATTTTCAAAAAGGGATATTCCACTCTATCTAGGCCTTCCCAAAATCTAACAAGAGCATTGCCACATTTTGCTGAGACCTCTTGGCCCAATCTAAAGCCTCCCAGCTAGTGATTAAGTTTTCAAGGATAGATCACCCTTTAATAAACCCATTTTGAGTGGAGTTTATGAATTTGGGAAGGATATTGGTTAGCCTTAAGGCCAAAACTTTTGCAAGAACTTTGTAGGAGATATTCAAGAGGGTAATAGGTCTCCAGTTTTTAATCAAGGTGTTGTCCCCTTCTTTAGGTAGCAATTTTATAAGGCCTTCGTTGATCCAAGGACCCAAGGAACCTTTAGTAAGGGCCTCCATGTAGACCTAGTGGAGGTACTCACATATCCAATCAATGAAAAATTTGTAGAACTCCACTGGGAGCCCATCAATCCCTGGGGATTTATCATTACTCATGGATAGTATTTCCTTTTTAATCTCCTCTTTAGTTATATCAGCAGAAAGTATCTCCTTGTCCTCTTCAGAGTTTTTTTCAAGCATTAAACTCTTAAGTTTCTTTTTGGCCTCCACACAGCTTTCTCCCTTATCCTCAGATCTGAAGAGATCTTTATAAAATAGCATAAATTACTGTAAAATTTCTTCTTGTTTTATCAACGTCACACCATTGTGGAAAATCTGGTCTATTTGTTCTTTCATGCCTTTTTCTTTAATATATCCAAAGAATAATTTTGAACCTTTCTCCCCGTTGCTCAGCCAATTGATCTTGGCCCTCACCTTAAGCCCTTGAACTTTATTGGCTTGCAGCTTCCTTAGTGAGGCTTTAGCCTTTTTGAGCTCCTCATAAAGTTGTTCATCCATGTGTCTATCTTGGATTCTTGCTTCAGCAACTAGTAGCTCATCTTGTAATTGGTTTTCTTCCCTCTTCCTATCCAAAGCCTTCTTTTTGCCAATAGTCTGGAAAATGCATCTCCAGGCTTTAACATTTTGATTCCATCTTTCTATGGGGCTAGAACCTCTCAGCATCCACCTATTGACACCCTGCAAGGTACTCATTGCCTCAATATAGTCTTTGTCCCTCAACAGGCTAGTGTTAAGGATGAATTTGTCCCTATTCTTGGGGATAATTTTGACAACACTGTTCATGGATATCCTAGCTTTAATTGGGTGATGGTATGAGAGAGTGTAAGGATACACCAAAACTTTGTTACCTTCATTGAAAAGCTCAAAATAGCAATCATCCTTGTTGGCATAAAACCTGTCTAGCCTACTATAGATCCTCTTGCTGCCCTTCTGAGCATTACACCAAGTGAACCACACACCATTTATTTCATGTTCCATACCCTCCAAGGGGTCAAAAATATTCAGCTTGTTCTTCATCCTAAGCCAGTAATGCGACTCATTCCCTTTCCATTCCATATTGATGCCACCCTTTTTATCCTCCCTATTCTCTATCATGTTAAAGTCACCCCCTATCACCCAACATTTGGGAGTTCAGCTAACCACCTCCACAACTCACTTCTACCAAGATAGTCATTTGGAGCGTAAATTGAACAAACACCAAACTTGGCATCACCCCTCTCAAAGGTGGCCCAGACAACCCTGTTGCAAGGAGAAACCCCTGAACTAGTTAGGTAGGGCCTCCATTTATTGTCCACCAAGATGGCAACACCCCCTTTACATTTTTCATGCTTGGATGGCAAAGCCAAAGATTCACCCCAGATGAAATTTAGATTGGTCTCAAGCAAGAACCCCATAGCCTTGAGCTCTTGTAGCAGAACAAAGTCTTTATTTTTCTCTAAATTCAAGAACCTTCTAACCACATACTTCCTGTCAAGAGACTCTAACCCCCTAATATTCCAAGAAGTGTAGCTAACTATCATTACTACATTTAATGGTAGGGGTCTCTTTAGAATTCTTAAACATTTCAAAGAACTTAATTGCAGACTCTTCATTTTCAAGTCTCTTGGGAGAGGGAATAGCCAGTATTATGCTATTTTTCTTCCTCTTCCCTTTGATGATACTTGCACCATTCTTGCATATGGTGATGGTGCTACCTTTCTTCCTTTCTCTTTTCTTAGGCTCCTTAGGAGGGTGGGTTACAAGCTCCCCAACACAGGTTTTAGAACTTTCAAGGGCTATTTCAGATTTCTTTGCATTGCCATCCCCATCTAAGGGAGGTTTCAAACCATTACATAGGTTGTCCCCAAAAGGCACAACATTGGAAGGGCCCATTGGAATTTCAAGGATCTCCTCACCACCAAGGTGCCCAACAGGGCACGCAAGGTCACGGGTTAGGCAGAGGCTAGATTCCACAACTTGGGGTGCATCGGTCTTATCTACAAACCATTTTCTAACCATGTCAATCAAGGAGTTAAGGGAGTCCTCCATCGGGGAAGATTCAGACCAGTCACAATTGGTTGTGCAGGCATCCTCGTCCCCTCTAGAGATGCCCAAGATAGAGGCATCTTGGATGCCATCAAGATTTAATTTTTTGGAAAAATAACCTGCAGGATTCTTGGAGGAGTGCTTAGACTCAAAATTAGAAATCAAATTTTTAACCATGGACGGATTTTCACTTTGTTCCTTGTTTCCACAGTGAGTGTTAGAGATTACTGTTTCTTCATCCACCATAATGCTGTTAATGTATGTTTTAATGACTTCAATTTTATTTTTACTTTTTTGCTTTAAGTTTTCACCTTTTTTCATTATGTTCTTAAGAGCCAACTGTTGTGCATTTTTCCACCCAACGCCTGTTGGAGCATTGGAAGGGGAACCGTGAGAAGGATCCTATGGGGGGGAGGGCATACCATGGGAAGATGCAAGCACACCATCTAACAGGGGGGAGAACAGATTGTGGGTACCAAAGGGGGAGGCAACACTGGAGAGGGGGTCAACATTGGATGGGGAGGGAGAGACATGTGCCAGACCCACAGGGGAAGAACCAATAGGGGGGGCCTCTGAAATGGGGGATGGCATGAGGCCCACAACAGAAACCACCTCCTTCTCAACCGAAGAAGCCAGTTTTTTGACACCACCATGTGGCTCAGAGACAGGGCAAGCACAACCACCTCGAATCAAGGGACAGTTCTTTCTCAAATTCCCTTCTTTTCTATAGAGATAGCATGCACCAATTACACCCAACACTTCGACTGGGTAGACATGGAGCATGCCTTCAACTTTAATTCCAATATTCCCAGGCATATTCACCCCTGGGTTGAGAGGCACAAGCACCCTTGCATTCAGATCAAGTAAGGTAACCTTGGCCCTGTCTACCTTGATCACATTTCCAAATGGCTCAACAATTTGAGGGACAAAGGACCAAAGATCTTGGGGAATATTCTTGATTAACAGCCATCTAGGGCTAGAAAGGGTGAGGATTTCATCACAGTTGGTGCCTAGTGACCAAGATAGAACCCTAAACATGGATTTTCCAACACTCCAATAGGGTTTTTTTAAGATCTTTGCTTGCATTTCATGGTTTTTGAAATAGATTTAAAAAGGAATTTTTGAATCATTCAACACAACAAAATTTGCACATTTAATTTTTATGCCACATAGAATTGAACCAGTTGTCTAAATATTTTCTCGCGGGGAGATTCTCCAAATCGATGGCAGCCATAAAAACTGCGACTTCGGAGAGCCTACCCCTCTCTTTGCAGATAGAATCAAGCATATTAGGGTTAGGAGCGATAACAGTGGTATCTGAAGGAAGCAAACCCTGTGGGCTTCCATCAGCACCAAAGACCTCTCCTTCACCTACCAGATCAAAGACAAATTTCGCACTTTCTAGACACTTAGGGTGATCAAAGGCAACTGCATCATGAAACGATTTGGGGTGGTTAATGGTATTACCTAACCCAACATCCTTCGCTGCAATGCCAAAGGATTCGAGGGGGGCCTCACCCCCCTCCATGGAACCTTACTCGTGTGACAAGGCTTTGGACGAGAGAGGAAAAATACAGAATAAAAATAACTATCCAAAGAGGAACAAACACAACCCATGGAAAAGCTAGGAAATAAAATCACAACACATCAAACGAAGAAGAAATAAATGAGGAAGGCATAGAGGGAGATGGGGGATCCATACCTTTTTGGGGGAGGGTCGAGCCTCCCCCACCCTTGTGCCAATGAAACCCTCGACCAGGCTCTTGGTAGCCACCCTGCTTGCTCGACTTTCAGTTCTCTCTCTCCTTCTAGAAAGCTTAAGAGAAAAGCTCTATAGGAAGCCACGTGTCCCAACGCTCAGCAAAAGAAATCGTAGTGTGGGCCCAACTCGGAAAGATTTAAGCAAGCGCCAAAAGTAAATCAAATGGAGCTCAGCAAAATAAAGCTCACACATACCAAGATAGGAAGCCACATGGTGAATGTCGAGAAACTACGAGCGATATTGAACAAGGTGAAGCCGTGAAGAGAAAAGAAAATTGTGAAGGCAAAGCGGTGCATGAATAAACATTCACACATACCAAGATACTGGAGGGTAAGGATATTGAATTGAGAAATTTAGTAGTTAAAGTGGAAGAGGTAGCAGACAAATCTATCTAGATTGTCACTTGTAGACCCCTAGCTAGAACTTATGCCTTGTTTCTCTAGGAAAAAAATTGAGTCTCCAATTCAATAGGTTAATAAGCAACCAGGCAGTTTCCATGACCATAAAATTTGATTTCCTTAACATTTTTGTTGATTCTACACTAGATGAACAGGACCAACTATGTGAATATTATCTACATAATTATGTAGTGCCAGAGGAGACATAATGGAAACCCTTGATGTTTGTGGGGAATTTACAAGTAAGAGCACTAGCATCCTACTTTAGAAAAGAAAATTTCAAGGGTGAACACATGGAGGAGTGTGAGGAGAGAGAAAAATCAATTGCTCTCCCAATCAGGGATAACTTTAGTGGCGAATCTTCACCAATTGGCGAATTCTAGGAATTTGGCAATTCGAATTTGGCGAATCTACCATATCTGCAGGGTGTTCAAATCACTAGGAATTCAAGGACTATCAGTCCAATGCATGTCCATTCACTAGCATTTTTTTTTTACGAGGCATGTTTAGGCAATAAATTCGCCATAACAGAATACGTGTTTCCAATGCACCGATCAATATTTTCGATTGGAATCCCAGGGAGCATGTCAAAGTCACCTACATATTTGCCAATACTATTAAAACAACATTATATGAAGACCCATTTCGCCAATTAAAATTTACAAATAGTTGCTTGTGAAGACCCATTTCGCCAATTAAAATTTATAAATAGTTGCTTATGAGGACCTATTTCGCCTCAAAAATTTCAAGGTATCGTTGTATAAGCACGCAGGATTCGCCAAATTTTTAACATACAATGTCAAAATCCCGCAGAATTCACCAAATATGGATTGATATAAATACAATTGAAACTGTTATTTGTTCTTACACATTTTGTTCGGTTTTGAAGTTGTACTTCTCAATTCAAAAGTTAGCGAAAGCCGAAAATGTAGACTCAAAGGTGAGTGATCATTTCTTCATACTGTTATCAATTATTAGAATATTAGTTATAATAATAAGATTTCTTTATCTATTTTCCATACTTGCTTCAGTCTTAAACATAATTTTAAGTAGGGAATGGGATCTATATTCTCTGTCGGTCTGTCCTTCTTAAACAAGAAGACATTTTTTTCCAGCTTTTATTCTAAGTGAGATCAATATGTCGAGCAACAAGGGTAAGACTCCTGAGCAGGCGGGTAATGAAGAGACTGGGAGGCCATCAAAACACACAAAATGGGGAGGTACCATACAGTCTTACTTTGGAATTGGCAAAGCTTCTAATCCATCAAATCAAGGTGGAGCTACACCATCAACTCTTCCACCAAATATTATTGAAGATGGAGATACATCATCAACTCTTCCGCCATAGGAAGGTCAAGGTGAGATTGTCATTGTGTTAAATCAAAATGTGTCAAATGAGGATGACAATAGCGCAGAAGATGTTCCAAGGGATACCCTGGATAGCCAGAATGGGATAATCGACTTGGATGAGGATGATGTTGGTAGCAAGAAAAGAAAAGGCAAAGCAAAATCGGGGCGTGAGTGGGAAATGACAAGGAATTTTCAAATTGGTTGGTTGTTGAAGTACCCATTCCTTGAACCAGTGGGGGTATCAAATTAAAATGATATTGAAAGGGAAACAGAGGTCAGATGTAAGATTTGTAGTTGGAAAAGTGGAAGAGACAAGACAATGCAGCTAAAGCTTGACACTATAGAAAAGCATATCGGCAAAGTTTACAAAAAACAAATCATAGACGGAAAGGAACAATCATTCGTACGATGGAAATCAAAGGAAGAATGTCTTCATGTTAAGTATGTCACAGATTATGGAGAGCATAACCATAGAATGTCGAAGATTAAAAAATGTGAAGATACACTTGAGGCTCATTTTGGAAAAGCCATGGCAACAGCATATCTGTCAAAAACTGTTCAGATGAGTGTTGTTTTTCATATTTTGTCCAGGGGGCGTCCTATGACAGACTACCTAGAATATTTTGATTTATTATCTTATTTGAGTGTTCCCCACTTTCCCTTCTCACATTGGTCAATAAACGCTGGATGGGAATGGGCGAACTGTCTTGCTGCAGTGGAAAAGCAAGATTTAAAGGAGAAATTAAAAGAGTCAAATTTCATTGCATTATCTTTAGATGAAGTTACTGCGGTAGACAATACTTCTTGGGTTTGTATGCATTTGTATACTGTAGAACAACATGTTCGCCAAGCTCATCTTCTTTGTGTTCGTAAAATGAAGGACAGTTCAACATCGCAAAATCTATTTGAACTAGTCAAGAAATCTTTGAATGAAATTGCAGGTATGGATGAGTTGACAATTGCCAAAAAGTTGGTGTGTGTAGGAGCTGATGGAGCTGTAGTGATGCAAGGTCAAAGGAGCGATCTTTGCACAAAGTTACAAACTACTTGTGCACCATACATGCTTGGCATTCACTGCATGGACCAAAAAATGAATTTAGCATTCAAAATTGTAAGCAAGTTTCCTACAGTATCAAAAGTTGAAAATCTAGTTCGCGAGATCTACGCATACTTTTGCCGAAGTCCCAAACGTTTCCTTGAATTTCAACATTTTGCTAAGGGAATAACACCTGGAAACAAGCTTCTCAAGGATGTCGATACCAGATGGATCTCCCTGCATCGACCAGCGCAACGAGTTCTTTCAGAATATCAATCCTTGATTGGAGTGATGTACGAGCATCGCAGCATAGTAGACAAAGCTCCTGACCTCTTACATAGGTTAAGTGATATAGAGACACTCTTGACTTTAGCTAGTCTTCTCCCTATGCTGGATGAGATGAACAATCTTGTGAAGAAATCCCAAGACAGAACCATGTATATTTGCGAATATTCCAATCTATGTAAACTTACATGATTGGCCCTCGATCATCTATATCTAGATCTAAAAAAAGAAGGCGCAAATTATTTGATGTGGTGGAAAATCATTGATTTGAATAATCCTGATAATTATTTACAGTTTAATGCAAGTGGGCACTTATGTATTTGTGTACGTGGACATGAGATACCAGTGTACCATTCTAAGACATGCACTGGCAGGCGCTCTAGAAAAGAAGTACCTATTAACAAGGAAGATTTTAACGGCATTGTTAAATCTATTGGTGATAATTTGAAAGAAATTGCAAAATCTCTTTCCTCAAAGATTTGTGAAAGATTTCCTCGACATGAAATACTTGAAGCCATGGGTATTGTGTATCCTCAATTTTGGGTAAACCGAGATAACCCAAAATATTTTCATGATAAAGTAAAAATCTTGATCGAACAATTTTCAGAAAAGGCAACATACAATGAACAAATAATAGAAGGAATTTTAGATGAAAAAAAGCTTAGAAAGCAATCTCGGATTTTTGCAACAGCTATGAGGGAGCAGTATAAATCCATGGGCAAGGAGAAGGCCTTTGAACCAGGATCAATAAAAAAGGTTTGGAGAAGCTTAGGTCAGAGTGAAATATTGCATGGTTCGATGTCAGAATATTTCAAACTTGTTGATTTATGTCAAACAATGATATTGGGGTCGGTGGAGGATGAGAGAGTTTTCAGTGCATTGGGGTTTTTGAAATCAAAGTTAAGAAACAAACTGGACAAGAATTTGGAAAATTGGTTGAGGATGAAAGGAACTACGTATAATGTCAAAAAAATTCCTTTTGAAAGGGCACTCGCAATCTGGAGGTCCACATGTGAAAGAAGAGGGACCGGGTTGTGCAACACAAGCTCTCCAATTCCAACAGTCACCGGTACTGGTGGTAGTGGCAGTGGGACTAGGCCTGGGACAGATGACAATGATATTGAAATTGACACAAATCAAACAATGAATGTTGAATTTGAGACACAGGCCAAAGAAACTACAGAGCAGTCTCAGAATCAAGATGACTCTTTTACTTTATCTGAAGATGAGGATCAGTTTGAGGACCCTGACTCTGTTTGGGAAATGGGAGATAATTAGCAGGTTTTAGGTATTTTTTCTGCACTTCATGAATCAGTTTCCATTGTTCGAAAGTCCAAAGTGTAGTTGATGTCTGATGATATTTTATATTGTATTCAATGAACATTGAAATTGTGAATCATTGCACTTCATGTTCATGATATCTTATTTTATATTGCACTCAAGCACTGCATGTCAGCTTGAATCATATTCCAAACTATAGTTGATGATTTTGTATATTGTATTCAAATAAATTGTGTATCATTGCACTTCAAGTTCAGAATATTTTATTTTATATTGCAGTCCAAGTCTCCATTATATTTTATATTATATTGCACTTCATGAATCATAATACATATGCCAAAGTCAAACTGTAGAAACGTAGTTGATGATATTTTATAAATTATATAAGATTCAATACCATCGGGCATTGGCCTAACAATGCTTCATCGATGGAACCCCCATCACAATCCCGCCGATGGCCCAATAAAAATAGCTCACAACCTAGTATTGATGTAACAATACTCTGTCGAGCTGACTCCTAAGGTGCTCTCTCGATATACCGATAGAGTCAAGTTGTCAACAAAAGTAACCATGAATTATAATTTATGACCATGGGCATGAATTATCTTATTTTATCAATAATCACAAAAATATACCACACTTTGATATTATGAACAATGCAAATTGTAGAAATTTGTGTGACAAGATCCATATTATAGCCTACATTCACATTGCATCCATAAATACTAGTATACATATATTAATTAATAATATATATAAAGAATGCTGAAATTTATCAATATTTAACATTGTTTATTATAATATTAATTAATAAAATATATGAAAAACTAATAATATATATAAAAAGCTATTTCTACTATTTTTATATATATTAATTAATAATATATATAAAAAGCTATTTAAGCATACATATCTTAGTTTGTAATTTTAATCCAAAAGTATTTAAATTAACAACTATTTATTACGAAGCTTTTAATTTTAAAAAATTCAAAAAATAGAAAAAAGAAAACATTTAATGTGCTTGTTATTTTTAAGGAGCACATACTTCCACTTGCCTGTCATTTTCAATGAAGCTTCAAAAAGTTTACGAATATTCCTTTGTTGCTTTCACTGTATAACGCTTTCAACGTAATTAAACGAAATTTGAAATTTTGTAGTGACGTAGTCCTTCCCCCATTCCTAACAAAATTCAATACCATCGGCCTAACAATGCTTCATCGGCAAAACCCCATCACAATCCCGCCGATGGCCCGATCAAAATAGCTCACAACCTAGTATCGGTGTAACAATACTCTATCGGGCTGACTCCTAAGGTTCTCTCCTGATATAACGATAGAGTCAATTTGCCAACAAAAGTAACCATGAATTATAACCATGGCCCATGGCCATGGGCATGAATTATCGAATGCATAAAGTATATCGGGGGAACTATGGTGCATCGGGGAAACATTATTTGGCATCCCACTGATAGAATGAAGGATAGGTGTCCATCGGTGGAGAGGGTGGCTATCGGTGAAAGACTGATGTGACATCCCATGGCATCATGTTGCGGTGCATTTATGAACCAGAATTGAAGTGAATTATATCACAAGTTGATTGCATAGTTGTTATAAAATCCTGAAAGATTTCACTTAGGGCAAAAGTAGAAAGGCAAAAACTTGGAGTTCTGACGCAGAAAAGACCGGTGGACTGTGGAGGTGACTCGGCGAGACTCACGTAAGTATTTCACTTACAGACCCAGCTAAGAAGCTATTTTACTCAAAAGCTTAAGATTTAAATAATGGAAGAGAGTACAGAAAAACCTAAAGCTAAAAAACTGAAAACTGAAAAGCCTAAGAGACTCCTAAATGAAGACCTGATAGATCAATGTCCTGGGTCGGGGCCAAGACCCAAGAGGAGTGCTCAAATGAATCCTTCCATGGATTGATTATGGGACAAACATAAGGGCTTAGGGGATATTTGGACACCGCAACGAGGGTACGACCTCTTCATGTACCATTACAAAAAACAATTTAGGTTCCAACCAGTCTGCAATCCATGGAGGTTGAACCTGGGAAGACTTGTGGTGCCCAATGTGTTTGTAAACGTAGAGCTAATTAAAGCTCTTGCTATCAGATATGACCCCAAGAAAAGAACTATTCATTCACATGGCGGGGGTGACATGCTTCTTATTTCTAGGGATCTCATTTCTAATGTCTTTCAATTAGAGTGTTCACTGAATTTATCATTCACGCTCAAAGATCTCTTGACAGAGTATCGCCACATGGATACCAACTATAAGAGATGGAAATTACCTTTGCATAGGCCCAAGGATGATGGAGGCCAACTCACGAGGTTCTCTAGCAGTGAAAACCCTCCTTTCCATGAAGATTTGTTCGAAGAGTATTTTCGATACACCTATTATTCAGCTGGTCAGGTTTTGGGAGTAGAGGTTCCGCCTCTCATGTCGATTGCCCCAATGGTCTTAGCTGCAGACATATAGAGCAAGGATGCCTGGCCATTTGATTATGCTAGCTACTTGGCCAACGCCCTACATCGAGGGCTCGAAAAGATTAAAAATAATAGTGATAGTATTAATTTTGAACACTATTCTTTGCTTATGCATTTGCTATTGTACGAGGGACAAGTCAGAGGGATCTGGAGTGAAGAATTAAGGATAAAAGATACAAATGAAAATGGAGATTTTAAACCTGTACAAATGTGGACTTCATTGTGGGATAGCTGATTTGGTAGGTCTCATTACCTTTATTTTGAAGAATTTTTTGTAAAACCATTGATGAAGTTGTTGGGGTATCTATGCAACTATAACCTATCCCCAGAAATACAAATATTTCTAAGACCAAAGGAAAATGACCGGAGAAATAAAGTGAATCATAACTAGGGAGACTGGTATGCTTTCCCTGATTGTACAATGATAAGGGTTTATGGGTTCGAAGGGGCTCCACACTTGATGCCACGAGTAGTTCCTGACCGAATTGCTTTTTTAGAAATTGTGAGGCAATTGGAAAAATCTGATTCCAAACACCTCAAAGGACATAGCAAGCAATCAATTATGCCTAGCACCTTATGTTTTGGAGACTTTAAAGTGGTTGCCAATGAAGGATATGGAGAAATTGATGGTAAATTAGCACAGTACAACCTACCTCTAGGTGATGTAAGGAAACAATTTGATGCAGAAGGGTTTATTCACAAGGCGAGATTATCGCAGGGGCTATCAGGTTATGAACATTTGTTCTCAATCGAATATGTCATAAGAAACCATGATGAGGCCTCCACCAAGGAAAGAATGGCTGCCTCTAACAAGATTATGCTTGCAGAGAAATGGAAGAGGAAAAATGTCCCATCTTATTCAAAGGCATTTGGTGAGATATAGGATCCTCTAACAAGAATTGAGCCACTCATCGCTCATGTCAATGAACTAGTAAAGGATGTTCCCCTAGTTGTTTTTGGTGCACCTCATGCAACCTATTCAGGAGTACAAGATGAAGACATAGAGCCCTTGGATTACATACCTTCACAGCCTACTCCTGAGGTATGTTTTTATGTAGATATTGATATAAGTGAAGAAGAGCAGAGTGATGAAGAGGGTGAGCAGGTCAAGCAAATCAGTGCTCCTGTGATTGCACAGTACGATCCCCCTCAAGAGTAGAATATTGTAAGATTTGAGGCATCAAATGAACTATCTGATGATGTGAGGATCATGGCTGGACAACAGTTTATTTCTAATTGTGATTTTGTTAAATCTTCTGAATTTAAATCATTTGTTTATGAATATAAAGGTAAAAAAATGAGACAACAGATACAGGATATCACTCCTGAACATGAGGCAACCGCTCTGGAGGAATTGAAAAGGGAGGTAGAAAAGGAAATGGATTCCATCACTCCTGAAAGAGGTAGGGAATTGCTTCAAGAAGTTGGAGTGTTGCTCCTACCAGGGTGGGATATTATCTCTTCAATTGTATTTGATAGCTTCAAAAAAAGAGGGGATACGACAATGAACTTAATAGAAGAAGCAAGTGACAAAATGTATTCAAGATCTGGGTACAACCCAGATGAAGCCACCTTGCTTATTTGGTCACTATATCCCCATGATAAAAGACCTGCTATAATTAGTAATCCAAACCAAGTGTTTGGTCATCTCTTGGTTCAACAAGTAGTGGATACCAACCCTATGGAGATAGTGGAATTGAACATAAATGTGGCAAAATAAATACCAAAGCACAGATTGATAAACTGATTAAGGAAAATGATAAACTGAAGAAGGAGCTAGCAAATTAGCGAGAAAAAACATCTTCCTCCTCCACATCAGAGTTGTACTCCCCATGGCTTGAAAAAGATAAGAGAGTGCTTGATGCATTGGCTGATGCAACCTACTACAAGAATTGCCATCTAAAATCCCAAGGAAAATGAAAAGAATTGGAGAAAGAAGTGAAAACCATCAAATATAGCACTGTATCTGAAATGATAAAAGAAAGGTTGAATAAAATGATGAAATGTGCTATTGAATATTGGGAAGTATTCAATCAGAAATGCATTGCATTGGTGGAGAAAGAACGATTGCAGCCTAGAATGATGGAGAAAAAAAAGGAGCCCGTAGATAAGAATGCCATATAACAAGTTGGTAGAATCACATAACGGATATCATAATAGGCTTAGGGAAGATTTCGACTTCTTTGATTCAGTCCCACTCCTGACACTTCATTTTGGCATTAGAAACCCATGAGAATATGATGATTGGAAGGAAGAGTTTGATGGGCTTTTGATTGCTGCGTTGCAAGAAATAAATGACGAGGATATGGTTTTACAAAACAGTCATAAGCAACTCAAAAAAATGTCTCTGGAATATAATATGAAATAGGTGCTCTCTAACATGGACACCTATGTTGAACAAGAGTACATCCATCACCTCTCTGTAGTCAATATGTTTATTAGCCAAACTGTAGATTTGTCAGATTCAGATCCAACGGGACAACCATCAGATTCAGAGGAAGAACGCCAACCAACAGCATGATGAGCACCCTATCATGGAGTAGAAGCCTTGAACATATCTTAGGTGGTCAGTGGTCATGGGCTTCTGCTTGGAGATTAACGGATCGGTGCATTCACCTGCGGCATTGTTTTATTTATAATTTGAGTTATGTTTAGTTGTCAAAACATCATGACTTTTTGCAAGGGGTTTGTAGCTTGTTTCCTCTCATATATAAGAGAGATCAAGACCCCAATAAGAGATCAATGGATCATCACATCATTTTTAATTAGACTTTAGAGTAGAAAATAGTAAGAAGATAGATAATAGATTGCACCAATTCGCCCATCCATCTCATTATTCATATCATAAACTATTTTTATAATGTATATCATTTGAACTTTGAAGATCAATACAATGGAGAAGGTTACACATATTTACTGATTTTCTTTCGAGTGTTCAACTGTTGTGGATTCATATGCTTATAAGTTATTAACTTATTTGGCTGTCTCCAAAGTGGTTGTTTATGTTATTCAATTTTTATGTTATTCAATTTGTCAGTACATTGAATTTGAATTCTTCAGGAATAGGGGCTGTGACCATGGGGTTTTAGATTTATTTATGGACATGATCATTGATCAAGTAGTAATGTGGGCCACAAAATGGATCTTGTCACACAAATCCCTGCAATTTGTGCTAATCATAAAATCAAATGTAGTGTATTTTTGCAGTATGTGGGATGTGGGTGAGGTGTAAGTTGGTGCATATTGATCAGGATTTTTAGTCAAAACATAACAGAAGCTAACAGTTCAACATGCATAACTTATAAGCTTTAGCTCTACCAAGAAGTAAATATAATGAGCTAACAGTTCAACATCCATAACTTGGAAATGGAAGCTCTACCAAGAAGTAAATATAATGAGCTAACAGTTCATCACTAGTTCAAATGATAAAATAAATAATACAGAATCTAGATAATTGAACATCATCACACTACTGAAGTCTAAATTTGAGCTTTTTAATTGAATTTCACATGAAGGAGTACATATTGGCATTGGCAATGCAAAATCTTGCTAATGCCCAAAGACAAGTCTGCACAGAGCTGAGTTGGAACTTCGAAACTCATATTATCAAAGATTGAAAATAATAGATCAAGTCACTATATCAACTTTTCTAGCAACTTCCACTCTTCAGGTGGTGGAATTGCCATTTGCTCTAGCTGATGTTGTTTGACTTGAAGTTTTGTTAACATTTTTTAATTGTAATTGGAAATGGAACCTATCTTGAATTCTTCAGTCAATTTTGCATTCAAGGTTATCAGTGTTCTGATGGAATCCAAATAGTTCACATCTTGGTTCTGAGGAAACTGGTCCAAATCAATCTTCCTTGCACCTTCCATCTTCTTTCTGAGAGCATCCTTTCCAACGAATTGCTCATTTGTGTCAAAAGGCTCTTGAAAACCAAGCTCTGTGAAGTTCCTTACCTTTTCATCCACCACCTTCATCTTGTCTGCAACCAAATGCAAATATTCCTTTGTTCCAGACATTCTTGAACACTTTTCAATGATAGATGACAACTTCATTGAGGTTTCAATTTGATTAGTAATCCCTTTTGATTTCATATCATTATCACTAGCTTTGTAGACTGTTTGTAGAACTTCATTTGCAGATTTCTCTAATTCCAGCACCTTTTTGTTGTCCACTAAATATTTGTTGAGCTTCTTATAATGTTGTCTGGTAGCATCAATCAATTGAAACATGTCACACAAATGATCAAACCTCTGCATTATTTCATCCCAGATCTTTTGTTTCATATGCCTCACTGTATCTCTACAAAATGCAGATAACCTATTTTGAGAAGACTTAATTTCTTCTTTTGCTTCCGTCAACTCTGTCTCCAATCTTTCATTTGTTTTTCTCTGTTTCTCCAATTGTTGTTCCCACTGTGCATTTCCATTTGCAATGTTTAGTCTTAAGTTTTCTGAAGTGGATTTTTCCTCATCATATTTCTTGTTGCTCTCATCTAGCCTTCGCTTCAAGTCATTCACTTCTCTCTCATTTGATTTATCCTCATTGCTTGTTGATGTAGAGGCAGATTTTATTATTCTTTTTTCTAATTCATTGCTCTTGTTATCTGTTGCTTTCCTCTTTGCTTTCTCACTTGCTAGGTCTGCCTGTAAATTTTCTATTTGGGTCTACAACCTTTTCTTCTCTCTATCTTTCTTTAGCAATGATGTGTACACCAATTCATTGTTCTTCTTTGATACATTAATTTTGTCAGTATTTTTCAGGCCAGAAAAATCCAATTGAAAATTGGTTACCTGGTATTCAGATCAATCCATCTAATTTGTTGGTTTGTTTTGAACTGTGGAAACAATAATTGTGTACTCCATGATTTCTTTATTTGTGTCAAATGTGGGTAATACCACGGTTGTTGCAGTCTCTGAAGTTACAGCAGACGCACTCTCCATCAATTGCTTCTTTTCTTTTTAAACTCTTCAATGAAATCATAACCTGGGGAGGCAGGAACAATGGAATGCTTGAATGGTGAAGGAATAGTACTTGCAGTTGCTAATGATGTCACACCCACACTAACTTGATTTGTGGGAGTTTCTAGAGATAACTCCATTGTGGTATTGGTGGATCCACTGATAGTGTGACTTTGACCTCTCAAAATCCTTTGCCTCTTTTGATTGCCTTGATCACCTGGTGTTTTTGTGGTATCTTTTTTTGTTTTCCTCTTAGTATTGTGTGCAATTTGTCGTTGTTGCACATGTTGACCACTACTAGTACTACTACCCATACCATCGCCACCAATGGCACTCCCAGTTACACTAAGCTGTCCACCAAGGGCAAGTCCTAGTTGTGATTGTGTCTGACCATGAGGATGAGGACTAGAAGCTCTAACAAATTTATTTTGTCTTGTATCCCCTTGGTCTACTTTTTCACCTCCAAACCCAAGGCCAGATTTATCACCTATTTTTCTATGCTCAACACTTTGTATTGTCCAAGGGCCTCCGCCTTGTCCTTTGGACCCCAAAGGACCACCTTCATAACCAATTTTTTCAAGTATGGTTGCTCCTAAAGTATATGTTGAAGCATATTCTGCTTTTGCGGCCTCACTTAAACCAGGTTTGTAATTGGCATGGCTTTGTTCTTCTTCTTCCATATCAATACCGTCATCAGATTCCTCACGTCCATTAGGATGCCCATGCTCTATATTCCACAATTTGATAAATTCTTCATCTTCTTCGTTATTATCATACTCTTCAAGAGCTCTTGGATCACCTAGGTCCTTCCTCATAGACCAAAAGGCAGTAATTTTTTATCGTGACCATTTTTTATCTATAAGTTCCATCTCTAGAGAACCTGGAATTTTTACTCTACTAGATGATTTATCACTTTTTACATAAAAAAATTTGTATGTCCTGATTGTCTTTTGGTGCAATGACATAATTTACGCTGATAATTGTTCAAAAGAAATACCATTCTCAATAGCACTTTTCTCTTTTGCCATTTTGAGCTCATCCCAAGAATCCTTGTTTCTCAAGTTTTCAAGCAAGGGTTTACTTTGATGTTGAATTCTATTTGCAGCATTCCTATTGGCCATAATCATTGATTTAATGATGTCACATGGATCATACTGCCAGTGACAGATAGGATCAAAGTCAAAAAAATTTAAAAGATTATGTGCCACACTAAATGCTTCTCTCGAATGTGAACCCTCCACATGAAAAAGGTAAAGAGGGAAATAAGGTCTTCTTTTGCTGACTGAGAAAGTGTAGTTCATTAGCACTCTGCACCTGCCTTACATATTCCAATGCAAAAACCATTTCAGTCACATGTATTGGAAGTTTGTATGGCTGTACTCCCGATCTATAAAATCTTAGCACAGTATATTCTTCCATTAAGTACCAATCAGCCAATTGTATTTCTTTTCCTAGTTGCATGCAGTTTCTACATGACATAGGCAATCTAGGCATTGGATTATTTGTAATTACTTGATGCAATGGAGCCAAAAAGTAGTCTACAAAATGACTATAGTTCCTTCGAGAATCATGCATCCTTATCTTATTGGTCCATTCATATACTAGAGCCATTTGTTTTTCCTCTACATTACTGTAGGGCTGAATCTGAAGCTTGTTGGTCTGAAACATTCCTCTAAATTTGAATAGAAAAAGATAGCACAAGTAGGTTGTGGACCTAAATGTCTTAGGGGAACCTACTTTAATCATTAAAATTTTTTTATGCATGGATTCTACAATGTGCTGTGTATAATTATATTTGACATGTTCTGTAGTATAATGGATATTATATACCATTTCAAGGAGGCTTGCACCCACTTCCAAATTGCTATCTAGACTGAGGCAAAATGCAAGCATGGAAATAGTATCCTGAACCCATGGTTAAAAAAAATTCAAATTATAAGGAGGCTTATGACCACCTTTCAATTTGTTTCTATCCTTAACTATTTGATTTAAGAAATCATTTTTCAGCCTTTCTTCCACTGCTTCATAATCACTAGCAAGATTTTCTAGGTCAATGTGGTGGTTTCCAAATTCTTCGGTTGTAAACCCCAACACTTTTCCAAGTTCTTCTACATTAATGGATAACAATTCTTCTTAGTTATCTTTATTAACAATTTCTCTTGTCTTATCATCATAATTTTCGGCACAGACCATGATAAATTCTGGGCAAGGGAAAACTTCATGTAACATCATGCGCCCTAATCCAGTTACCCACGGTGCATTGATACTATCAACTTATGTTCGCTTTGCGGCCTTATTCTGAGATGAAAATCTAAGTTCTGAGGTACGCCTACCATAGATTTCAGGATCATAAATATCATGGTACCCATCGGTGAAACCTGGGGTTTTAAGCAATTATGCATAATGCATTTTTTTATCGGATATTGTTGTAGTGGTACTGGTGGTAGACATGCTTCTACAAATGTGAAGTTGTGTAATTTGAATTCCCTAATAAGTAATACCTATTAGTCCTCCTTAATTTTAATGAATTCTTGAGTCTCTAAAGTCTAAAACCAAACTTCAAACTTTGACAAAATAAGATTTTAAGAAATATCAAACGATGAAGTTGAAATGTAGCCGCAGGAATTCTTTCAGTTACCCAGATTATGAGTCCCAACGCTTGAAAACTGGAATGGCATTGTTGGAAGTGGAACTGTGGAATCCAAAACAGGGTGGTGCACTGCAATGAGCAATCTGAAGATTGAAGACTTTAAAAATCAGTACAATTTCAAAGTGCAAAGTGCTTTAAATGTTTTTTTTCTCATAATTGAAACCTAAAAGTGAATGGCATGTCTTAGGAGTTAGGTCTACAAGACTACAAGTTGCAAATTCTTCACCGTTGATCTTTTTAAATCTAACGGTTATAGGGTGATTCTGGAGGTTTAAGTTGGGAAACCCATCGCTCTGTGCATGTCATTACGAAATGCAACTACAACCATACATCAAATGTTCATCCAACAGTTGAAACTTGAGTAGTTAATGATATTAACTTTTAAAATAAACATTAATCACTTGACAGTTGACACTTAGCAGTACAAAGTGCTTTAAATGCTTTGTTTCTCGAAATTGGAACATTAAAGTGAATGACACGTCTTAGGTCTACAAGCTGCAAATTCTTCACCATTGATCTTTTTAAATCTAATGGTTATAGGGTGATTCTGGAGATTTAAGTTGGGAAGCCCATAGCTCTGTGCATGTCATTACGGAATTTGATGGTCTATTACATATTTGACCGTTTTTTCAATTTTAGACCGTATATTATAGCTATAAAATTTATTAGACCGTATAGTTTGACTTGCTATATTTTTATTAAACCGTAAAAAATTATTATATTGTATTTTAATTTATAATATATATAATTTTATTATTTTTATTATAAAAAGAAAATAGAATATAACTTTTTTTAATATTTTTAATATGAATTTAGAAACTTCTGACTTTTTTATAATAGCTATCAATTTTTATATTAATATATATGATTTATAATATTATTATAAAAATATATATTAATTTAGAATCTTTTCAAAATAAAACATAATTATTTTTAATTTTTAGAATATATTTAACAAGATTTATTTTTAATACGATTTTAGAAACTTTTGTTAATTGTTAATTATAACAGTAGATTTTTATATTTATCACTAATAATTATCATTGTTTTCTAATTTTTCAAGATAATCCATTTATAAAAGATTTTATATAAAAATTCATAAATTAAACAATTTTTTTGATAGGCATTTAAATGACCAAAGTCAAACCATCATAAAATTTTCATATTGATTGTTTGCTATTTTCATAATCTTAACTGTTGATCTTTCTGAATCTAACGGATATAGGGTAATTTCGGAGGTTTAAGTTGGGAAGCCCATCACTCTGTTCATTTCATTACAGAATGTAACTACAACCATACATCAAAAGTTCATCCAACGGTTGAACTTGAAACTTTAGTAATTTACTAATTTATGATATTAACTTAAAAAAATTAACATGACACATGTGTTTTAAAGTCAATACCATAGGCATCGGCCTAACAATGCTTTGTCGGTGGAACCCCCATCATAGCCCTGCCGATGGCCCGAAGGCGAAGACTCATAACTCATAAGGTGCGCTCCCAGTCCCCGATATACCGATAGAATCAAAAAAAGTAAGCACATCATTGTAACACATAAACATCGGTGGAACGAATGATTGCATTCCCCCGATGGCCCGATATAACCATGAATTCTCAAGTGCATATTGCATAGAGTATATTACTTAATTTCTCAAAAGAAAAAAAATTGATTTGAATATATTAAATTATTAATAGACAGTGACACTAAAGTTTCGAACTCAGAAAACAACTCTTTACTCTTAAACGTAAATGAATAACGAAGATTCAAGGAATCAAGATTCAAGAATAGCACAACACAACCATTTATTTTATTGCAACTGAATTTCAATGTCACATTATTACATATCCTTTTACAGACGAGTAGCATTGTAGCTCCTATTTCGTATAAATAACATATGTCAATGTGTCACTTTAGTACTTTACATAGACAAAATTTAATAATTTATTCCAATTTGTTGCTCGTTACAATGGATTACAAATTGATTCCAATTTCCAAGCTTTGTTGTTGAAAACCTAATACACATCTATCTCTAAAAATAAATTCATGATTCCAAGCTTCTGCTGGTGGATTTTCCAACCATGCTGGGCAAAGGGGGTTCCAATCACTCCTGGGGAAATGGGAGTCGTGAAGATACAAAATGTATTTATCCCCTTCGAGAACCAGAGTCATACAGAAGATGAAAAACAAATGTCTCTTTGAAAATAAATGCATGGAGCTTGCCTGGCCAACCATGCTGGGGAAATGGGAGTTGTTAGAATACAGAAGGAGAAACAAATCTACTCCCATCTTTTACCTGCAGCCTCTATGCATTTGGATAGCACTTATCTCCATCAGAGCTCCTCATCTTGGTTCAAAACCCATCTGAAAATTCAGGTTAACCAAATCAACTTCTTTCCAATTCCACCCATTCTGAAGTTGAAGGAAATTCGTCTTTTACTGATTACTCTGTAACTACATAATTGTAGGTAGGAGAATTTACAGTATCCCCAATACTGCATCATCTTCTTCATGAATCCTTATTAACCCTAGAAATTAAAAACCCTTATGGCACTATCTACTAATCACTGAATCACTATCCCTATTTATGGGCCACTAGTGCCGCTACCAGCCTGTATAATTTAAATTTCTAATTTGATTGACGTCTTGCTACGTGCCAACTTGAACTCTACCTCAAGCTGACAAGTTGTCAAAATCACTCATTCAAACAATATGAAATCATTACAAATCTTGTTTCATTAAAGCTATGAGTTGTCCAAGAAATTGCTTCGGATGTTCATATCACATATGGCATTAATTGCCGCCACTGCCACTGCTAACCACAGTTTCTTCAAAAAGATTGAGAATTTAAATGAAATGAAATGTACAACATCGAGATTTGAGGCATTGAAAAGAGTGAATGAGTGATGAATTTATCTGAACACAAAGTCTCAGAGATGAAAAAATAAGCATTCTGAATTTGACCTAACACTAACAGATAAACATTGAACAATTATCATGAAGAAACACAATTCATTCATAATTAAAAGGAAGCATTGATAAATACAAAGATTTAGAAATATATTATTTTATCTCTCTAATGCCAAAAATGTGGTTTCATAGACCTGTCACCCCACACCCTGTACAATCAAAATTCAAAAAGCGCTCAAAAGCTGAAACTACGCCCCCTTATCATTATGTGTCACAAATTCACAATTCACTAAAGGATTCGTGTATGTTGTTAAACTGCTGGAGGTTTCGGGACTCTGTACAGTTCCAACTGCATTTCCATAACAAAATTATGAAATTCAGCGCGTCCTTCTTCTTCTTCTAAAACAAAAATTACCCTGTTGTACTCGGCATAGCTGGTTTTCTCTTTCCACGCCACTGAACATAGCTGGGAAATGATGTCGAGTTGCTCTTCTTCAGGCCAATTCAAATTGGGTTGCATGAAGGCCACAATTTCATCTTCCCATACCCTAATATCGGCTGGAAGTACCATTTTGAGGAAACTCTGAGTATGGAGTTCAAAATGCTGCCACCTTTCCTCGTATGCAAGCTCACTTAACTTTACCAGCAGGAAGTGACAATTTGCTACTAAATCCGTTTCTCCAAACTCCTTAATACCTTATTTAAGATCTATCTAGTTGGTGTTTGAGAAGACATCCCTTAATGGCATCGTACAATTCATTAAATGAGTTGTCACTTCAAAAGTTGTGCATCCCGCCGAGGTCACCCAATCGCTGAGAAATAGAACTTTATAACCATTTGTACGATAATAAAATCTCAACCATTGATTTCTAGAAATTTAACTGTTCTAGTGATATTCCAGAGGTTTCAAATCATAAGTCTAGTGCTTGATAGATTTACTTCTAGAATGCAACTACAGTCGTCCATCGAACAACCCATATGATTTTTATTTCACCACTGGATTTTTTTATTATTTTTAGATTCTTTTTAATTCGCCAATGAAAATATACTTTTTGCTTTGAAAAAAAGTTTTAATCGCCAATGGAAAAAAAAAAATTGGTTTGAAAAATGGGTTTATTCACCAATGAAAAATATTTTATTCGATTTTAAAAAATTGCAATTCGCCATGATTTTCCATAGACTTCCAGGGATTATAAAAGATTCGCCAATGGGGATTGTTTTTTTCTCGAAAAACGAAAAAAATCGCCAATAAGTTTAATATTTTTCATCGAGAAGTATACAGGATTCGCCAGGATTTTACACCTATGTCGAGGGGGGGTTTCTTAAAGTTATCCCTACTCCCAATGAGAAAATAATCCAAGGACCTTGATGCAATCATAAATGAATGGTTACAACTTCTAGATCACAAGGGTGCAAGAGGAAAGATCATGAAATTAAGGATACAAGATTACAATAGAATGCAGACATTGACAGTTGGACTAGTTCATCATTATTACAAGTATGTGTAGGAGAGATGGGATAGTTTGACTCCAAAATTATAAAGGAAAGAGCCCCATTCAGTGTATAACTTCATGGCCATGATTGAAAGAGTGTGTAGATACATTGATATAGATGTTGACAAAGCACTTAAATGGGTGTCATTTACATTCTAGCCACCAATACTCCTTTATCCAGTGCCACATTGGACAGGAGATAAAATGGAGGATGTGAGCAAGCTGAACTTACCAAAACAAGGAGACTTTTAGTGTATAACTTCATGGCCATGATTGAAAGAGTGTGTAGATACATTGATATTGATGTTGACAAAGCACTTAAATGGGTGTCATTTACATTCCAGCCACCAATACTCCTTTATCCAGTGCCACATTGGACAGGAGATAAAATGGAGGAATGTGAGCAGGCTGAACTTACCAAAACAAGGAGACTTTCATGCTACAAAGGCTTTTACCTAAAGCAGATCAAAGGAGTGAACACTATCATGGATCTTAGATAAATTACACTACACTACAACCTCCAACCCTAATTGGTTTTCTTGAGGGAAAGCAAAAGGGTAGTTGGGGCGGAATGATGAGTCCATATATTAGTTAGTTTTTATATCTTTTACGCATACTTATAGACATTACCAAGACATTTCTCCCATACATATTCATACATTATGCTATCTTTGATACCCATTATGCAAACCCTAAACCTCGTTTAAGTATATGGAAATATAATTATGATGTGAAGGTATTGCATGATTTATGTGTGAATATGTATGAATTGTGATTGGATATCTATGCTTAGTCATGGTTGTTAATATTGTGTACATATTTTGTGAACTAAGCCCTTGTAGCCAAAGGAGGCATTTTAGCCCGCAACCAAAGGAGTTCTTGGATAGCAAAACAGGGGATGTCCCAGAATAAACTAAACATGATGACTATAGCATGGAGACATTTAATAAAGGAGATAGTACATCATTATGATGTTTACTAAAGATGTTGGAGTTGGAAGACCCCTGTTACAATTGGGATTCCAACATAACTAATTTTGAGCGTTCCACGTTCCAGTGTATCACAATAGAGTCACAATCCAACTTGGACTCTTCTTCTTTTCTAGTTACGTTTAGATTTAACTGAGTTTTTATCACGCTTTGAAATCTAGGGAGTGGTAAGTAATAGTTTCATTTAAGAGTCCTATTTTGAATAAGCTCCCATGTGCCTATATGTAAAGCTCGATGGTTGAGTCTTAAGTTAGCTAGTTAGTCAGTTCTTAGTCATTTAGTTTTATCAATTGGTATTTAATATAGTTATCAGATACTTTTAGTTTTCAGTTGTTATGCAGACTATGTTTATTGTGCAATTATGATTTCATGAATAAGATTTTTCAACAGAATCTTATGTGATATTCTAGATTTGTGCAATGAATGAATTTCAGTTATCATGATTGTGTTGGATCTAAGAAGTTATATTTGGTTTTAGATTAGTAAATATAGCTACTTGAGCAAGGGACACTCAAGGTAATTGTCCTTCACTCCTTTCTTTTCTGTTATTTCAATTTTGTTTTAGTTGTTACTTTATAGATGCAAATTGTGTTAAACAAATTCTTTGTGTTTTTGTCATTGATGAATACATGAACAATTCTTGTTTCATAATTATACATTAATTGATAGATGTACTCTAGATTGTAGAATAGGTTTAATTATTAGTTCAGTTCATTTCCAACATTCACTTTTGAACATAAATTAGCTACAGTCTTACACTATAGGTACCCGTAGCCATAGAGACATCTTTACTTTCTTTACCGTTTTGTAGTCTTATGATTTTCTAGCAAGTACAATATCTTTACTAGAATGATTTAGGTAGTTCAAGGTCTTTGAAAGTACATACAGTGCCAGTACCATCACAAGTCTACTAGCCCTAGTCAATAATTCAATAAAGGTCTTTCCAAATGTTAAGTGGACTATTCAACTAGGTTTTCCCCTTGAATTGTGTGATTACCACCGAGTTTACTAGACATTAGTAGGGACTCTACAAAGGTCAAAATCCATACTATCAAAGCATCCATAATTAAAAAATATCCTATAAGTTACACAAAAATCACATGTCATATAAATCCTTGGTACTGAAAAGGTAGGTCTCACAACAACACCATTGACTATGTCAGAAAATCCTAAACTAAGAAAAATCCAAAAGCAATAAGAGGTCCTCATTTTTTTAGAAGCAAAATGGAGCACGTTGTGAAATGCACAATAGGAACCTATCTTCCATCTATCAAGTTGTGGACAATTTCCCTGAGAGGATCTCAATGATAATGTTTCAATCAAATAGAGACGATTCACAAAGGACTACTTTGATTTCTTCCCACAATAAGTTTGTACATCAAATATATTGTGACATCCCAAAGACTAATTTGGGTGTATCATGAGGTCCTCCATGGTAACCCTAATATTTGTTAAATATTTTGTGTTTATTTCCTTCACAAGCCCTCATAATTCTAACATCCCCATTCTCATTAAGGATTTGTAATCTCCTTGGATATGTATGAACTATAAAATTTATTAAAACTATAGTTGCATTCATCACCATAATATCATCTTCTTGGACTTCAACAGCATATACAATAATAATTTTCTTTCATGTTCCTTGGTCACCCCTTGGATCCATTGTCATTCCTCCACTAATCATGCAAATAAGTAGACAATGATCTAGAGGAGCCTAACTAAAAAATTTAATCTAGCAAATTCCATCATAATATAGTCTCACCCTAAAATATCATCATTAAGATATGATCCTTTGTTGTAAAAATAGGAAAAGGAATGAAGGTGTTGTCATTGATGTCAACTGGTCAACTAGTTACCTACTAGTTGTTACGTTGGTTGTATATGTTGAGGATATTGAAAAAATTGTATTAAAAGAAGATTGCAGGTATTCAGTTGTTGCTCTGGTATTTTCCCCTATGTTTGTGCAGTTCAAATATGTTGACCATGATTGTTGAAGGTTGCTATATCCAAATGTTTGGCTATTGGTTCATTGTGAAGTTCGAGTTGTGTTCACCAATTGTGAACTATGTTTTTTTTTGTTTTGGTTGAGGTCCAGGAGAAAATTTGTTGGTCCAAATTTCTCTTTGATGAAGTCATTTGACTTGCGGTTCTAGAGTTAAGATGTTTTGGTTGCATTGAAGATATTTTTGGTTTTTGGAAGTTTTGAGCTTAATTGTTCTATGTGTTTTACACTAGTTTTTCCGACCTTGTGTTAAGCACTATCTTTGAAGTTAATGAAGTGTGTTGGATCTGTTTTGGGTCCCGATGAAGCATGTGTTTGGGTCTCCCTCATTCTAATTCCACCCTAGGACATGTTTGGCACCAACCTAATTTGTATTTGAATTTGGATGGTTGACTTTGTATATTTTTCAAGGTTGGAGATATTATAAATACATGATGAGATAGTAATGAAAAATGTATAAAATAAAAGAAGGAAGATAAGTGAAAGAGTAGATGTGACATTGATGCTATTCAAAAAGTCTGTATGAGATGTGTGTGGCAGATAAATGTGAAGCTTAATGTTGAGTTACCGGATGCAGTGACCAGAAGGTGAACTCTATCATTCATACAAGTTGATCAAGTGATAGTGGTGGAATCCTTTGTTACATTGGGATTGTAGTCTCTCTGTAACAAGTCTTCTTTGTATCTTTGTGGCAGTGAGCCCTCTAGGTTGTAGCCTTGTTGGACAATGAGTCCTTGTTTCAAATAGTGAGTCTTTTTGTAATCTGTTTTGATATTCTCTATAGTGTGAGTTAATCCTCGTCGTGGTTTTTCCCTCATTGGGTTTTTCATGTAAATCTAGTGGTATTGTGTTTATGAGTTGGATTTGAGTTTCTGTATTGGAATTTGATGATTAATCATTTAAGTAATTTTAAGTATTAGTTTCGGTGATTGAATTAAAGGTTAAAATCTGTGACAATTGATTCACACCCCCCCCCCCCTCTTAGTTGTCTTATTCAAAAATTGGTATCATAGCTTGGTTCCTTGGTGAAGAGATTAACTGTTTGAGGAAGGTTTGGGATGGCTAGCAATATGTTCTTTGATTATCCGAGGTTTGATGGAACTAATTGTAGTATCTGGAAATTTTTGATGGAAGAATATCTATACTAATGCGGATATGATGTGGAGAAATCTTACAAGAATCCTCACACTCCTCATGTTAATGGTATGAGTACACCTGAAGAGATTAGAGCACATGAATCGAACAATAAGGTGAAGTTCATCTTGAAGAATAGTCTAGTACATTCCAAGTTGATTAAGGTTCAGAATTTGAAGACAGCTAAGGAAGTATGTGATGCTTTAGAAAGAGCACATGATGGTGATGAAAGAGTTAAAGAGGTGAAATTGCAGAATTTGGAAACACAGTTTGATCTTATACATATGTTAGAAGATGAAAATGTTAAATCTTATGTATAGAGATTGGATGAGGTAGTGGTTGGAATGCAATCACTTGGCACTACTATAAATGAAACCAAGATTGTAAAGAAGATTCTCAGATCTCTTCGTGATGTTTACAATGAGAAGGTGTGTGCTATTGAGAAGACTATAGATTATAAGACTTGTACTAAGGATCTGCTATTAGGATTTTTGACATCTTATGAAATGAGGAAGTCGAGTCTAAGAAATGGAGGCAAACCAAAGATTGCTTTCAAAGCTACAAAAGTTGAAGATCCGAATGAAAAGAGCTTTGATGAAATAGAAGCTAACTTTTTGAGAAGAATGAGAAAAGGTTTTGATAAGTATGAAGGTAAGTTTCCCTTTAAATGCTTTAGTTGTGGAGAAATAGGTCACTATGTTGCAAAGTGTCTGAAAAGAGCTAAAAGAAATAAACAAAGATATGAGAAAGGAAAGAAAGGAAAGAAGATTAGCATAGCTTACTATGTGAATAAGAATGCTAGTATTTCTGATGAGGATTTAGAATATGAAGATCCAAATAACAATGAATGTTTGTTCTTGGCGATTAAGTTTGAACCTACTTCTACTAATTCAGAAAAATAGGTAAAGGAAAGCCCTCTCGAGAAGGAAAAGAAGCTTTTTGACCAATAGCGACATAAACACATATTACATTCTGATTTTTTTGATTTATAATTGTATCTGTAGCTACTGCCGTCTTACCGGTCTGTCTGTCCCCAATAATCAATTCTCGCTGACCGCGTCCTATAGGGATCATAGAATCAATAGCAATAAGACCCGTTTGAAGAGGTTCATATACAGAACGTCTTGAAATAATACCTGGGGCGGCGGATTCGATCAATCGAGATTCGGAAGATGAAATCTTACCCTTACCATCAATAGGTCGAGCTAGCGCATTTACAACTCGACCCAAATAAGCATCACTTACTGGTATCTGAGCAATTTTTCCTGTTGCTCTCACGGAACTGCCCTCTTGTATCATCAAGCCATCACCCATTAATACAGCTCCAACATTATCTGATTCTAGATTTAGGGCAATACCTACTGTGCCATCTACAAATTCTACTAATTCCCCTGCCATTACTTTATCAAGACCATGAATACGAGCAATGCCATCTCCTACTTGAAGTACAGTGCCAATATTAACAACTTGAACCTCGTTATTATATTGTTCAATCTGTTTACGTATCATACTACTGATTTCATCGGGTCGAATAGTTACCATTAACACTAGTTAATTCTCTTTTGAAAAATAAGACCTACTATACTATATATAATATATAACTAGTATTAATATATATATAATATATATAGAATATATATAGAATGTTAATCAGTTATGTTTTTCATGGCTAGGAGCAGGTCGATATTATGTTCGATCGTACGTAAATGTAACTCGTTATTCAAACGACTATTCAGAGTTCGTAGAGCTCTTTGTACAGCTTGGCGAGAAATTTGTTGTTGAACCTGTTCAATTACTCTTTCTTGTTCAAAGTGAATGGTCTCATTCTTTGAATTTTCTAATTGTTTTAAATTAACAGAAGCAACATTGATAAGATAGTCTTTTTCTTGTTGTATTTGAGAGTATCCATTTACCCGAATTTCGCGCGCTCGCATTTCTATTTCCCGTAAGCGAACTCGGGCTTGCTCAAGCTGATTAGCAGCTCCTTTACATAATTCTTCAGAATTCTGAATAGTACTCAATATTTTCTGTTTACGGTTATCTAATAGATTACTTAATGAAAGTAGATTATCTATTCATAAGTTAAACGAATTTATAATCTCTTCCCAAACCGAACACGAACCTTTCGATTCATTCGGCTCTCCCGCTCGGCTGTTTTTTTACCAAGCCTACCCTTTTCGTTCATATTATGTCAAAATAAGATCAATCTATCAAAGACCGAAATCTACGAAGGGCTCTTTTGCCAAAAGGGATTTTTTATTATCAACAAAGTTGTTGTTCTTTTTTTCTTCTTCTTTTTTTCTTCTTCTTTTTTTTCATTCGTATTTCCTCTTTACTTTTTCTTGAATAAATTCGCTTCTGTGTAGGTCGTCGGTTCCGCATTTAAACCAAAAAAAATTGGATGGGAGATTAGGACTATTTTTCAGTAGATAGATTGAATAATTCCATTGATATGAATGTTATATATCGGATGAACCTCCAACTATGCCTTTGACCCCATCTCATATTAGCACAGCGGTGGAAAGAGTACCCAGTTGTGCTTGGACTTCAAGCAGTTTAGCTTTAACCATTCTAAAGATTTTCTCTTGTTGGTTGGGATTGGTAAGAAAATTTCCCAATCAATTACGAAATGCTATAGTTCTTCCATATTTCTTTTTTCCCTTTTAGAAGTAATTCGTTGAGATCATGCACTTTTCTATCTACAAAGTGCAGTTGGTTGGATCCAGCTAGATTATTCAAATATACAACTCGCACACACTCCCTTTCCGAAATAGATCAGTACACCAAGCACCACACTGAGATTTATTATATTTGTTTCTAAAATATTGGTATTTAACCCGAAACCTTCTGAACAACTTCGAGATCCTTTTGAAGAGCACGAGGATTAGTTGAAAAAAACGACCTTCCCGATGGGGAAGGTCACTTTTTTATTATAAGTAAGAAGGAGGATTTGAAAAATAAATTATTTTCCCCCTCTATCCGGAAGTTTGGGGGTTCTCGGAAGAAAATAGCGAAAAAAATGATCCCTAAGGTCGACACCAAAAGGAATGTATAAACCAATGCTTCCATAAATTCGATCGTAGTTTACAATTAATAGAGATAGCTTTCGTACTAATTACAACATTTTCCATAAAAAAGTGGAATCAAAAGATTTTGATTCCTGAGATTCAAAATCTCAATATTGCATTAACGAACGGAGCAATACCATATTATACCACTTGTCTTTTAGTAGTTGGATCTCCCAGTTTTTGGAATGCCCCAAATTCTACTTGAGCATCCAAGTCCGGATCAATACCGGCAAAAACATCTCGAAATAGAGTTCTAGCACCATGCCAAATATGTCCAAAAAAGAAAAGAAGAGCAAATGTAGCATGCCCAAAAGTAAACCAACCCCTTGGGCTACTCCGAAAAACACCATCCGATTTCAAAGTAGCACGATCTAACTCAAAAATTTCACCTAATTGGGCACGTCTAGCATATTTTTTGACTATAGCAGGATCACCAAAACTAACTCCATCAAGTTCACCACCATAGAACTCAACAGTTACACCTACTTGTTCCACACTATATTTGGATTCTGCTCTCCTAAAAGGAACATCGGCTTTCACAATTCCTTCTTCATCTACTAGAACGACTGGAAATGTTTCGAAAAAGGTAGGCATACGACGTACAAAAAGCTCATGTCCCTTTTTATCTTTGAAAATAGGGTGTCCTAACCAACCAACAGCAATTCCATCTCCATTGTCCATTGCACCCGCCCTGAATAATCCCCCTTTAGCTGGATTATTCCCAATGTAATCATAAAAAGCAAGTTTTTCAGGAATTTTTGACCAAGCTTCTGATAGACTTAGATTTTCAGCCAGACCGGCACGAACCCGTCGATCTATTTCTTGTTGGAAGTATCCCTGATCCCACTGGTAACGAGTAGGACCAAATAATTCGATCGGAGTGGTTGCGGAACCATACCACATTGTTCCGGCCACAATGAAAGCTGCAAAAAACACAGCAGCAATACTGCTGGAGAGGACAGTTTCAATATTCCCCATACGTAATCCTTTGTATAAACGTTGGGGAGGACGAACACTGAGATGGAATAGACCTGCTAATATACCCAATATACCTGCTGCAATATGATGAGAAGCTATTCCTCCCGGAACAAAAGGATCAAAACCTTCAGCTCCCCATGCCGGATTTACAGGTTGTATTTTTCCAGTTAGTCCATAAGGATCAGACACCCATATTCCAGGGCCATACAAACCCGTTACATGAAATGCTCCGAATCCGAAACAAGCTGCTCCTGAGAGGAATAAATGAATTCCAAAAATCTTAGGCAAATCTAAAGAAGGTTTTCCTGTACGGGAATCACAGAATACGTCTAGATCCCAATATACCCAATGCCAGATAGCTGCTAAAAAGCACAAGCCAGAAAACACAATATGTGCCCCGGCCACACCTTCATAACTCCAAATACCTGGATTAGATACAGTTTCTCCGGTTATACTCCATCCACCCCATGAATCCTTTATTCCTAAACGAGTCATAAAAGGTATAACGAACATACCTTGTCTCCACATTGGATCAAGAATAGGATCGGATGGATCGAAAACTGCTAATTCGTAAAGAGCCATTGAACCGGCCCATCCAGAAACTAGAGCTGTATGCATTATATGCACAGCGATTAACCGGCCAGGATCATTCAACACGACGGTATGGACACGATACCAAGGCAAACCCATGAAAATACCCCTTTATCAGAAAAACTAGACACTATGTAACTTTCTCGCATTAGAGAAGATTATGCTATGGAGTTAGACCTTTGTCTCAAAGATGAACATCTATTAATAGAACAGTTTCAAAAAATAGAATTGAGAAGCGGATATATTTTATCATTTATATGTACCAATATACAATGTGGAAATTGGTCCCATTTGTTTTGTATCAAACAAAGTAAAGTAATAAATTACTTTACAAAAGACCTAATGAATTAGGTATTTTACGAAGAAAGGCACGCCCGCTTATTTGGTCCTATCACTCATTTGATCTTATAATCTATCTTTGTAATAGAAAAAAAGACTATTTAATATACTTTTGATATAATAATGAACAACTTACCCTCTCTTTTCGTGCCTTTGGTGGGCTTGTTTTTTCCAGCAATTACAATGGTTTTTCTTTATTTCTATATTCAAAATGACGAAATTCTATGAATCTGATCAATATATATATACCTATATATATTTCTTTTGTCTAATATAAGATAAAACCTTACTAAATAGATCTAAATAGATATTTCTCTTTATTTAGATCTATTCATATATGATAAATAACAATCTATGGATAGAATGTAAATGTATATGGTATAATATGTACAATACATAGTATACAGACCCGTGTGTGAAAGAATAAATCTTTCTTACTTATACTTCAAAATATGTGTATATAGACATTTCAATATAGAGATTGATATTTTCATTTGACTGATACAATGAAGTATCATTTTGATAATCAATAAGTTAAGGACAAAATTTCCATGCTAAAAAAAAGCACAGACAAAAAAAGAACATGGGAAAAGAAGAATAATAGAATCGTTATAGATATATACTATTAAAAAAATGCTTATATGTATATGGCTAGTTTATTAATATAGCCAATTTATGAGAATGACTTCGGGGTGGGAGTGAAAATTTGTTCAATCCCTCGAATTAAATAGGACGTAATTTGTTATGAATCGTCGATCCAAATGGCTCTGGATAGAACCCATAACAGGGTCTCGAAAAATAAGCAATTTGTTTTTTGCTTGTCTCCTCTTTTTGGGTTCACTAGGATTTTTTGTGGTCGGAATTTCAAGTTACCTCGGTAGGAACCTGATACCCTTATTGCCATCTCAGCAAATACTTTTTGTTCCACAAGGAATTGTGATGTGTTTTTATGGGATTGCAGGTCTCTTTATTAGCTCTTATTTGTGGTGCACTATTTTGTGCAATGTGGGTAGTGGCTATAATAAGTTTGATGAAAAAGAAGGAATTGTATGCCTTTTTCGTTGGGGATTTCCCGGAAGAAATCGCCGTATTTTCCTCCAATTTCTTATTAAGGATATTCAGGCGATCAAGATGGAAGTTCAAGAAGGTATTTTTCCTCGTCGTGTTCTTTATATGGAAATAAAGGGCCAACAAGACATCCCCTTAACTCGTACTGAAGAAAATTTGACCCTGCGTGAAATGGAACAGAAAGCTGCCGAATTAGCCCGTTTTTTGCGCGTATCCATTGAAGGATTTTGAAATGGGGGGAAAGTCCTCTTTTATAATATACAAATGGATAGATCTCGTATTAGTAGATACCAGAAAAAGTTTGACATAACATTTGTCTGGAGGGGAAGTATAGTCAGTTTATTTACACCAACACGAAATGTTACTTATAGAAGCATACCGGTATTCTTCGGCAGTTCGCAAACACTCGATATCATTCTTTATCTATTAGATAGGGACAAAAGGTCTAATAAATACGGATATAACATCTCAAAAGAATACAATGAAGTAAATGCCTCTAGTTTTTTACACTTTTTACATATGTGCCCGAAATTATTTGATCTGCTATATGTACCAAAGAGTACAAATTTGGTATTATTAGACTTAAACTTCAATTTATTTGCCGCTCGAATTGAAGCGATTCTTCGGGTCAAGAGTTAAAAAAGAAAACAATAAATAGAAAATGAGTCCAGATCAAAGCGATTTTAAGGATTGATCCTTCCTTTTTTACTCCACTTCTCCTTCCGAATAAACTATCCCTCATCCGAAAGATATTTCGAAGAATTACGCATAAGATCATTTTATGAATCTCATACCTCGTTCTATAATTCGTACTTTGTTCAGATTTTGGACAGAGCTAACGGGCCAATCGAATTCGTTAACGATTCACGAATTGGAAGTCACCAAATATAAAACATTAGCTTCTCTACAATATCTTACATGTTTAATAGTATTGCCTTGGGCAATTTCAATTTCATTACAGAACGGTTTGGAATCTTGGGTTACAAATTGGTGGAATACTAGTCAATCGAAAAAAATTTTGATTATTTACAAGAAGAAAGCATTGTAGACAAATTTGAGAAAATAAAAGAACTATTCCTGTTAGAAATAATGATGGAGGATTATTCGGAACCGCATTCACAAGATATTCGTGTAGAGATGCAGAAAAAAATGATCCAATTGGTCAAAATATATAATCAAGATTGTATCCAAGTTATCTCACATTTATTAGGAAATATAATAAGTTTTGTTGTTCTAATTGTTTGTCTCATTCTGGGTAAGAAGAGACTTGGCATTCTCAATTCTTGGATCCAAGAAGTCTTCTACAGCTTGAGCATTGGTCAGATGTGCAGAAAAGGATATGATCTTGTGTTTAAGGGTGAGAAATGTGAGATCTGAAAAGGATCCATAACATTGATTTCTACATGAAAGAAATCTGAAGAGAATATTTATCAACTTAAGGGTGTTGATGGATGATGCTTTGTGACTCAGATAAATGACAGTTGGTTATGGCATAGGAGAATGTGTCACATGAATGTTGATAACTTGGCAAGGATTAGTGTTGTTCAGGCTGTGAGATATTTACCAAGAATTACAAAACATGTTAATGCTATTTCCAAGAATTGTCAATTTGGGAAGCAAGCAAGAAATCATTATAGATCAAAGGAACAATCTACTACCAAACTACTGGATTTAGTTCATACATATCTATGTGGTTCTATGAGAGTGCGAAGTCTACTTGGTGAAAGGTACTTTATTCTTTTAATTGATGATTATTCTAAATATACATGGGTTACATTTCTTAGAGATAAATCAGATGCATTAGATAGATTCAAGGCTATGGTTGAAAACAAAGTGAATTTGAGAATAAAATTCTTAAGATCTGATAGAGGTGGAGAATTCACCTCCCATGAGTTCAATATGTTTTTTGAAGTGCACGGAATAAAGAGACAGTTATCTGCTTCGAGAACTCCTTGGCAGAATGGAGTTGTTGAAAGGAAAAATAGAACAATTCAAGAGGTTGCTAGGTCAATGATTATTGAAGCTAGATTATTGAAAGTTTATTGGAAAGAAGCTATTCATACTGTTGTTTATGTATTCGATCAAGTTCAATCAAGAGAAAATAGTACAAAGACTCCCTATGAGCTATGGCACAGAAGAATTCCTACAGTTAAATATTTCAAGGTATTCGAAAGCAAATGCTATATCAGAAGAGATGAGGAAACTTTGGGTAAGTTTGATTCAAGAAGTGATGAAGGCATATTCCTTGGATACTCTACTAAAAGCAAGGCATATAGATGTTTCAATAAAATATTGGGAAATATTTTAGAGAACTCGAATGTGAAGGTTGATGAGACAATGAAGAATTCTATTGATATTGATGGATATATGTCTGATGAACATGATTGTGCAAGAATAGAAGAAATTATGGAAGAATAGGATAAAGATGAGAAGGAGAAGCAAGATAAATAGGATGAAAGATAATAAGATGCTCCGATGATGTCTCCTCAGACACCGAAATATGTACAGAGGAATCTTTCAAAAAATTAGATTATTGGAGACAAGACAAAAGGCGTGTTAACCAGAAGAAAAGTTGTTATTGAAGTAAATTTGTGTCTATTCTCTAAGATTGAGCCGAAGATAGTAAGTGAAGCATGTAAAGATGGACATTCGAAGGAAGTGATGAAAGAAGAAATTTTGCAGATTGAGAATAATCAAACTTGGGAATTGGTCCCAAGACTGGCAGACAAAAATATCATTGGATCAAAATGGGTATTCAGAAATAAGTTGAATGAGAATGGAGAAGTTGTTAGAAACAAAGTGAGGCTTGTGTGTAAAGGCTACTCACAAGTAGAAGGAATAGATTTTCAGGAAACTTTTTCCCCAGTAGCAAGAATTGGATGTTCTTGGCATTGGTTGCTTATAAATATTTCAAAGTCTATTAGATGGATGTCAAGTCAGCATTTCTAAATGGTGAGCTGGAAGAAGAAGTTTACATGGAACAATTGGAAGGATTTCAGTTAAAAAATCAACTGGATATGGTGTGCAGATTGAAGAAAGATTTATATGGATTGAAGCAGGCTCCTAGATATTGGTATGCAAGGTTAGACAGGTATTTGATTTAGTAAGGATTTAAAAAAGGTACGACAGATAGTAATTTATACTTTAAGATTGATAATGAAAAAAAATAATTGTAGTTGTATATGTTGATGACATTATCTTTTGAGGAAATGAAAAGATGTGCAAGATGTTTGCGGAAGAGATGCAAAAATAATTTGAAATTTATATGTTTGGGGAGATGATTTTTTTTCTTGGGCTACAGATTAATCAAATAGAGAAAGGAATTTTCATTTCACAGTCTAAGTATGTGAGAGAGATGTTGAAGAAGTTCGGGATGGATGGTTCCAAACCGGTAAGTACTCCTATGGTGACTGGTTGCAAATTGGGTAAAGATGATGATTCACCTAAGGCTAATCAGAGAAAGTATAGATCTATAATTTGTGGATTATTGTATTTGACTGCTACGAGACCAGATATTATGCATGTGATTTGTCTTGTGGCTAGATTTCAAGAAGATCTGAAGGAAATACATGTTGTTGCAATTAAAAGAATATTCAGATATTTGAGTGGCACTTTCGATTATGGATTGTGGTATCCTAAAGATACTAACTTTACACTTAGTGCCTATACAGATGCAGATTGGGCTGGATGTATAGATGATAGAAAGAGTACAAGTGGTGGTGCATTCTTTCTTGGATGCAGATTGGTGGCATGGTTGAGTAAGAAGCAAGATTCAGTCTCCTTGTCTACTGTTGAATCTGAGTATATTGTTGTTGCATCTTGTTGTACACAAGTTCTATGGATGAAACATACATTGAAAGATATCACAGTGCTATATGATGATCCTATTTCTATCTTCTATGATAATACAAGTGAAATTAACATTTCAAAGAATCATGTGATGCACTCAAGGATGAAGCATATATCTATTAGATATCATTTCTTGAGAGAGAAGGTCATGGAGAATGAAGTCAAGCTTGAGTATGTTTTGAAAAAGGATCAGATTGTTGATATTTTCACAAAGTATCTTCCTAAAGATACTTTTGAGTATCTCTGGAAGAAGTTAGGGGTTATTGCCCCTCCTTTCATAAACTAAGACGCATATGGAGATGCATCAGTATGGTGGATTCATAGTTTTATCTTTTTGGACTGATGTTTTGGTGGCTACCTCTCAAGGGGAGCAGGTAGTTTCAAGTGTTATCATTGTGAGTATTTTGTTTTCATGTCAAAGGAAGATTCAATGAACATATATTTTTCCTTTTCCATTGATGTCAAAGGGGGAGAGAAAGCATGTGAAAAGGAGAGAAAGTAGCTAATGAGAAAGATGATCTTCTGAGGGGGAGAAGCAAAAGAAAAATCTTGAGAAGTATATTTAGAACTGGTATGGTGTCTTTGATGGTTTTTCACATCATGTGTTGCCATCAATGACAAAGGTAGAGATTGTTGCAAGAATAGAGAAAGGAATGAAGGTGTTGTCATTGATGTCAATTGGTCAACTGGTTATCTACTAGTTGTTGTTAGTTGTATATGTTGAGGATATTGAGAAAATTGTATTAAAAGAAGATTACAGGTATTTAGTTGTTGCTTTGGTATTTTCCCGTATATTCATGTGGTTCAGATATGTTGACCATGGTTGTTGAAGGTTGCTATATCCAGATGTTTGGTTTTTGGTTCGTTGTGAAGTTCGAGTTGTGTTCAACAATTGTGAGCTATGTTTTTATGTGTTTTGGTTGAGGTCTGGGAGAAAATTTGTTGGTCCGGATTTCTCTTTGAGGAAGTCTTTTGACTTATGATTCTAGAGATAAGATGTTTTGGTTGCATTGAAGATATTTTTGGTTTCTGGAAGTTTTGAGCTTAATAGTTTTGTGTTTTACACTGGTTTGGTCGACCTTGTGTTAAGCACTATCTTTGAAGTTAATGAATCGTGTTGGATCTATTTTGGGTCTCGGTGAAGTGTGTGTTTGGGTTGCCCTCATTCTAATTCCACCCTAGGATGTTTGGCACTGACCTAATTTGTATTTGAAGTTGGATGGCCTACTTTGTATATTTTTCAAGGTTGGATATAATATAAATACAAGATGAGCTATTAATGAAAAATGTACAAAAGAAAAGAAAGAAGATAAGTGAAAGAATAGACGTGACATTGATGATATTCAGAAAGTATGTATGAGATGTGTGTGGAAGATTAGTGTCAAGCTTAATGCTAAGTTACCAGAGGCAGTGAGCAAAAAGCGAACTCTATCATTCATGCAAGTTGATCAAGTGACAGTGGTGGAATCCTTTGTTGCATTGAGATTGTAGTATCTCTGTAACAAGTCTTTTTTGTCTTCTTTGTATCTTTGTGGCATTGAGCCCACTGAGTTGTAGCCCTGTTGGACAATGAGTTCTTATTTAGGACAGGTAGTCATTATTTCAAGCAATGCGCCTTTTTGTAATCGATTTTGATATTCTTTATAGTGTGAGTTAATCTTCACGGTGGTTTTTCCCTCATTGGTGTTTCCACGTAAATCTAGTGTTATTGTGTTGGATTTGAGTTTCTGCATTGGTATTTGATGATTAATCATTTAAATAGTTTTGAGTATTAGTTTTGGTGATTGAATTAAAGGTTAAAATCTATGACAACTGATTCACCCTCCCACCCCCTCGTCCCTCCCCCGTTGTTTTCCCTCTCCCTCTCCCTCTCCCAGTTGTCCTATTCAACATCCTTTAGTTGATATTGGTTAACATCAAGCACTTGGATCCATTATATACTCAATTAATGTCATGTAAATTATGTATTTGGATAAATAAAATACTTTGATTGTTTACAAATAAAAATGTTTGTTTAATATAGAAAAAATTGGAAGCAAAGTTGGAAGTTGAGGAAGAGAGACTAAAGTTCTTAGAAGATAAATGATGGCATGTACTAATTATAAATTTCTTTCTATAAAATATGAAATGATACATTATTTCACTTTTTATATGATATGTATGGCATATTTTGATGAACATTAAATTATCATTTATTTCATTTTATCTTATGTATATTTCATAATTTACAAATGCTTCATATTATATGTTAAAGAAAAATGCAATACCCAGATGCTACTAGAATACCTATCATAGATAAATAAATGTAAAAGAACCTCAAGAGATATCATTTTTGAGACACCTTTTTTTAACTAGATTTGTGATAAATGAAATAAGTGTCTCCAATGATATATCTTGACATCTTTTACATGGATTTATTTAAGGTATGCTACTGTCACATTTTACATAATACATATACAAAATTTTGATGAATATTAAATGATTCTTAATTTTTCATTTTATCTTATATATTACACATTTAGATGATTCACAAATATTTCATATTATATGTTAAAGAAAAACACAATATCCACTAACATTCCTATATTGGATAAATCTATGTAACTGTTGATAAAAATCATTCTCAAAATACCATTTTAATTAAATTTGTGATACAAATAAAATGGTATCAGGAAAATTCACCGCAGCAATTCATCACGAGCAATTTGCCACCAGTATTCACCACCAGCAATTCATCGTCTTGGCATATTCATCGCGTATATAATTCACCGCCAGCAATTCATCGCCGATTGTATACACTGATGATGAATTTTCCTAAATTCAAATAAAATAAAACAATTCAATGTCTTTTACATAAATTTATGAAAAATTAATACATTTTTTCTAATACAACTGTTTTTCTCTGATTGGTGTTACAGTTGGTAGCTGTTATGGGCCATATACATCCCCTTGCAGAATGTAATGGCTGCTATCCTCTCATGGACTGTGGTCTCCTGTTGTTTCAGCCTTGGTTGTGTTCTTCCCTGTTGCAGTCTGTTTCCGCCATTGCCAACATGAATTTATATACTTTTGTTACTGTTTCTATTTGAGATGCTTGTCAGTGTGATTGTGATCTTATTCTTAATCTAATATAAAAATAATAATGGCAGGGAGAGCTCATGTCTAAATCCTATGAAAGTCATATTGTCAACTTAACATTAGGCCCTGCTATAAATAAAAATACATTATCTTTCTACCTAATCTTCAGATTCCACGTCTGCAATGGCAAGCTTCTGTCATAAATAAATGTGGGTCGTGCAGTTAGGAAAATGATGTGCCTCCCAAAGCAGCCATGACCCTTCGGAAGCTTATCTATGGTTTGGGGGCAAATAAAAATCATTGGTCATCAATTATTGGAGAGGGATAAATCAATCTCTCACAGATAAATTAATTAAATAAACTATTCAAATTATATGTATGGGCCTATAAGAAGATTAAATAATAAATTAGCTGTAATAATTAAATGAATTTAAATGTAACATTAGTTTGATTTTGATAATATAAAATGATTTGATGATGTAAGAAGTTTATTTGTCAATGTATTAAAAATTAGGGTTTTGTTTAAATGAGTGTCAAAATTTATAGATTAATTATATTCAATATTAATTCAGAGTTGCATATGTAAGTCTGCTCTTTGCACCTAAAAAGTCAAGTAGCACACAAATCAAAAACAAAAATGAAATGAAATAAATCTGAGTGTTGGGACATGTTTGCCTTGATCTTCTAGTGTCTAAATTATAGTTCAGATAAGAATTGTTTTGAAGCACCCTCGAGGAATATACTAAACCATGTGGGTCGTGTTCTCCTTATCAAAACCTTTACACAAACCAGTTCAATGATGATGAAACAAGATCGAAAACAACAAGCAAGTATACAATATGATCCTCAAAGTATGAAGCAATGTTGATGTACCCTTGTGTAATTGAACTTAACATATGCTTCCTAGATTTTTCTCTCTCCTTGATGCCTTAAATGAATTAGGGCCAATCTATGTTTTGCTAGTTCATATATTTACCTCAAATTAAAATCAATGGTAGTCAAAGTTGAATCTACAATACTCAAAATTGAACTCTAGGGTGTCCTATACCTATTTTGATTTTGAGGAATTAGCATACTATAGCTATTAATTTGTTGAGGTGGTGAATTAATTCATAGTATCATCAACAATCATTACCTATCATTGGTTTTAGAGCTAATCCCCTCTATTCTCTCATTTAATTTTAAAATATTTATTTCAAGTTTATCAACTTATAATTGCTAATGTAATCATGTTCCTTGGATACAATGTTGGCATGAGCTTGTCCTATAAAATTGATTCACACAATTGTTAATATATTCACTATAGTAATAATGCAAGTTGTCTAGAATTAATGACTCATTTATTATAATAGTGTGCTATTATCTAATCTTGCATCATCACTTCAAAAATGATTAGCAATAATTTAAGTTGTCTATGATTAATGACACATAATTACTATTATATTACACTATTTATGCAAACTAATAACCTCTAACCTCCACTTCAAATGTCATTTCAACTATCAAATCACAAGGGGGAATAATACACAATGGGGTTAAGCATACTATGGATCTAAAAAACCATGTTGTCATGCCTTTAATTGGTTGCTAATTAAGTTCTTAACTCCACATCCCAACAATTCAATTGTCCTACTTTACAAAACATTTCAATTTTAAAATGTTGATATCTACCAACACACAACTAGCTAAAAACAAGAATTGGATGCAAAGTGTCTCTTGTCCCTCTAAAGAAGAAATTATAGAGTAAAAGAATCTCATAGCCATTTTCATATATATGGAAATGTTTATTTTCTTATGCAGATGTAAATTTTGCAGTCATTATGACACCATCATTTGGCATTTTTACAATGTTATGATATAAAAGATATTAAAATTGCTTGATAGTAACATGAAAATCAACTTGGTCAAGGATAAGGAGAGTTTTAATGACCATATAAATCTCACCTATAATATGGTTTGTCCCTTTTGGTTAGAGGTGCAATCATATCTCATAAAAACTTAATATTTGTCTTCTTGATATTAATAATCAATCATATTTTATTTTTTAAAGAGGGGTAAACGCTTTTGATCTGGAGCAATGAACTAGTGAGGTCACAAATGGGGTACCTCATCTCCAGCATAAATGTTTAACAATAACACTCTAATGGGGTTTGAACTTTGGTGGCAAGAATAAAAATACCACATTTAAACCATCACACTAAGCCAATATCGGCGTACATGATCATATTATGGTGTGGTGAGTATTTTAATATTTTAGTGATGGCTTGATATCTTCAAAATTATGCATGTATTGATGTAATGTTGAACAGATTTTTACTAAAGAAAAAAAATATTAAAGGAGATGAGAATGTAATATCTAGCATTACAAAGTGGTAGGTACTTCAACAAAAGTTGCAATACTAACCATTATCAATTGATTATGTTGTTTATAAAAAATTTAAGGATTCGGGATAAGAATTAATCATCAATATATTGTGTCCAACATGAACTCTCAAATATTTTTTCTCGAGAGAGGAAATAATGAATGAAGAGGAGTTCCAATCATAAATAGCTTATGAGAAGAAATCATACATGTATTTCATATTTTAATATGGTATAGATGTAGATGAAAATTTAAACTACTCTAGTTTAATTATGTTCATTTACTTATAAGAAAATAAGTAATATAGTAAATTAATTATTATGCTAATTAAATAATAATATAGTTTTTTTTATATAAAGAAGTTAATTGAACTATTAAAGTAATAAGGTTAAAAAGGATATTCTTGTTTCTTTGGTTGGTGTAAAATAGGTTGTAAGAAGAAATGAAGGACTAAAATTAGTTAGTATAAAAGTGTCGGATCTAATCTGGACACAAATCTAGTATGTCACAATGGAGACTATCACAATGTGCCTGTGACTAGTACAACATGGTAATGACCAATACAAAAATTTAAAAAGTGTATAAAACAAAAATGTGACCCTTAGATTTGAAACAAGTGTCTTTGGTGGTAACTTTATGATTACGGTGGAATGCATACTTTTGCAGCGATGATTGTTATAGTGTGGTACTAATCCTCAAGTATAGAGACCTAAAACTTTCATAGAATTTTTACCATGCCTTGTCGATCACCATTTTGCTTGCAAAATTAGGATATTTTGCACCTACAAAAGAGGGAAAGGTTAAAGTAATTGGACAAGAAAAGAAAATTTGGTTTGGTTGCCCGAGTGACTACCTCAATTAGATCCTTGGATGGTATTTTTAATCTTGTAATAGTAGTAAGGAGATACCAAAATATGTGTTAGTGATTTCTTTTATTATTGTCTAGTGTGCATTATATTATATGATTAAATAATGTTCTTGTTTTTTGTAGATTATATTGGTCTAATCCCTCTTTCTTGCAAGTTTTATATATTATTCTAACATTGATTTTCATCCAAGTTTTTATTATTTATCATATATATTTTGTAGGATCTCAATCTAGGAACATAATTTTCTTACTTGAAGAATTTCTTAGCATCCTTTACAATCTCATTTTAGGTGTTTTTTTGTGATGCAATTTAATTTCTCTAATTTGTCATAACATATCACCTAACATCATCAATCTACTAAAATAGGGGGAAAATATAAAGTAAAAAGTTATATACCCTTGGAATTTCACATTATATTTTTTACCTACTTTGGTGTCCATATTCCCTATAATATATTTAGGTTCATTTAGCCCTTGCCTTAGCCTTTTCCACCCATACTTCCAAGATCATGTCCCCACATTGTTTCTTTTGTGAAAAATAACTATTGTGTTGTATTGACCTTTCCTTTTTCTATTATCTAGACTTTTTAAAGTTGTCACTACCTAGACACTAGCATGATTCATAGATGTCTATGCAATGTGCTAGCATCTCACAACAAACTATTGTACAACAATCATTTTTAGCATTTCACCACCTTGTTTTGTATCTAGGTCTTGGATAACAATTCTAAAATAAGTCCAAATGGCTTCTTGAGACCTTGGACTCTCATGCTTTTCTCCCCCAAACTCTATTTTTGAATCCATCTATTAATCAAGCAAGCAATTTCTCATTTTACAGCAATCTTACACTCACATATAGCAACACCACTTCTTTTGGCATCAAAATATTCATGTGAACCCACACAACACTTACTATCACTCCTTTAAATATTTTTTAAGCACTCTACATCCATTCCTTGGATACTCTACATTTGTTGATGTGACCTTGCTCTTGGGTTTTTATAATTTTCATCTCTTGATGTGACCTTCTCTTGTATTTTTTTATTGTTGTAAAATTGATTGTATTGTTCTTGGAATCATTGGGTTTTCACATCCTCCTATTTATACACATACACACACTACTTTATTAATTCATTGTAAACCTAAGAGCGATATGCAAAGCTTCTTGTCACTACTTTTAGTTTCTAGACACAAATAAGCTAAGAGAAGACACGTCATGATTTCTTATGGAGGTTAAATACCAAAATAGGAGCTTGACCATTTGTGGCAAGCTCCTAAGAAGCCCCAACCTTTCTTCCTATCTTAGTTACAAACTTTTTTGGAGCTCTCAATCACATGAGGGTTTGTATCTTCTTTTGTAGTTTTATTTATCATTTTATTCCACAAAATAAACATATTAGTTTGTTTCTTTTTATTTTTACCCTTCCTCTATATTAAGAACCAACAATTGGACTTGTTTTGTTCAAAATTAGTCAACTTCTTTATTAAATCCCAAAAAAACAACACATTAAACCCATGATGATATGTAGAATCTGTATGTAACATTCATTTTGATGATGTTGTGGTATGTTGGTGAAAATACCCCAACCCTAACTCTATTGTGCAATGAGCTCAATAGTGCCAAATGATGTTTTGTTCAACGTGACTCTATATGGGTTATTATGCATTTCTTTACAAACAATACTAGAAAATGGGTCAAGAGAATTATGCCCTTCTAATAGACTAACAAGAGATGGTAAATGGTTTTTGAAGCTCATTAAAATTGAAACCCTAGTTTTGGATTTTAATTTTGATGCTTGTTTTTGAAAATTTTGATGCTTGTTAAATTCATACTTGTAAATGATTTTTGAGTCATACATATGTATTGTGTAGTGAGTTCAACAATGATGGTCAAGCGACAAATGCAAACCTCGTCAATGACAATTGAATGACAAATGCAAATAATCAATAGATGGTGAAAGATGAATACAAACCTCACAACATGCTTTCCTCAAAATATCGCAATGTCTTTTGAGACATTAAAAAATGTCATGATAGGAGTGATGATTCTGACAATGGGGATCCAAATCATGTGGATGTCATTGCCAAAATGGACACTGTATTATGATGTTTATGAGACTTATCATTCCATAATAATTGAGCCCCATCAATGCTCATTCACAATAGATAGTAAGTTAAATATGGAGCATTCATTTTAATTATGTGATGATACATTAGGGCATGTCCCCATGCTGCTGCTTAGCTTGTTTTGGCTAGCAGACATTGCTTAACTTATTTAGGAAACTGCTTAACTTATTTGTGGAGCTGATGGCCCATGAAAGTTAATTTTGCTGCTTATTTTTAAGCAGCCAGCTTAAATTTGAATTTATAATATTTAATAATAACTTGTGCAATTAAAAATTGAAAAAATAAGGGAAACCAAATATTAAAAAAGAGGGAAAAAAATTTGTGAAGCCATGTGGCATTTTTGACATTATGCAGCAGTTGCTTATTTCCAACACCCCTTTTTTCTTCACAGCTTATTTTCAATTCTTAAGCAGTGGCTGCTTAAAAAGATTCCAAATTATCCTTTTCCTCTTCCAATTTTTTTTGCATGGGGATACTCCGACTGCTTAAACTGCTTAAATTTAAGCAGAAAACATGCTTAAGCAGCTGCATGGGGACAAAGGGTTAGAGGCATGTTAGACGGTACATTATTATAGAGATTGTGTTGGATGTTTATTATGACCTTCAATTTACACCCATGGTGGTTACACTTGGTAATGTTAATTTTTTTGGATAATGAATCTTATTTTGTAAAAGCCTTCTTGATCAATTTTAATTGATGTTATTTTATAAAATTTATCGTAAATATGGGCCCTCATAAAACTCGCACTATTTAATCTAAAATATATATTACTTAATATTTTAATACCTTATATTATGAGTTTAATTTTTTTTAAATAATTTTAGAATTAACATGAACACTGTTTAAGATTTTCAGGTGCATCTAAAATCAATTCAAGATAACATTCATAAATAGTCATTATGTGGCTACCATTTTAAAACATTTAAATTGTATATACTGATCCCACCAAAAGGTTCAATAGATGGCTATGATAATCATTTAATATATAAACTTTACCCCTTATAATAATATTTAAAACAAAATCATGATTTATATTTACACTTGAATCAAGGTTCTTCATTATATCACATATAAGGTAAAAATGAAGCTAGTCATTTATTAGTTAATATTAACGTCACATATAAGGTAAAAATGAAGCTAGCCATTTCTTAGTTAATATTAACATCAGTGATGTAAGCATCCCACAAAAAAAAATACAATTCAAATTTATAGAATAGTTATTGCTTAAACTATTGTTAAAGGTGTTGTGATTAATTTATGGGGTTCCTTAGTTGTGATTAATCAATAGGGTAAAGTTCAATTCTTTTTAAGGACATAATAACATCAATAGGACAAGTAGGACTTATGCTCCCACTCGACTGTTGATATATAAAGCAAAGAGGAATGAGGAGTAATTAGCCCCATCAAAGAAACAAGAAAAATCATTCAAAGGATAGAGAAGATGAAAGTAGATGTCCTCTAAAAAAAAGGGTGAAGCATTCAAACCATACAAACTATAGGAGCGAAGGATATAGAAAGAACTACATATCCTGTAAAAACCGATGAAGCATTCAAACCATACAAACTATAGGAGCGAAGGATAGAGAAAGAACTACATATCCTGTAAAAACCGGTGAAGCATTCAAACCATAAGAACACTAGAAGAATATAGAATCCCATCGAAAAAGCACTAATTAAAGTGATCATCCTCTACATATATAAATTGTATGAGAGTTCCACCAACAAACCCTCACAATTTGAAGGTCTCTCACTATTCTTTCAAAAAATACAGGACTATTATGAGAGTTCCAAGAACAAACCCTCGCAATTCGAAGGCCTCCCACTATTCTTTCAGAAAATACAGGACTATTATGAGAGTTCCACCAACAAACCCTCACAATTCAAAGGCCTCCTACTATTCTTTTAAAAAATACAGGACTATTGTTCAAGCTATTGAATAATTATGTTTCAAATTAAATATACAAACTATATTTTTTAAGCTCTTATGATGAAAAAGATGGATCTTTGTAGTATTTAGCAGGGGCACACTGAAGGTAAGAGTGTTTTTTATTCCCAAACCTACTCACATGGCAAACGACCAATAAAGGAAGTCTTTTTGCTTATTATTTTATTCTTTTTAGATAAAAGACAAGTATATGTATTATTAAACACCCACTATAGTGGTACCGTGTGCTAACGATTGTCCAGTTTATAGAACATGCTAAAATGAAGTTGGCTGCCAATCTACCCAACATTGAACACTTGTCATTTGCCTTCGCAAAGTGTACTCATCTGACTACTTCAGTGCCTCGAAAGCAAGACAACCATAAGACATTACATTCAACAAGATACGACACTAAATAAGTTAAAGGTGGTTCCACCTTTATGAGTGAAAAAAGGGGACTAAATTATAGTATTGTTAAGGCTATTTGATGCATAAGAAGCAAATTCAAGCAACCACGGTTGTGCAGAAAAGCAATTGTTCACATATTCTAACAGGGAACCGTTCATTACCATACATCTTAAACTGAAATTTTATTCAAATCGTATCAGTCATTACACACAGTGGCTGTTCAATATAACGGCAGGCAGTGCAAATATGTTATTATGCATTCAATCTCTGAACTAGCATCCTGTTTTAAATCTCTGGAGGAACTGACTGACTATTTTCAATAGCAAGGCTATGAATTGTAATTAGTGAACTTTTTGTTTATGATAAAAACACGAACTTTAATTAGCATTTCTTTAATTTTCAATTAACGGAAATTTCAACATGCATGATTAAGCTACGGTCAAAATATCACAATTTTTAAGTACCCCCACATTTGTTATTTACAATGTCAGAGTTAACAAGATGGAAAAAAGTATGTTCTACTCAGCATACTTCAATATCCCAGGCCCTGTTTTATTCACAAACCGGTGGGGAGCCAAAGCCGACCCTAGTCAACTATAGAAGACTGTTGACACACGATAAAATCTAGGCTAGTTCTTTTTCTTTAGGCTTTGATGAGGTATACCACCAGATGCTAGCCGCAACAGCAACAACACCTGCTACAATTGCATAGTTTTTCGTCTTGTCCCTTGATACACTTTCAGAGGACTGGCTTCCAGGAGTGCTATCTGAGACAGATTGTTTCTCTCCCTCTGGTTTGTGACCCTGGAAAAAAATCGTTATTTATTTTGTCAGGCCACATTGAAATTATACTGGAGTAAAACAAGATTAATACCACTCATGTATGGTATCTATAAATGAGCCATATCACATATCATAGAAGGGCAATATAAAGTATTTCCTTAAACCCGCATTTGTTAGACCTCTGGAATCAGTGGTACTTATCCAAGCAACAAAATTGGTATTTCATGCAGTTTGATCTGTAGAAGTACTGGGAGAGAGACATGAGAGAAGAGAGAGAGGGAGTGGGAGAGACCTGAGAGGGAGAGGGAGAGGGAGAGGGGGGAGTGGGAGAGACCAGAGAGAGAGAGAGAGAGAGGAGGGAGTGGGAGAGACCTAAGAGAGAGAGAGAGACCTAAGATGGAAATAGGGAGAGGGAGAGGGAGAGGGAGAGGTAGGGACGAGAGAGAGAGAGAGAGAGACCTAAGATGGAGATGGAGAGTGGGAGATACTTAAGAGAGAGATATTTGAGAGGGAGTGGGAAAGACCTAAGAGAGATAGATACTTAAGAGAGTGAGAGAGGGAGTAAGAGAGAGATAGATACTTAAGAGAGTGAGAGAGGGAGAGAGAGGGAGAGGGAGGGAGCTATGAGAGAGAGAGACCTGAGATGGAGAGAGGGAGAGAGAGACTTGAGAGGGAGATGAAGAGAGAGATAGTGTGTGTGAGAGAGAGAGAAAGAGACCTGGGAGGGATATGTAGAGTGTGAGTAAGAGAGAGAGAGAGAGTGGGGGAGATCTGAGAGAGAAAGAAAGAGGGAGAGAGAGGAGGGAGTGGGAGAGACCTAAGAGAGAGGGAGAGAGACTTGAGAGGGAGAGAGAAATAGAGGGAGGGATGGAGAGGGAGAGGGACTTGAGAGGGAAAGAGGGAGGGAGAGAGGAGAGAGAGTGAGAGAGAGACCTGAGATGGAGATGGAGATGGACTGTGTGTGTGAGAGATGGAGAGAGGGAGAGAGGGAGATGGAGATTGAGAGGGGTATGGAGAGGAATAGAAAGGGAGAGGGAGTAGTGGGGACTTGAGAGAGAGAGAGAGAGAGAGAGAGACTTGAGAGGGAGATGGAGAGTGAGAGAAACCTGAGATGGAGATGAAGAGTGAGAGAGAGGGAGAGGGAGAGGGAGAGAGAGAGAGAGAGAGAGAGAGGGACTTAAAAGGGAGAGAGGGGGAGAGATAGAGGGAGGGAGGGAGAGAGAGAGTTGAGATGGAGATGGAGTGTGTGTGTGAGAGAGAGAGAGAGAGATACTTGAGAGAGAAACTTCAAAGCGATGGAGAGAGAGGGAGAGAGAGAGATACTTGAGAGAAACTTCAAAGAGATGGAGAGAGAGGGAGAGAGGGAGATGGAGGGCGAGCGAGAGATGGAGAGGGAGAGAGAGGGAGATGGAGGGTGAGCGAGAGATGGAGAGGGAGATGGAGGGTGAGCGAGGGTGAGCGAGCAATGGAGAGGGAGAGAGAGGGAGAGGGAGTGGTAGGGACCTGAGAGAGAGACTTGAGAGGGAGGGAGGGAGATAAAGGGAGGGAGAGGGAGAGATACTTGAGAGAGAGAGAGGGAGAGAGAGTGGGAGAGAGAGAGTGGGAGAGAGAGACCTGAGACGGAGAGAGTGTGAGTGTGAGTGTGAGTGTGAGTGAGAGAGAGAGAGAGAGAGTGGGAGAAAACAAAGAGAGAGAGGGAATGGGAGATACCTGAGAGAGAGACCTAAGATGGAGAGAGGGAGTCAAAGAGATCTGAGAGAGATACCTAAGAAGGAGAGAGACTTAAGTGGAAGAGAGACTTCAAAGGGAGGGAGAGAGGGGGAGAGGGGGGATGGAGAGTGAGAGGGAGATGGAGAGGGAGAGAGATAGATGGAGAGGGAGTGGGAGAGACCTGAGAGAGAGGGAGAGATAGAGAGAGAGAGAGAGAGGATGGAGATAGAGGTCGAAAGATAGGTCTAGAGCTCAAGGAGAGAAAGAGTGAGAAAGATAGGTACAAAGAGAAGAAAGGAGGGAGGGATAGGTCCAAAGCTTAAGGGGAGACATAGTGATATATATAGACGTAGAGAAAGGGACATAGAGATATGATGATTTATGAAGATTTTTCATCTCTTTACTACAAAAAATATTAATATTTAATTAGTCATTACTTTTTCTAAAGTTCCAAGTATTTTGAGATGAGTGTTACAAAAAATCCATGAAAAATAGACTTTACATGTGAAAGTAGTGAGTATTTGATGTTTCAAAAATGCACCTACTTAAAGCTAGTGAACGTTTTTTCTATATTAACCTCATCACTTGATTTTTAAACCATCCACAATAAGCTTCTATCCACTGTTCACTAACAATACTTTGGCATATCAGAAAATGGAATTAGAATGTGTATCTAACATGGTTAACAAGAAACTCAGGCATAGGGACAAGGTCCCTGTCTCCTTGACCATTTTCATAAATCCCAGATATTCCAAAAAGTGATGAGTGAATGACAAGGCCCAATTACACACAAGCTGTCATAAGGTTGAAAACCAAGAAGATATAAAAATACAGCAACATATATAATCAGGTAATAAGGGATATTCAATTTATGTATGCACCTACATAATAGCAAGTAATAAGATATTAACTTAGCTGTAGTATCCTACCAGCAGTTTAGGATTCTAGGTAAACTGTTAACAGCTAAATAAAGAGCTGTTCCTGTAAAACATTATACATAATAATGTAAATATTTTCCTGAACTCACATTGCCAAGTGACCCCTCTTCCACAATATATGACATGCAGTCAAGAATTTCAATGGCAATTGGCACATCTTTCTGCCCAATGACTTCAATGAACTAATCTTCTCTAACTCAAGTAGCTAAACATCAATAAATAAAACTCATGTCAAACCAAATTTCTGCAGAAGTTATGTTCTATCATAGAAATGCCAAGCAAAAAGATTAATCTAAAGAATGGGGAACTTAATATGTTTCTACTTCTAGGCGGATTTACAGATTAGATTTAATCCATATATTGAGAAACTGCTTCTTAAGGACTTAAATTCCTGTCATCCTGAATTTCTACAGCAGCTATGTTATATTATAGAAATGTCCCTCAAAGCAGATTGATTAATCTAAAGAATGGGCTCAATATCGTTCTACTTCTAGATGGATTTATGGATTGGATTTTAATCCAAACCTCGAGAAATTGCCTTCATTTAAGAATTTTGAAGGCATAGGCTATAAGTTGTTTTATGTTTGTACGTGGAAGGCTTTGTAGACAACTTGCAAGAGTTGCTGTGTTGGAATTGCAACAGCATCTTATGAAACTTGTAGCATATCAGCAATAATTATTGTTTTGGGGTTTTCTTACATAATTATGCCTTCCTGGATGACTGAGAAGGGTCACGTCATTTTCAAGAGTTCACTTGACATTTTCTCATAGTTTACAAGGATATAGCCCATTCTCGACATTGTTTACAAACAAATTTTGACAAAAGACAAACAAGAAATAAGAAATGCTAAGAAATGTCATAGAAAAACGATGACTCTAAACAAACAAGGCTCAACTTCAAAATTAAGCTTTACAGCCTGAGTAGGTCTGATCCATGCAGAGCCCAAGAGCTCGCACAAAGGACTATGCACAAACTATTTAGCAAACAGATTAATCTAAATAATTAGAAAAATATATTGAAAAATGCAGTGGAATTGTGAAATACAAATGTGAGAACTGGGATAAGCTAAATTAGCTAATTTTTTCATCGTAGACAAGATGCCACGGACATGCTAAGAAATGTCATAGAAAAACAATGACTCTAAACAAACAAGGTTCAGCATCAAAATTAAGCTTTACAGCCAGAGTAGGTCTGATCCATGCAGAACCCAAGAGTTTGCACAAAGAACTATACACAAACTATTTGGCAAACAGATTTATCTAAATAATTAGAAAAATATATCGAAAATGCAATGGAATTGTGAAATACAAATGTGAGAACTGGGATAAGCTAAATTAGCTAATTTGTTCATCGTATCCACAGACATGCTAAGAAATGTCATAGAAAAACAATGACTCTAAACACACAAGGCTCAGCTTCAAAATTAAGCTTTACAGCCTGAGTAGGTCTGATCCATGCAGAGCCCAAGAGCTTGCACAAAGGACTATACACAAACTATTTAGCAAACACATTTATCTAAATAATTAGAAAAATATATTGAAAATGCAATGGAATTGTGAAATACAAATGTGAGAACTGGGATAAGCTAAATTAGCTAATTTGTTCATCATAGACAAGATACCACAGGTATGTGTACAATGTTGGAGCTTAGACACCAAAACTATGTTATTTTTGTGGGTTGAAACAAAAGATGGATTGTGTTTGACAACAATGAAGGTTGTACAATGTCCAACCATGTCACAATAGGAACCGAGAAGATGAATGTAAACACTTAATTCTCACCACCTTCTAACATTGCACGTAACATCACATCCTGATACCATGTCGACATTTCCTCGTTATCATATTAATTCCCTTTTTCATTTACAACCACTAATTAATTAAATAATGTACATTATTGTTAATTAGGCATGCTCATTCATTTATTCCAAATAAATAAATAAATTCATTCTCACTTATTATCCACAAATAATAATAAAATCTAATTATCCACTCATATTCCATCATAACTCCTCCATGAATCCCTTCTATATTTAACCCATGCACAACTAATTAGTCAAAATAAATAAATAAAAATGACTAATTATCTTCACTCATTTTAGAGCCCACTAAAGAGCACCATCATTACTCCTTTTGACTATTCTTAGTCAATGAATATTTTCAACTCATCTCTGTTGTTTTTATGATCAGAAATGAATTAAACAGAAATACAATAATAATGAATAATAGACACAGCAAATACCCTGGGAAAACCCTCCTTCTTGAGGGAGAAAAACCCAGCCACAAATATATCACTTATATATTGAATGAAGAAGCAGAAATCTGCTTTACAATCTTGGCCAAACACTAGGCCAATCTGATACAATTGCTATAGCACCTCTCGAGATGCAAATTTTACAAAATATAATTATTTCTCCTTAGCATCGATCTCCTTGAAGCAGAATGACGCCCTGCTAAAAATATGCGAACTTGTCTCTAATAAAATCGAATCACCAAATGAATGAATCGCCTTGTTTATATATACATCAAGGCGTCTTTTCAAGGAGAGTCGACCTCTTTCACATAAGAGACGTCTTTACAAAGGGAGGCGACTTTTTGTTAAGTCGGCCTCAAAAAAATAAAGATTATTATTTGAAATGAAGCGCCTCTTCATTTGGTCGGCCATAAACAAATAAATAAGTAGCATCACTTTATTTATTTGTATAATATTATTTGATATATGAATTCGAAGGAGAAAGAAATCTCCAGCCACTATAACATCAACACTCCCTCTTAGCTAGGGAGATATCTTTCCAGATACCCATGTCATGGAGTCTCTCAACATGACACCCACAATGTCTACACCCATTTGTGGGAAAGAGTTCATCGCGGAGTCACTCAACGTAATATCGTCATGGAGTCACTCAACATGACGTCCACCAGCTACTCCCATGTGTGGTAAGGAACATGTGCACAAGTGCCCATCACGGAGTCACTCAACATGATGTCATCATGGAGTCTCTCAACATGACGTCCACCATGGCTACTCCCATGTGTGGAAAAAAACACAAGTACAAAGGGTTCATCACAGAGTCTCTCAACGTGATGTTGTCATGGAGTCTCTAAAACATGGCATCTGCCATGGCTACTCCCATTGGGTGGAAAGAATCACATCTCCGTCTCAAAAGATGGACAAGGGCTTTCACCTCATATTTCTCTGTCTCAGAGAAATATGCATTATAACAAAGATCACTGATGCTGAGTCTCCCTCTTAGCAAGGGCTTCATTCTCCACAACTCCAAGCTTGTCTCGAAAATGTACAAACTTCACTTTGGAGAGAGGCTTGGTGAGAATATCAATCGTCTGATCATCAATACAAATATACTTGAGTTGAATAGCTTTCCTCAGGACCATATCTTTGATGTAATGATATTTGATCTCCACATGCTTAGTCCTATCATGAAACACTGGATTGACAGAGAGTTTCACGCAGCTTTGATTGTCACAATGAATCACAATCGGCTCCAATGTTTGACCAAACAATCCTGCAAGGAGCTTTCAAAGCCAGACTGCTTCTCGAGCTGCTACACATGCTGCAATATACTTAGCCTTTGCAATGCTTAGTGCCATAGAAGTTTGCTTCCTGCTACACCAAGAAATCATGGCAAACCCCAAACTGAAGCAACATCCAGAAGTGCTCTTCCTATCAGTTACACTCCCAGCCCAATTAGTATCAGTATAGCCTTGTAACTTCAGATCTTCACAGGAGGTATATCTCAAGCCATATCCCACTGTGCCACGCAAGTACCTCAAGATATGCTTTGCTGCAACTAGATGAATTTGTCTTGGTTCACACAAGAACTGACTGAGAGCAATCACCGCATAACAAATGTCAAGTCTAGTATTGACTACATACATCAATGATCCAATCAACTATCTGTACATGGTGGGATCTACCAAATCTGAACCAGCTGCAGAGTCATTCAACTTCTTCAAGTTTGTCTCCATAGGTGTAGACATGGACTTGCAATCCATCATCCCAAATCTTTTCAAGATATCAATTGTGTATTTCCCTTGACTCAAGATAATCTCACTGGGTCTTTGCCACACTCTAGTCCCAAGAAGTAATGCATAAGACCAAGATCCTTCATCTCAAACTCGGAGGATAACTCTTTCTTGCATTTGACAATGAGATACTTTGCACCAGTGAGAAATAAATCATCAACATTAAGGACCAATATCAAAGCCTCACCATTAATTACCTTCAAGTAAAGATTGGAATCTGCATCATTCTTAGAGAAACCCAAACTCATCAAATATCGATCAATCCTTTCATACCAAGCACGAGGTGCTTGCTTAAGGCCATACAAGGCCTTCTTCAATCTGCATACATGAGACTCCTTCCCATGAATCACAAAACCATCTGGCTGCTCAATGTACACTTCTTCAATCACACCATTAAGAAATGCAGCCTTTACGTCCATTTGATGTAGCTTCTAGCCTTTAGCTGATGCAATAGCAATAATAGTCTTGATCGATGTATATCGGTCAACAGGAGCAAAAGTCTCCTCATAATCTATTCCCTCCTTCTAGGAGAATCCTCTTGCCACAAATCTTGCTTTGTACTTCTCAATGCTCCCATCAGCTGCATGCTTGATCTTGAAGAGCCACTTGGAAGACACAACCAATTTGCCTTCAGGTCTTGGTACAACATCCCAGACATTATTCTTGATAAGAGATTGATATTCTTCTGTCATAGCATCTCTCCATTCTTGCTGGTTGGATGCTTCCTCAACACTGGAAGGTTCAAAATCAATGATGTGACTCATCAATGCCACATAGCCTGGAAACTTCTGTAGTCTCCTGCTTTCTCTAAAGGTACCTTGAGGAGCTGCATATTATTCTGCCTCTTGCATAGTTTGTCTAGCCCATAGAGGTCTCTTTCGACCTATAGCAAAATCTCTTGGCCCATCAGTTGGTTCTATGGGATCAACTGGATCAATAGTCTCTTTTGGTTCAGTAGACTCCCTCTGAATTTCAAGAGTATGATTAGGAGAAATGTCCATATCTTGAGGTAACTCCTATTCTTCACTAACTATCTCCATGTAAGAACCTTTAGATCTTTTGAATGCAACCTCTTCTTCGAAAGTGACATCCCTGCTGATCTCAATCTGTTTCTACCCTGGAATGTAAATCCTGTAGGCTTTTGAATTCTCACTATAACCCACAAATATTCCTTTCTTGCCTGAAGGTTCTAGCTTAGTTCTTTTATCCTTAGGCACATGAATGTAAACAAGACAACCAAAAATTCTTAAATGACTAACTTCAAGTTTCACACCTGTGAAGGCCTCTTCAGGAGTCATGTTTTCCAATATTCGATGAGGGCTTCGGTTTTGAACATACATTGTAGTTCTGGAAGCTTCTGCCCAAAAGAAGGTTTGTAAGTCTTGATCATGAATCATAGCTTTGGCTGCCTCAACTATGGATCTATTCTTTCTTTGAGCAACCCCATTTTGTTGAGGGTTGTACGGAACACAGAACTCCCTCTTGATCCCTACCTCAATGCAGAAATTACGAAAGACTCCAGAAGTATATTCTCCTCCATTATCAAATCTCATAATCTTGATCCTTTTCCCAGACATGTTTTCAACTTGAGCCTGGAATTCTTTGAATCTATCAAGTACTTCTTCAAACTCCTTAGACTTCAAAAAATAAATCCAAGTCTTTCGAGAAGTCATCAATGAAAATCACATAATACCAAAATCCACTCAAAGATGCAACAAACATTGGTCCACATAAATCAGAATGAACAAGATCTAGAATTCTTTTAGATCTACTTTCACTACTATGAAAAGGACCCTTATTCTTACCCAGTGCACATCCTCTGCAAATGCCATTGTGCTCCAAACTGAGCTTCAGTAGACCAATAACCATCTTCTCCATAGATGGAGGAGCTCTGAAGTGTAGGTGAGCAAGTCTCCTATGCCATAGCTCACTTGAACTGGACGAACAGAGAGTCTGTATAGGCTCTCTTGACAAACACCAATCACACGAGTTGTTTTGATGCTAGAGTTCTTAGGCCAAGCAAGAACTTTCCCTTCAGAAAATGCAACTTGATACCCTTTGTCCTCCAATGCTGAAATTGATACAAGGTTTCTCTTGATTCTTGGTACAAACAAGACATCACTCAAATGAAGAGGGATGCCGGAATCTAGATGAAGAGAGGTGGCACCAACACCTTTCACTAAATAACAAGCATCATCTCCGATTATTACTTGCAAGTTGGTTTCTCTTTCTACCAAGTCTGAAAGATGCTCTCAATATCCTGTAATGTGTCATGAAGCAACACTATCAATCAACCAAGTGTCATTGTCGGTTGGAACATTGCTTGAAAGACCACGATGAATAGAAAACCCCTTGAGTTGTCTCTAGATTCCTTTTGAGGTGACACTACATCAACATCTGCAGTAGAAGCATGTTGCTTTGGTCTTGTTGAGCAATCTCGAGCATAGTGACCATACTTGTCACATCTGAAACATTGAATGTGGGAGAGATCCTTCTTCTTCTTTGGCTCAAGAGCAAAGTTTGATTTTCTATCTCTATTCCTCTTGAAATTTCCTTTTCTCCCTTCTCTTCCTCTCCTTTTGGAAGTTTGAGCAACAAGTACATGATTTTCTTCATTATGAGAGCTTAGCCCATTTCCTCTTGCTGCCAATTTGGATTCCTCTTGAATGCAATCAGTACAAAGACTATCAAACTTGGGCAATTTAGATCTTCCACTAATGCATTGGATAAAGGGTTTCCAAGATTGAGGAAGACCATTCAGTGCCAACATTAATAGGTCTCTATCTTCAAATCTATCTCCAATGGCGCATGGTTGATCTCTTAACTCAGTAATCTTCATGAAGAAGGAGATGACTGAATCTCCTTTAGCCATTTTTATATGATGGAGTTGTCGTCTCAAGGCGAGAGCTTTGTTGGTATTGTTAATCTCATACAATCCTTGTAGAGCCTTGAACATATCTTTGGCTGACTTCATCTTGGATATGATTGGCACAAGATGATCCTTCATGGAATCTATCAAGATCTTCTTAGCCTTAGTGCCATTCTTCTTCCATTGAGTTATCTCAGCCTCATCGGATGGCTTGAGCACATCATTCTCCACAAAGTCAAGAAGATCATTTTCTTCAAGTGCAATAAGAACTCTGAATTTCCATGAGGTGAAGTTCGATGCACCATCAAGTCTATCTTCAACCTTAACTTTGTTCACCATTTTCGATGCTTGGATAGACTCTCTTAGATGAGGAGAAGAGAAGAAGACTTTGCGGCTTAAAACAAATCTGATCCAATCTTGCTTAAACCCGCTCTGATACCATGTTGTTTTTATGATCAGAAATGAACTAAACAGAAATACAATAATAATGAACAATAGACACAGCAAATACCCTGGGAAAACCCTCCTTCTTGAGGGAGAAAAACCCAGCCACAAATATATCACTTATATATTGAATGAAAAAGCAGAAATCTGCTTTACAATCTTGGCCAAACACTAGGCCAATCTGATACAATTGATAATAGCACCTCTCTAGATGCAAATTTTACAAACAATAATTATTTCTCCTTAACATCGAACTCCTCGAAGCAGAATGACAGCCTGCTAAAGATATGCGAATTGTCTCTAATAAAATCGAATCACCAAATGAATGAATCACCTTGTTAATATATACATTAAGGCGTCTTTTCAAGGAGAGTCGGCCTCTTTCACATAAGAGACATCTTTACAAAGGGAGGCGACTTTTTGTTAAGTCGGCCTCAATAAAATAAAGATTATTATTTGAAATGAAGCACCTCTTCATTTGGTCGGCCATAAACAAATAAATAAGTAGCATCGCTTTATTTATCTGTATAATATTATTTGATATATGAATTTGAAGGAGAAAGAAATCTTCAACCGCTATAACATCAACAATCTCAATCAATTTCCACCATTTATTCAAAGATAAAGGTCTAACCATTCACATCCTCAACCAAAACATCTATAAATTCAACCCAATCCTTCATCAAGAGAATACATGATCTTCAAAGCTTGGCAGGTACATGTTGCAGAAATCTCGCAAGAATCTTTGAGCAACCACATTCATTGCATCTCGAGCAATCAACTTCAACAAAGAGAGTTTTGCATTTGTAAGATTTATCATGCATTTTGTTTTGGTTGAACTCTCTTTAGCTCAATTGGAGGTATGGTTTAATTTAGAATAAAGGGTTTAATACTGTTTTAATCTCTTTGAAGTTGTTTTGAATCTTGCATTCACAATGAGATTTATAAATTTAGTTAAATAACAATTTGGAGTGAATTCTTCACTACCTTTGGCTTTTAATAACATCCCCCATTTTATTAAAAGCCCATGGAACATTTGCATGTTATTTATTATTTAATTATCATTTGTTAGGCCTTTCTTTAATACTTAGTGTAAAACTTTCCCATACCGGAAGATTCGAATGATATTTAATTATCATTTGTTTTGAATCTTGTCCCTTGACCTGCAGACCCAAACCGCCCTTATCACATAAATTTGGTGCAAACCAGACCTGTGCACAAGAGGGACCTGATGCATTGTTATTGAAATTCTGAATTTTGAGGCAAGGTGAAACCCTAAATCATTTGTTGATTGTATTGTCTCAAGGTTTATTGGTGTAACAGCAGTTTTGTTTTGGAACTAGATATAATTTCAATGGCCTGTTAAACAGTTTGGTTAATCTGACCTGAATGATATTATTCGCTGCTGTAGTATCTTTTGTTAATAAAAGGAGAATTAAGCATTCAGTATTCAGTCTAGTTTGCTCAGAAAATTTCATTCAGTAGTTTACTGTTCATTGTTTCATTGCTATGTGGAATCTGGCTATAACCCTTATTATTCGTTCTCCATTAGCTCAATGAATTTTACTGTTACAAATCTGAACTATATTGAGTCAGAAAACCTAACTCAGCGATTTTAAAGTTGATTAGACCCTAGGGTATTACAGATCATGCTTGGATCATTTGCCCTTTCTTCATATGCAATGGGAACCTGTTACATGGGTAGCCAATTGCAGAAACTGCATTTGAGGCTATGAAAAGCATGCCACTTGTTCTGATCTACATAATTCATTGTGGAAGTGAGTAGGTGATTCCACAAGAGAACACTAAGTACATACGTTTGAGCATTGTTAGCAGCATCAAAGATGAAATGTGAGGTAATGTGCGACTGCCGCAATCATTTATCTGCACTCATACAGTCCAACTTAAGCCACCTTCCAAAGGGGATAGCAGGGAGTAGATTTCCAGATAAAACTCCTAACAGCAAACTGAAAGTGGCAACTGCACATGATGTTGAATCTTACACATATGATGAGGAAATCATTAAGAAAGCAAAGGTCAAAGGGAAGCCAGGATTATTGTGTATTACTCCTAAAGAGGATAGTTCACTTGTTGCAGTGCCCAGGATCGATGAGCATGAATCCATCCATGTTATGCTGCCTTGGCATGAAGTGGGCAGTGTTCCAGGAGTTGTATTTGGGACAGGACTGTCATGTCCCCTCCATCTAGGGGATGTAACATTATTATTTTTTTAATTTAATCACAGTATTTTTAAACACTAATATATAATTAAATATAATATTATTAATAATAAAAATAAATAAATAAATAAATTTGGCTCCTAGCATGTTGGCGCCAAGATGAATTCAAATCTAATTCAAAGTTGGCCTATTTGAATAAAATTTTGATGGTTACTAATAGGACACTGAAGGCTCATGTGCGGTATGATTTTGGCATGAAAATTCCTAGGCAAGCATAGCTGTGACTGTGACACCTCCAAGATGAAACCCCTGCTGGAGGTTGGGAGGTGTTGGTGTGTGTTTTATTACCCACCGAACACAGAATAAAATGTCTAAAGACACTCTATCCTCTCTTGAACAAAATCACCGCGTATGCTAAGATTGCGAGAAGATCATATGGCGACTCCAAGGTTTCTTTTGTCAAGTACTGACACGTGGATAAACTCAATAGGTGTTGTGATATGCTGGTAACACAAAGGGGCTTACGCCAGGAATCATTCACAAGTTTAGGACTTCGACGGTTTTAACTTTAACTGCTCTTTCTTTTGGGGCTTTCCAATTTTAGGATTTCAAAAAAAAGTGTAAAAAGATAAGGGTTTAGGAGCTCTAATCTATTCCTAAGAACTCAAGAGACAGTAATGATTGGGTAAAACTAGTAACCACACTTTGCTTCGCCTCCTTGGGACAACTACACAAAGTGGGTACAATCTTCAAGGGGTGTGATTATAATTTTCATGTCTTGAATAATACTCATTCAGACTGAATGTTAAGCATCCACAATTAAAAGCTCAGGCTAACTTTACGCATTGAATAAAAATCATCTATTCAAAGAAAGTATGAGCTAAGTCTCACCAATCAATACTATCGGATCTTTCATTCATTTAACAAACATTCAAATCAAATTCTACTTTAATTCTAATCTAGTGTTGAAGGAGATATGCAACCTTGCAAACCACTTGACAATAAAAGGGATTCAAAGCAAATCATGCATAAGAGCTTTTATTATCAGAAGTAGCTACACGCAACAATTTCATACTACTCACTTCACACTTTACAAATGAGGGGCGAGCTCAATTTATAGGCTCCTCGATTACAATTCAATGGCGAAGATTGATTTTGAATCAACGATCGAGATTACGAAATAAAACCCTAATTAGGGCTTGTCATAACTAACTTCCTCTCGACCAATGAGAAAATTACATTTTGGGACACTTGTCCTTTTGCTAAATATAAACCAATTCCATGGATAAGTCAGGTTCATTGAAACTAGACATGTTGACTTGGAACAATTTGATTTGTTGGAAGATGATGATGCGCCGCCTCAACGTGTTGTATGTCCTCCTTGGTCACGTTGCTCTTTTTCCATGTACTTGCCTTAGAATATCTTTCCTTGCCGACGACTTTGTCCTTTGAAATTCCTTCAAGTGCCTTGAATTTGGAGAAAAACTCCCCTATTCTTTCACCACAATGGAGGAAATTGGAACTTTCTTTGTGAAGTGCTTCCCATACTTAGCCAAATTTTGGCTATTCAATTTCATTTTGTAACACCTTCATGTGGACCATTCGACACTTAGCCAAGATTTCGGCCATCTCTTTGCTCGAATGAACTTTACCTGTGGATTTGCCTTCAATTCTGAATTTGGCTTGTGCAAAGTAGGGCAGACTCCATCCTTGGACAAGAATTTTATTCATTTCCTCTTTACTTTTCCTCTTCATTCCTCTTGTTTTCTTTCCAACACTTAGTCAAAATTTGATTCTTTTGTTGTAGTTAAATTCCACACTTAGCCATTTTTTTGTTTCCTCTTGGCAAATTTTACCATGTTTGTTTCTAACCTTGGCGGACTTTGGCACATGTCATGCCAATTTTCTATTATGCTTGAGCGGACTTCCTCATTGGCAAGCCAATTCTTTTTTCTTCCCTAGGCGAACTTGGTTGCTGGTTGGACAATTTGCTTTTATCATGGGCGGACTTTGAATGATCTTGGACATTTTCCCAAGTGTCAAGGCGGAGCATGGCGGACTTCACATTTTCCATGCCATTTCAAGGCAGAGTTCATTGTGTCTTGGGCACTGTTATTTTGACCTAGGAGGATTTCATCATCAGCAAGCCACTTTCTTTGCTAGCTGGGCAGACTTCATTATCAGTAGGCCATTCTTGGGCGGACTTTGGACTTGGCAAGACATCTTCCTTCATTTCTCCTTGGCGGACTTGGCTGTGTCTTGGACATCTTCAATTTAACCTTGGCAAATTTCATGATTGGTTGGCCATGTTGGGCGGAGTTGCTCATTGCTCTGTGTCTTGGACATCTTCAATTTAGCCTTGGCAAACTTCATGATTGGTTGGCCATGTTGGGCTGAGTTGCTCATTGCTTAGGGAATTTCCTTGACACTTAACCAATTTTTTGAGTTTTTTCTTCCCAAGGTATCAACACTTAGCCAATTTTTTGAGTTTTTCTTCCCAAGGTATCAACACTTTAATTTTTTGAGTTTTTCTTCCCAAGGTATCAACACTTAGCCAATGTTTTGAGGTTTTTCTCCCCAAGGTATCAACACTTAGCCAATGTTTTGAGTTTTTTCTTCCCAAGGTATCAACACTTAGCCAATTTTTTGAGTTTTCTTCCCAAGGTATCAACACTTAGCCAATTTTTTGAGTTTTTCTTCCCAAGGTATCAACACTTAGCCAATGTTTTGAGGTTTTTCCCCCCAAGGTATCAACACTTAGCCAATTTTCTGAGTTTCTTCTCACCAAGGTATCAAAACCTAGCCAGTTTTTTGAGTTTTCCTTGGCGAACTTCATAGTTGTTGTGCCACTTTGCTCATTTTCTAAGGCGGAGTTGGTGATTGTCATGCCAAATTTTCCCGAGTGTTGGGCAGACTTCATACTTGGCCAGACATTTTTCTTTGAGCGGACTTTAGGCTTTGTCGGACATTTTTCTTTGGTGTTTGGGCGGACTTTGAACCTTTTGTGCCATCCATTCTTGGGCGGACTTCACCTCTAGCTCCCCATTTCTTCTCTTTCTTCCAAGCGGACTTCATCAACTCTTTGCCATCCTTCATTTTGCCTAAGGCGGACTTCAAGTGTCTTGTGCCATGTTTACTCTTTGGTGGGCGGACTTGAAGGCTAGCTGGTCATTCTTCCTTGGTGGGCGAATTTCATATTGCCTTAGACATTTTCCCATCATGCCAAGGGCAGACTTCATCATGCCTTTGACAAGGTTGGGCAGACTTTGGAACTTCCTTGCCATGTTGCCTGGGCAGACTTGGAGGCTAGCTGGTCATTCTTCCTTGGTGGGCTGACTTCATATTGCCTTAGACATTTTCCCATCATGCCAAGGGCGGACTTCATCATGCCTTTGACAAGGCTGGGCGGACTTTGGAACTTCCTTACCATGTTGCCTTTATGCCTAGGCGGACTTTGTGAAGAGCTTGCCAAAGGCAGGGCAGACTTGGAGGCTTTCTTTCCATGGCTGGGAGAACTTCAAGAATCTTTTTTCATGGCTGGTAGGACTTCAAGAATCTCTTTCCATGGCTGGTAGGACTTCAAGAATTTCTTTCCATGGCCCACCTTGCCTTAGACAATTTTTCATTTTCTCTTCGACACTTCGCCAAATTTCTCGTTTTCCGGATCATTTGGATCAAAACCCTAATTTGGAGATTTTCTTGCTTTTTGTGATTTTTCCTTGCTTTTTGCTCTCAAGGTGCAAAATTTTGATTTTGAAGATGAACATTTGCTCCATGACCTATGGGACCCTGTCACTTTCTAAAAATAGAAAAAAAAGGCAAAAAAGCATCCCTAAAAAATAGGAAGCTCGGAATGGTCCAAAAGTGCCAAAAATCAAAAAAGCAAAATCCCTAAAAAATAGGAAGTGTCAGAATTGACTCAAAGCAATGGCATTCCTCGTCTACTGGACCTTCTAAGCACTTCTATAACGTCCAAGCACTAATATGGGCTTGAATTCTCTACTTGACCTGGGTGAATGTTTTTTTCAAAAACTCTAATTCCTCATTGTAAGAAAAATGGTGATTAGCAGTTGCGATGACAAGGCAAAACACCAAAAGCAAAAAGAAGGGGGTCCCCATTTGCAATGGGGCGATGTGTGAAAAGGTCACAACAAGAGGAAAACCTCAATCTGTTTCTACTAACCCCATTCCGCCCTGCAATTTATCTTCATTCTCACCTGCTCAGGGAAGTGGAATGACAGTGAATAGGTTATCTCTGATATTGGCGACTGTATTGACTGTTAAGCATGCTGAGGGCCATTAAAACCATACAATGAAGCTAGAAAGGAAGTGCGCCAGGCCTGCCAACATCTACAGTAAAGCCCAGCTGAGTAAATATCCTAAGGAGATCAAGGAGAGTGCAGAAAGAGGTAGCGCCCGAGGGATCTGTCATTCCCAGCAACCCAGAGGAAGTCAACAAGTGGCGATTCACAGAAAGGAGTCACCGATCTGGGTACAATCTCTCCCAGATCAACTGAATCAGGTTTGCAGGCATCTAGAACAATGATTAAGGTCTTTCCGCCCTGAGAGTAGTATTTTTCAGCAGTAGCAGGGATAAATTGGAGGAAGTTAACGATCATACCCAGATCTGAGTTGAAAGTGGCTGATTTAGGCCTTTGTTTACATTTCACTACCCAGGCAGCACACAGGATGTTGATCATGTAGTTAGCAGTCCTGCTTAAACCCTAGGAATTTACATCAGTTGAAGGGATTATTGCAAATCAGGTTTTATAATCCAGAATTGATTGATAAACAAGACATCTGTATTTTCAAATTTAATTTTCTGCGGTATAATTTCAGTGATTACCAACTTTATTGGATGGTTCAGAACTGTCAGTGTTGATTTTCTGTACATTGTCTTTGCTGTGTATAATAACTTTACTAATGCAACACTGTGATTCATTGAAGTTTAGCTGCTGTTTGCAACCCTAGCTCTGTGGTTTTTTTGAGGTTGGCATACAAACCCTAGGTGCATTTCAAATATACATATATATGTACATGTATATGTCCATTTAATATATGTATATGTAAATATGCATAGGACTGACAACTTGGTTGCCTATTAATTGGCTTTAAAAAAGGCACATATTCTTCAACATCAATGGATGTTGGTTGGGCATTTATGTTCAAGCAAGTTTAAACCAATGTTCCACAAGGACATACCCCCCTCCAAACCCCATGTTTCCGAGATGGAGACGTCTTTGGGACATAAGGGACTTGGGGAAACATCCCCTCGCCATCCCACCACTGCCACTCAAGTCTCAAGGATTTTTCCAAGACGCCACCTGGTTTAGGGACTCTGAGACATCCCTAAGACATTCAAGAGGCTTCGAGAGGAGTCTCCCAACCATCCCAAGACTTCTAGGTGTTGCAAAAAATAAGTGATAAAATTGTGAAAATGACATTTGCCATGAAGTGTGTGAGGTTTTGAAGACCTTAATTTGTGCTTGGTGCCGAGGGCTCCACCCCTCGACCCCACCCTATATCATGATAGGGAACGCACCAAGGGCATTGCCCCTCAATCCCACTAGGGGCTCTGCCCCCAAACCCCACAAGGGGCACTGCCCCTTGACCCCAAACATCCGCCCACCATTGTTAATGTTCAATGCAATCATTGCCATGTTTTTAATGTTTATTAGTTTAAACTTTAAACTTTACTTAGTATGCCAAAATTCCATTTGCAATTCTTATACTTATTTCTGATTTGCCCCCGCACCTCTACACACAATTGTTCAATGCAATCTTTTTTTTTAATGTTCATTAGTTAAAACTTTAATTAGTATGCCAAAGATTCATTTGCAATTCTTATACTTATTCCTTGCACATCTTTTCATAACTAATTTTTCAAGTACTATATGTATTTGCGCCACCCCCTCGCTGCCATCCCCAAACTTAGGTCCTCGGTCCCCCCATCCCCCCAATTCCCAATCAAGAAACTCCATGGAACTATGGTTTAAACACCAACATTTGTATTTTGCTTTTACCTCTACTCTGCTAGTTGCAAAGTCTAGGTGAGCAATCTTATTTGTGCGATGACATTGTCAATACTCATGGGTGTCATCCTTGTGATGAGTGCGCTATTTATTTCCCTCTCCCTTATCTTGTTTCAAGGCAAAAGTTTTTTTGGTGGCACAATTGCTTGTGGCGTAGGTGAAGGTTACTCATACACAGCAACTTAGTCTTGCATGTTGGCTTCAATTTCCATCTTGTGTGAGATCAAAATAGGGCAAACCTTTCCACTTCATATTGGATAACTCCTTGATCATGATGACATGCCAATAGGCTTGCTCCAATTCTTCACAAGGCAAGAACTCCATGGCAGCTTACACATGGCAATAAAGACCACTAGTATACTTTAGAACAATGCCCAACTTTGTTTAATAGAATTTCAAATGCATGTGGAGTTCACAGAGGATGGTACTCTTCATGCACAACTTCCATTATCTTGGAACATGTGTCAAAAGTTTTGAATTTGCTTTGTTTCTTTGCACTATAATATTTCCACCAACAAAGTGTTTGTTTAGATATCTCGAACATTTTGATTGTGAAACCTTTTAGTAGTTGTGAACTTGTGGATCGTGTGGCATACCTCCAATTGTCAAAGCCATTCATCCAACACCTTCACATCAATATTGCCTTAGAACACCATGAGGTCAAGATTGACTTGCACCTTAAGTTAACTATAGTGTTGGAATGAGGAATCAACAATGACATTGGACATTGTTAGACCTATTTCAAGCATTAATCTCAAAATTTGGAGAAAGTCACTTCCTCTATTCTTCAAAAGCTTCCCAAACAAGGTTATGGACTTATGTTGGACCAGATTTCTTCACATCATTAAACAAGTTTCTTTTACTTTGCAATATTGCTAGTGAGTAGTTATGCACAAATAGGACCAAATAGGATTTTGCAACATTGAGACATGAAATATGAGAACTCTAATATAAATGATCCATGTCAAACCCACAAGTTATCAAAGGAGAACAAGTCATAAACTATTTAGCAAATGGATTTATCTAACTTGCAAGTGATATTGAACATGATACTATACCTATGCGTAAAATGTTAGGCACAGACACCACAATTGTGTTATTCTAGTGTGCTGATTTAGAGATGGATAGTGTGGAATTGAGAATTTTTTTATAAAATAATGGAGTTTGTACAATGTCCAACCACATCCCTACAGGAACCAAGAGGATAGGAAGTATAGATTCAATTACAGTGTTGGGCATAGACACCAAAATTGTGTTATTCTTGCGAGCTGATCTAGAGATGGATTGTGTGGAATTGAGAATTTGCTATGAAATAATGGAGTTTGTACAATGTCCAACCACATCCCAATAGGAACCAAGAGCATGAGAATTATAAATTTATTTACAGAGTGATTCAATTAGAATAACCCTTGATGTCATTCCTTTTAGATTGCCAATGCCAATAGGCTTGTCATGCAAGTGGACGCCACGAAGATATGTCTTACATGGTGTTGCTTACAAGCATCACATGATTCACAAGCTACAAAGCAGGAATGCCAAAATACTTGCAAATATAGCCGTAATCAGATCAGGGCATGTACAGCATGAGCAGGCCCAATGATGCAGGCTTGTATACTCAGTATAAGTGGCACACATTCGAATATGGGACGAGTAGGTTAGCACAGTTTGGTGTCTCCTGCTTATGCGTATTAGGCTTGATGGGTGTAAAGGTTGGTCTCATATGTACATGTGCATTGTGTAAATTAACGGGTTACTTAATTGAAGACTTGGTGCTTGAGGAAAACCAAAAGAAAAGTACAATCACATTCTCAAACTACTGATGAAAAATATAATTCACTTGACTGAGAAACATTTTTCAAAAAACTAATTTATTTCTATTTTGGCATACCATCCAATAATGTGAACTGTCATGTTCCAAAAATTTCCAGTCATACCTGACGTGCAAGTTTCTCCATCTTTTCGTGCTCCATCTTCTGCAAGGGCATACCAACTCATAGTCAAGAAACATCTGACATAATGCATCCACAAAATCTTTTGGCTAGAAGCCATACTACTATATTCCTATGCACACACTTACAGTTACAACCAACGATGCCTCCACAACCATCAAGAAATCACAAGTGTATTACGAAAAAGAGCAAGACAAAAATCAATGAAAGTTCTATAGATTTGTGAATATTTTCAAAGATTGCATACCATGCTCAAAATGGGTCAAAGTATTTGGTGAACCGAAAGACTCTATTGCACGATGCAATAGAGAATAAATAAATAAATTCATGTTAGGCATATTATGCTTCTCTTTTCAATTTATGACATTTATTTATAATGATTTACTTCATCTACAGAAAAAAAAAAAGAATAAGCAAATTGGTTTCCCTCTCCAAAGGAAGAGTTAAAGGAAAATCAGAATAATGTCAAATATTAAAATCTTAAGATCTTCCAAATTCTCAAAACATGTTTTGCATTCATGTGCTCAATTGACTAGTAAGGTCATTGGAAGTTCAGTGTGCTGCATGGGTCACTACAAATTTCCTTTTCACATTTCAGAAAACCACATTGCAGATTACAGTCCATATGCACGGTTAGCTAGTAGAAGTTACTCTTGAATATGGTAAAACTGTAGTCCTATTAGCGTCTGCAACATATGAATAGGTACTATTTTTGGATTTGTAATGATTTAGCTCATACTCTTGTTAAAATTGAAATACAAAAACAAAGAACAATGTCACATTAACCTTTCAAATACACAAGTTGGTGCAGGGCACCAAGGTGTTCATGGATAAAGTTGCTAAATGTTGGTATTTTAGTCTAGTTGAGTCATTTTGTGTGTAATAAGGTTTTTTAAGACCATTTATATTGTTTGTAAGTGGTTTGGAATCAATTGGGTAAAATTTGTAAAAAATTGCTCTATGTTGCAAAAAGTTGCAAAAATTGTCAAAGCAACTTGGGATTTTTGGCAATTTTGGGAAGTTGAAGAGCCAAGTGTTGGTTTTTGGTGGGAAAACGATCAGTTATGCTTTGTAATGTGTTCAAAAACATGGGGGAATGTTGGGACAAGGTGCTTGAGTTGTAAAATTGAATCTTGAATAACAAGGTCCCTTATTTTCATGTGTTTGGAAGCTTAATTTGCTGCTACAGGGACTTGTATGGCCTTGTACAGCCTAGAAGTGAATAAATTTTGGTTGGAATAGATGCTGCATTGAATCCTTGTTCTTTTGTTTTTTGTTTCATCTGATTTCGTTAAGTTTTGAGTAAATGAGAGCCAATTTACTGAAAGTGGGTTGAAACCCTACCTAGGGTGTGCCTTGACTAAAAATCTTGAATTTCTTTTTATTCCAATGGTGAAATGGCCTCTAACTTGGTGAAATGGATGTAGGTAGGTTGCTTTTAATGTTCTTGAAGTTGCAAAAGCAAGGGATGAAGATTGAAGCAAATTTGTTGATGCCTAGGTTGATTACCTCATAGTTGGAAGACTCTGTTGGACTCGCCGCGGACTTTGCGGACTCGGGAGTCTGCAAGCTGGCCGAGTCGACTCGGCGCAGACTCACGAGCCGAGTCTCTGGCTTGGACTCCCGAGTCCTTGGCTCGGACTCCCGAGTCTTGTGCCTGGACTCCCGAGTCCTATGCCTGGACTCTTGCTGCAACTGGAGGCTGCTTTCTCAGCTTTTAAACATGATTTTTTTCAAAAAAAATTGCCGATTCCATGCCAACTTTTTTGCCGAGTCCCGAGTCTGAGTCCTATTTTGGGCTGCCAAGTCCGAGTTTTCAAACTATGGATTACCTCATGATTTTGGGCATAGAATGTGCATAGGAGTTAGGTTTTGTAGAAAAGTTTTGTAATGGTTGGAATTGTTTGGGCAGACCATTTTTGACATGTCTGAGGCATTGGTGTGAAGATTTGAAGTCTGGGTTTTGAAAACCTCATTGTGACTCATTCAAACAGGCCAAATTAGCCCTCATCCAAGGCATAGCAGCAGATTTTTGAGTATTGTATTACAAAACAACCATACCTAATTTTGGGATATGTTAAATAAGGCCGAAATGGGTACTCAAATCCGTGCTTATATTTTGGAGATCTCACCTGCATGAAAAGTTATGCCCGTTTTAGTCAATTTGCTGCCCTACAAGACATGGTGGAAATTTGTGAAGAATTTCACTTTGTTTGTTGTGTAAACTGTAAAAACTTTGGCAAAGAGTTGTTTGAATAAGTTTTGATTTTGATACTCTGCTCTGCATCACAAGTGGACCATTGATTTTTCATGTGTTCCAACCTAATAAAGTACACTGCAGTCAAACAATGAGCAATGTAATCTGCAGTTTATAAGAAGAACTAATTGCATGTACCAGCAAGTCTTCTATTAGTGTTAGGCATGAGATGCAGCATAAGAGCAAATTTTGACTAAAAGATTCTCAAGTCTGCAAAAGAAAAGATGTCTACCTTCTATTGATTGCTGATACAAAACAAAAAATTTAACTAACAACATGCAATCCATTCAACTTATAATTTATCTCTATCACTGTCAAGTGACAACCAACATATATCTGTCATATACACTAAACAGTTCATGACTAGCCAATTGTAAATCAAAGTAACTGCTTATACTAAAGGCCCTTTAGCAGTATTAAATCAAAAAAGAATTGGTACCTCCAATAATCTCATTGTTTTTCTCAAGATTAATATATCCAACCTTGTTAAAGCAGTGCATTTGTAAAGAGTGACTTGAGTTCAAATCCTCACGTCACTATAGGCAGACCCAAGACTCAGTGGACATGCACGTGTAATAACATGTCCAAGAATAGGGCATGTTCATAACTAGAAACAGTCTGTTCCTGGTGAGTTCCCAGTTACCCTTAAAATAAATATACCCACTTTAATAGAATCTCCCAAAAACGTACGAAACAACAGAAATGAGGAAATAAACCAATCAACACACTTACAATTGGCATCCAATAAAACAAAAGTTGAAATCACAGGTATTGTTGCAACAAAAATTACAGCAGCGTTAATCATTGAAACAAATTCTCCTAATTAACCAAGACCTCTCATTTATTCTTCCCATGGGATCTCTCTCTGTAACAGGGTCACTTTTAAACAAGCATTTTAAATTTTAATTATAACTTTGGTCCCATCTATTCTCCATAATTATTATCTCTCTGTAGTAAGGCCAACTTGAAACTAGCATTGTAATAATTCTTATTGTGCACATTACCTGAAACGAGAAACTGCAAAGAAAAGAAGGGAAACAGATATGGAAATTTTCTTGTCGAGAAATGTTTAAGGGTAAGAAGACTCACATTTTTTTCAATATTTATGCTAACAGAGTTCAATGATTGCACTTATAAATTAAGTTGCTGGTTCTGGTTCAAATTTTGGTTCAGAGTTGTCAGTTCAGTTTGTGACTGGTGCAAAAAAATTAAGTTTGGGTTCATTTTGTAATATATTACATTCACACATATATATAAACAGCCTCAAAGAAAGAATTAAGTTCGGAATACCACATAGCATCATATAAATAAAATATTATTTAATATATACATGATTTAACCTAAAAATTAAAAAAGAGAATATTAATTTATAAATATATAATTATATTGCTAAATTTAAAATTTTATATTAGATTTAAAAATATTATATTAAATTATAAATATTAAAATTAAAATTACAAAAATTGTAATAATAGTGTAGACAAACACTTAAAAAGATACAGCAATTCTAAGAAAAAAACAAAAACACCACTGTAGAATGCTGTAGTTTTGATTAATAGTTCACTGCCCTGAATATATGGCTTTGAAATTTCATAGTAGGAGGTGCTATTTATTTCTCATAATATAGAAATATCTGTGGCAAGGCTCTGCCTATTGAGTCACTGCCTGTCGAGCCAAAAAACATAACCAAAGCAGCGGGCTGCCTGTCAAGCAATAGCAGGAAAAATATCGGTGGCAAGGCATGGTTCAGACAGCAGAAAAGAATTTTTAAAAGTAGAAAAAATATTTAAAATCCATTGGATTTGTCACAGCAGTAGGAAATCCTGTCAAAATCCATCACAGGCTCGCCTGGGTTCACCATGACAAACCCACAGCAGCATTATCACACCCTACCCAGATCAGAAGCTGTGCCGAATCAGAATCCAGATCCAGTGCGGATCGGACCCAGATTCAAGGTCAAAATGAGTGCATCCAGTGGCATAGCTTATAAATCATTGAGTACTATAAAGGTTCAAAATGGCACTTGGCACATCATGCTACATTTTACATTATGATGTCTTAATGTCATATTCAAAATATTAAAAAAGATACACAAATTAATGCTGTAAACATAAAAGACATAATTTATAACAAAAAAGTGAGAGGAGTTGTCTGAAAAATCCCTTCTATCATCTGATGTTACCCGCACCCCTAGGCTGTTGTCCCCTCTTTAATGAGAAAGAGGAAACATATACAAAGCTGTCTGAAATGATAAAATTTGACTGCAAAAACTCTCCTATCATCCGATTACCTGTATACCTAGTCTGTTGCCCATTCTTTGATGAAAACATAAAACACATACAAAGTTGTCTGGTCAAGTTTCTGGAATACAGATAATGAACCGACTTAAAGCTGGCATTATAATAATTGACAATGCCAAAAAGGTATGTTTGCATACCAAAACACAACAACATATATCTTCTCTTTCTCGTCTTTTCTATTTGCTGTGAATTCTATACAATATGTATATAACAATCTGCATGAGTAATGAATTGAGAGATTTGTGCCTTGGCATCTAAGTCGAGAATGGGACTACAAATTCCGGATTAATCTACTCACAAGTTATTTGCATGTGTAAACCTAAGTTACAGTTTAGTGGACCATAGTTTAGAGTTAAGGTAGAATGATTGCCCAAACAATGAGCAGATGCACCCCTCTTGGCTGCATCTGGTTACTATAACAATAAACACCGCATCTATTCCATTTCAATGACCCATGCTCTGGATGTATTCACAAAACCTATAACAGGGTGCGCTGCCTTTGTGTACTAGTCTGCTCAGCTAAATCATTAACAACAGGACTTAGGACAAAATGCTAAACTTAAAACCTGCTGTAAAAGTATTGAACCACAATAATAGAAAAACTAATACCATAACATCCAGTGGACCTGCACAAGGCAAAAGTAGAAAAAGCTTGGCAAAACCCATTCGCCAATGCTATGCAGACAGAGTTAGCGGCTTAGAAAACCCTCATTCAGAGTCGGGGAATAATAGATATGTATACGAATTCATTAAGCGTCGCTGCATTGATCCTTCATACCGTAACTATAACCCAAAAGTACGTCTAGTCAACTGTGCCATTGTCTGGCGGTGAGGTGGTGCATTTACCATGACAACGGACAAGTTCAAAACCACCCCTACACCAAGCCTTGCACTATAACTATCAGCCTAGGTTCCAGTCCAGAAGCCCTAGACACCAACCCTAAAAACTATAAGCCTAATTCCAGTTCAAACACGAGAAACATTAACCCCAAAAGATGTAAACGTAAGTTCCAGAATACAAAAACTACATTTTCCTGGCCTCAGAATCTCTCGGCCAGGTAAAAATGTGTTTTGAAAAACCTCTCTGTACTTTCAAAACACGTATGAAAAGAACTGTTAAATCAAAACACACAGCGATTCCCACTAGAAAAATTATAGAGCACTAATTAGGGTCGTTGACCATTAAAATCCATACTAAAAACTGAATTCCAAACCCAAATTAGGTCACCTTGTTAACGTTTTTATTAAATAAGCGACTAAAATTTGATTCAAATTTAATATAGTTTACACCTCTGAGAATTTGCAAGAAAATGTATAAGTGTGAGGTGAATCAGAAGTACCTTGATGTAAATATTTTCAGCAGCTTTTTCTTCTTCGTTCAAGACTTTACCAGAAGAGGACCAGCGCACCAACCGGCTCGCGGCCAACCTCTCTGAGAGCATTCTCAGAGGCATTTTCCTGCTTACCATTGCCATTGCTTTACTTGATTATAACAGAGTAAAATTGTCACAGACGAAAGAAATGTGCGATGACACAGGTAGTGATAGGGTTTACATAGTCGCCATTTTAATATCTCGTGAGAATTGTGTCATCGTGTAAATTTTTAATTAACTGATTTGTTTATGTCGTTTCTTTTTCAACTATGAATCAATACCTTACTTGTTTTCTTTTTGGTGTTCGAATTCTTGTTTCGAGAAGAGTCCCTTTGTTACTCCTCTCATGGTTAATCATCATTTTAACCATTTTTTATATTTGCAAGTGGATCCTCACAAGGCCCCTTGGTGGTTGTGCTTTCTCATTATGGTTTGCTTGAACTTGAACTTGGGTTACTTCTACTAATTTGGGGTTGTGTTATTTTATATATGGAATTGTTTGATTTGTTTGAATTTGGTTCAGTTCTATTTATATGGGGTTGTGTTTTCAATCATTTTACCATTAGTTTGATTTGAATTTTTCTATTTTTTTTGTTAGAGTAAATATAGTATGGGAGATCGACCTCCTCTAATCTTATAAAGTGATGTGTTCTTATTTACCTTTCAAATTTATAGTCTGTGTTGGTCTCTGAGTGACCAAAAGGCTTGGAGCTAGGGTTTAAACCCATCAAGATTGGCGCTCCTGGTACCAAGGTACTTTCAACCGAGGAAGTGAGTGCTTTTGAGAATATCAAGACATCTATGAGACTTGAAACCCCTGAACCATCTGACGATGAATATATTGAGATTAACTCTAATGAATATGAATGGGACTCCCTTATCTCTAGTGAATATGATATAGCCAAGATGCTTGTCGAACTTGACCTATCAGACACCATGACCAAAGACCCTGACAGTATCTTTGTCTTTACCTTGTCTACTTTAAACCTTGACACTTTCGATGATGGCATGCCCTTAGTCTACCCCCAGTTGATCGATTGGGACCAACAAGGACCACCCATCTTAGACATATTTGAGAATGACGAAGCCATCACTGAGTTCATGGGATTGCGAGAAGGAATTCCTAGTGGAGATCACAAAGTTGGCTTTATCATTGACTTGGATCACACGGCCTACTTTGGGGAGTCTGTCCACCCCTCCAGTCACAAAAATAAAAATGATAAGACAAAAAATGACAAGTCTCTAGGTGAAAACAACAAGGCGCCTTTAGACCAGGAAAAAGTAAAAAGAAAGGATGTATCTGAGGGCAAAAACCTCTCTGAGGCACCCAAGAATGGAGGGTTGGACCTTCTCCCCCTTAACCAAGAGAAGCCACCAATGCTTGTCGAACGGTCTATGGAAGTCAACATTGGTGTAGATGAAAATCCTAGAGTTATTCACTTTGCAGCATCCTTGGTTGAATCAGAACAATCAGAGTTTTGGGCTTTCTTTGCAGAACAATAGATTAATTTCACTTGGTCCTATGCCGATATGCCTAGGCTAGATCCTGAATTAGTCTTGCATCACTTGCCACTATTTCTTGATGCCAAACCTGTCAAACAAAAGCTCAGAAAGATGCACCCACAAATCACTTTATTAGTCAAGGCCGAGCTGAAGATGTTATTGGATGTTGGCTTTATAAGATCTATTGACTATGCAAAGTGGATCTCCAACCTCATGCCAGTGATAAAACCGACAGGTGGGATTCGTATTTGTACCGACTTTCGAGACCTGAACAAGGCTAGTGCTAAGGATGATTTCCCACTACCTAATATTGATATCATAGTAGATCTCACAATAGGATATGAGATGTTGTCACTTATGGATTGTTTTTTCAAATATAACCAGATCAGAATTACCACTGAAGATCAACACAAGATAGTCTTCACATGCACTTGGGGTACCTTTTGCTGGAATGTAATGCCTTTTGGATTAAATAATGTTGGAGCAACATATCAGAGGGCTACATATGACAACCATATTTCATGACTATATGCATGTGCTTATGGAAGAATATGTTGATGACTTATTGACAAAATCTTTGACAAGAGGTGGTCATCTTAGAGTGCTAAATAAAATTTTCAAAAGACTAGAGGACTATAAGCTCATATTAAAGCTGAAGAAGTGTGTGTTTGGGGTCCAATCAGGAAAATTACTGGGATACATTATCTCTCATAAAGGAATTGAGGTTGATCCTACAAAAGTGAAAGCAATCATAGATATGCCACCACTTACCAACATAAGTCAGCTTCACACATTGCAAGGAAGACTCTAGTCTATTAGAAGATGCATAGCACAAATGGCCGACAAAATACATCCATTTCAACATTTGCTCAGAAAAGGTGTACCGTTCATGTGGATGGATAAGTGTCAGGAAGCCTTCCAATAGATTAAGGATTACCTGCTAGCACCACCAATTATAATGTCATCGGTTGATGGGTGACCTCTCATCTTATACATATCAACAACAACAACAATACTGGGGCATTACTTGCACAAAATGATGATGAAAGCCATGAAAGAGAAATATATTATGTTAGTCGTACCTTGGTCGATTATGAACTCAAAAATAGTCCTATAGAATGTGTCTATCTTGCGGTAGTTTTCGCTAATCAATGACTTCATAACTACGTGATGAATCATCAAACAAAGCTTGATTCCAATATAGATCCACTGAAAGATCTCCTCAATAAAGCAACCTTGATAGGACGACTAGCTAAATGGGTCATGATACTTAGTGAGTATGATATTTAGTATGTTGAGAGAAAAGCCATAAAAGTATAAGTCATTACCCATCAACTTGCAGATGCACCAACGAAGGTTGACCATCCACTAGTCTCTGATTTTCCAGATGAGTCTATATTTACTTTAGACACCCCAACAATATGGAAATTGTATTTTGACAGGTCTCACACAAATCATGGCTCAAGAGTAGGCATATTATTTATTACCCCTCAAGGTGATACCATACCCGAATCATTCAGAATTGCCTTCTCATGTACCAACAACATAGCAGAGTATGAGGCTCTTCTCATAGGACTTTGCATGACAATCAAATGGAAAATCAAGAGCCTTTAAGTGTATGGTGATTCTCAACTAGTAATCTATCGGGTCAATGATGATTATGACACTAAGGACAAAAAGCTTACTCCATATAAATGCATGGTTGACAGTTTCATATTATACTTTGATAGCATCACTTTTTATCAAGTCCCTTGCATTCAGAAAAAAGTAGTAGATGCCATGGAAACCATTGGGTCTCTCTTGGATATCCCAAACAGTGTGCCTCAATTTGAGTTTTTGGTAGCAGTTGTTGATCCCTACCTTTGACATCCCCAAGTCTGAGATGGTCTATGAACTTATTGGTCCTAATTCCCCATGGTACTAGGACATTTATGACTATCTCCATGACCACATCATTTCCCTTGACCTATATGAAAACCAATGCAAAACCTTCATCCACGAGGCCTCTAAATATGCCATCATTGGTGATACCCTTTATAGATGAGCCCTTGACAATACCCTCTTGCAATGTGTCGATGTCGATGAAGCGCAAACGAATTTGCGCGAAGTACATGAAGGTATATGTGGAGCCCATTCTAGTGGTCCAACCCTAGCTAAGAAGATAATGAGGGCAAGATACTATTGGATGAAAATGGAACAAGACTCATATTTATTTGTCAAGAAATGTTGGCAATAGATTCATGGGGACTTGATACATGCACCAACACAGGAGTTGCATCTGATAACATCACCATGGCCCTTCACCTAATGGGGACTCAACCTCATAGATAAGATCCACCCCACATCATCCAATGGCCACAAATTCATCATCACCGTGATCAAGCACTTCACCAAGTGGATTGAAGCCATTCCCATGACATACATCACTAGCAAAAAAATCTCCAAATTCATTCTCAATTACATCATTTGTCGGTATGGTGTCCCTCAATCCATCATCACCGATAATGGTCATCCATTCAAGAACCAAGACATCCGCCAACTTTTTGAAAAGTTTCATATCCACCATAACTTCTCTACTCCATACTATCCATAGGGTAACGGCTAAGTCGAGGCGTCCAACAAAACTATTATCAAAATCCTTAAAAAGATTGTCAATGACGTTGGTCATGACTGACACCTTCATCTTAACCTTTCCTTATGGTCTTACCACACTAGTATATGCACCCCCTACATGTGCCACTCCATACTCACTTGTCTTTGGTTATGAATCCATCTTACCTATTGAGGTCGAATTTCTCTCCCTGAGAGTCTCCATGCAAGGGCAGATCGAAGATAAAGAATATTGTGTATCAAGGCTACATGAGTTGGAACTTATAGAAGAACAGAGACAAAATGTATTGGTCCATCTACAAGCTTATCAAAATCACCTCCATTGCAGCTATAATAAGAAAGTATTGAATCAACACTTTGACATTGGTGACCTAGTATTAATGGAGAATCCAAAAATTCGAGCAAAACGATAAAAGCCAGGTAAATTTGAGCCGAATTGGTTGGGCCCCTATATTATCATAGTAGTCTTTGAATCAAGAGCATATCAATTAAGGGGAACCCTTGTCAGAACCTATCAATAGTCTGCACTTGTGCAAATTTTATACCTAGCTTCAGAGAGCTCTTGTCAAAAACCTAGAAAAATACAAAAAAAAGTAAAAAAAATTAAAAAAAATTATTATTTTGATAAAAACCTAGCAAACAGGCATCTTAGTAACGTAAAAAAAAATCATGAAAATAGTAAAGAGAAAATAAGCCATCCAATAGTGAAAACCACTCTGGTGACGCTTTGGATAAGTACCATGGTGAAAACCTAGCAAATAGGAGTCATGTGTAGTTTGTAATACCCCTCCATTTTGCTTCTTGTTCAAGTTGCTTTATGTTATGTTTGGTTGCAGTTATTTTGATATTGGATACATTTTGTTATGATATTTTGATCGCTACTATTGAGCAACAACTATTATTATGGGATATAGTTGTCTGATTATTGTTTCACATGCATTATGGATTAATGATGTTGTAGAGTTAACATGAGATTTATTATGAGATTACTGGATTATGATGGAAGTGTCAGTTTCGATGAGTGTATTGGTGAAGATGATGGTTTCGCATCACTCGCTTGCGAGCACCCTACGAATCCGTAATTTCTCTTTCACGGTGTGTATTATATGCTGGATATATTTTATGATGTTGTTTACTTGGTTGCAGGATTGTAGGTACATGACATCGACTCCACTTGGTTTCACAAGTTCGAGCGTGTCGATGCAATGGCTAAGTTGAACGAGAGATAGTAGCTAGGTAACATGTGTCAAGTTTACATCCTAGTCTTAGTGTGTCGTTAGTCATGTGTGTTGAGTCATTGTTTGTCTTGCTTTAATGTTATTTAATTCTGAAGGATTCTTGATTTGGAAATAGATATTTAGAATAATTGCATTTAAATCATGTTGATGGTTATTTAATTTAAATAATGCAATGTGGATAAAAGTTTATATTTAAATTAATTAATTATATTTAGTTTATTTAATTAATTAAATTTGATCCTAAGGGGGTTGAATTTAGTTATTAAATAATTAAATTAATTAATTAAACGTGATGCAAGAGAATGAAAGGAAATAAAAGAATTAAAATTAATTTTGGAATTTAATTTCAACGTGTGGGAATTAAATTAGAAATTGTAATTAAATGTTTACTTGGGAAATGAGTTTCAACTTTGGAAATTAATTTATTATTTGAAATTGCATTTTAAATTGAAAGTGGGTTTTCGAAAAATTGAAATTGAAATTAATATCTAATTTGCATGCAATGTGAATTAGGGTTGTAAAAATTGAAATTGAAATTAATATCTAATTTGCATGTAATGTGAATTAGGGTTGTATTAGGTATTTTTGATTTATAAGGAAGACATGTTTTAATTTTAGGGCAGAAAATTCTTTAGGAAAATTCATTTTTATAGCAGAGAAGAAATTTTGGAAAAAATTGCACAAATAAGGGTTTGAAAAAAGTTTTGATTGTTGAATTTATTGGAGGAAAGATTGTTTGCATTTGTTGGGTATTGGATTGGATTCATTGGAGGATTGAAGAAAATTCAGGAAATTTTTAGAAGAGGCTTGCATCAAAAATTCATCTCTTCTTGTAGCTTCTTGAACCAGGTTTTCCTCTTTGTGTTTTATTATTCTTAGTTACTTTTAAATAGTAGTGATTAAAGATTTGTTTGTTAAATCTATTTTAGAAAATAAATTTATTATTAGAAAAAAATAATCAAATAAATTTACAGCTTTTACTTTGTGAAAATTCTTGAGTGAAAATTGTGAAAACCTTAGTTGAATTTAAATTATTTGAGGAAATCGATTATTTTGTTATTGGAATCAAACATAGAGATTGAACGAAACATTTAGAATGTTTTTTTTTAGAAAATGAAACCCTCTGTTTATTATTAAAAATCGGATTTCAAAATCCGCAGGGTAGTTATATTTTTCATGGTAAAATGGTTTGATTGCGTCGCATATAACTCCACTTACACAACCTGGGTTGTTAGGAAATTTAAAGGATTTTTGCTTCTTGGAATTTTCTTATCCTTGTCAAAAAATCGCAAATACCCAGATCGTAGTTTTTGAGTTATTCTTGAAACACGAGACTGTTGTTAAGTTATTTTCTCATGACTACTCTGATAATAAAATAATAATAAATTGATATTTATAAATATTAATATTTTATGTATTGTTATTATAATATTAAAATATTATTTAATAAAATTTTATATTATAATTTATAATATTAAATTATTATATTTATTTATATTATTTCAAATAAAATTTGTATATTAGATTGGTGGAATTAAAATTATAAATGTATGGAGAAATTATTGTTTATTTTAAAATGACATGTTAAAGTTTAATTGAAGGAGTTAAATATTTGATTTAAAGAATGCATAATTTAAAATTTAATTGTGGAATTTAAATTCATGTGTAAAAGGTCCAATTATTAATTTGATTTAATTGGAAAAATATATATATGATATTGGGTTATAGTCCAAATACTGATCTTATTTTAACACAATAACTTATGGAAGAGACCAAATGTTAATTTGATTAATTTTATAATGATTTAATTTGCAAAGGCAATTGGTTATTTAATTTAAAGTGAAATGTTTTGAGTTATAGTTGAAAATACTTATTTTGTTAAGAGCAATTAAAGAATAAAATATTAGTGTAATTTCTCCCCTATCTGAAAAGATGAATTCTTAATTCAGTTTTATCGATATAATGAATTACGTAATGAAATGAGAAATGGATTTAAAGTATCCAAATGTAGTTTCTTCTATTGCCTTCAATGATTATGTCTTTCGTGTTTATGCTTTGAGAATGGGTTGAATACTTGTTAGTTTATAAGTCTTCCAGATGGTCTGTTGTTTGTGAGGGTTGTCGTTGTGATGTCAACCTGTTGTGAATTCTCTTGGTAGTGCATGGGATTGTGTTGTTTTAAAAGTAAATTCATGAATTGATTATTATGAAGAGACAATTAATTATTTTAATTTAATCATTTTCTATTTGAACAATTTATTTGTTGAGAAGGTATATTTTATGGTTTGAATAAATGGATGTATGTAATAAGAGTTTGGAAAGGGAAACTTTTAGATGAGATTAACATAGGGTGTTGTTGGAAAACTAGAAGAAATATAAGGTTTGGGTTAGGAAATTGAAAATAATTATTGTAGAAGATTTATGTTAGTTTTAAAGGAAAACAATGGATTCGACTTAAATTATTTGAACTAGTCTATCTTTTATTATAAAGGCACTTATTTAGTTTTTTTTTCAATTAATTTTGAAAGGAGCAATAGTTATTATGCTTTATTTCCATAGAGCAAATTAATTGTTGTGATTGGAATATTAAAGAATCTACATAATTGAGTTTATTAATATATATGTTTGGTGTATATATAATATGGAGCATACAAAAATATGTTAAGGGTAAATTCATTATCGTATTTCATTTTAATAAGATGTATGCAATATATTATTGAATAGAGATTTAAAATGGATTGATTAGTGTATATGGGTAAATAGGTAGAGAAACGATATTTTATTATATTAAAGTGATTGCATATTCTAAATAAGAAATTGAATGAAATGGAAGAGTTGGTTAGGAAATGGAAAGAGTTTACTTGCATGGATTTGTGTCGATTTAAAAGTAAATTAAGAAGTTGTTTTATTGATGAGGCAATCAATTATGTTATTTATTAATTTCTATTTAGATTAATTGAATCATTGTGATTGGATTATGAAAGAGATATGGATTTAGTATATCCAAAAGCAGTTTCTTCCTCATGATTATCTTAAAGGATTTAATTCTTTGTATTCAGTAAAGGGAAGTAAGTTTAATTGTTTTAGATTCTCAATAATGAAAGGGGAAATAGGGGTTACGATTATTTTAGATGATCTAGTTATTGTGTTTTTGACTTTGTCAACACTACCTATTGAATGAGTATGGATTTAGGAAATCCAAATATTAGATTGATTAATGACTTGAATGCTTTTGTTGCTATGTCGTCAAGTTGCATTGTTGGTTTTGGGATTTAATATTAGTCCTAAATTATAAGTCTTCTAGGAGAACTTAGAGGATGAGGGTTGTTGAAACTCTATGTCATCCAGTTGTTTTCCTTTGGGCAGTGCGTGGCGTCTTTTTAGTTTTACCCATTTTCTACGAACGAAGATATTTTGTACCTCCTGTGAAAGGAGTGGACTATGTGTTGTTGCCTCCAAGATGTTTGGAGTGAGTTCTTTTTTTTGTTTCCTCCTTGTGTTGGAGTGGTTATGATGCCTAGTTGGTATGCATTTGTGTTCCCTTGGTGGATTGTTTGGGTGTGTGTTGTCGAATAGAAGAGTGGCTTTTGTTAGGGGTTGAAGCCCAAAGTGGTAAACCGGGTAACCTTCATAAGTGGGTTAATCAAGTGATAACTAAATTAATGTACTTATATGATTAGGATGCATTCACATTAATCAAGATAACTGATCCTCACTCATAGACACAAGGGCTCATTTAGACTTGGGATGAGTGAGAAGGCCTGGAATGACAGTCATTTATCTTGTCAGTACAAGAGGTATTTGATGCCACATGAGTGAGTATGAGTGTCAGGATTCGGTTGAGGCCACCAGGATTACCGGAGCCTATGAAGGATGCCTAAAGAAGATCTCATGACTACTATGTGATGACACTCTATCTAGGACAACAGTTGGTTTTGTTTTATGTGTATGGTTCTCTGAACATACTTGATTAATATTATGTCTGGAAGCAATGTGACCTATGTCTGTGATTTTGGAGTTGTACTTGATTTGTACTTATATGGTGATTGAGTTGTACTTGTTAGTTCATTTGTTTGGCTATATCAGTATGAGTCAGTATGAGTCTGCTTTTGGTTAGTGGTTGTAGATCTTTGTCCATGTTACATTGTTACTATCTCCTAGCATGGGGGGTGGGCCTTCGGGTACCACTTGGTTGGGTGGAACATGCACCAAAACCATTGGGTCCCCATCTATCTACAGTACTTGGTGGCGAGACATCCAGATGGACAGCTCGCGGTTCTTGTTGTAATTCCTTGCATTGTAATATTTTAACTTGTATAAGTTAGTTTATCCCTCTTATGTTTATGAGGTGGAATTTTGTAATTGTAACCTTGAGTACTATTGCCTCATTATGGGAATGAGTGATGTAACTATTGGATTAAGTTAATATTTATGAGATTGTATCTTGGTTGATTATCTTATTATGTTATGTGGTATTCTTATGATGTATGATGTTTATTTCATAAAGTTATAATGCTATGGTTATATGTAATATGTATGTGTGGGTTTAAGTAATCCTAACCTTGTAGCCTTAGAGGTTGTTGTTAATTAGTAAGTGAATCTGTATGTTAAATGCACTTTATAAAAAAAAAATTAGTTCACTTAAGACGTTAATTGCAACTTCCTTTAGGGTTACTTAGCGGGGCATTACATAGTTGATCTTCACTCCCTCGTCTATCGTCATTCTATGTAACTTTCCCCTTCATTCATAATGCGTCCATACTTCACCTTTTCCTCATCATCCATAATAATGCTTGGTTGTCCTTTCCATAACCTGGAACGATTGACATTATGCATCTTTCATATCCCACCCCTAATAAACTGGTCTTATACCTGACTGGGGGAAAATACTTGACCTATGTCTTCATTGGATCCTACACTTGCTATTGGAGGTCACTATATCGAAAGAGACAAAAAAATCATAAAATAATAAAATCCAAAAAAAATCATAAAACGACAAAAAGACAAAAAAAAACAAATATTCCCAAAATCCAAAAAAATCAAAACATGTCAAAATCCAAAAACATTCAAATAAATTTTAAAAATCCCAAAAATAGAGTCAAAGTCAGTCATGTCAGTCCAAGTCTAGTCGAACTACATTGCCTCTGTGACTTAACGTAGGCAAGGCCATCTGTCGATGCACCCTCGAGGCATTAGGTCAGTCCTTTAGGTTTTGTCAGCTAAAATTCAATCATGATTCAGTTCTTTGTCAATAAAACAAGGTCAAGTCATGTCGAACTATGAGGTCTCTATGTGTATAATGTAGGAAAGTCCATCAATTGATGAGCCCCCGAGGCCACCTAGGTCAGTCCTTTAGGGTTTATTGAGTCAATCACGATAAATTAGACATAATCAACTCAAACACAAACTGTCATCAAAATCTCACACAAGTCCCAAATCAACAAGGCAAGCTAGTCAACAAGTCTTCAAGTCAAATCAGTCAAGTTGTCAAAATTAATCAAACATCAAAACCAACATCAAGACAATCAAAATTGTCTTATATAAGATGTGTCCTTTCTAAAACCAGACATTATCATTCATCAAACTTTGGCATTCACCTTATACAGGTAGTCACATGATCAAAACCAAACTTGACGTCTTATACGACATGTTTCTCCTCCTAAAACTAGGCCTTGTCGAAACAATCAACCCATCACTCACATAGTCAAACATCGGCAAACAATTCTTGGAAAACACTCTTTATAATGGTTGTTGACTTTGTTGGACTAGTTTGTCTTATCTTTTCAACTTGTCTTTTGGATCATGTTATTAGCTACCTCGAGGATGTCTTGTGAAGGATTTAGAGGGGTGATGATGTCTCATGACTTGTCTTTTCTTTGATTAGTATATGTAGTTTGTCTCAACAAAAGGACTGGGGTAGCTTTTCCTTAAGTATGATTTAGGACATTCCTTGTCTGTGACTGTCTGTTTTGCAAATGGATGATCTTGCACACCTTGGTCTATATCATACCATGGTATTTGTTGTCCTTTGTCACATTTTACCGCCCAATGTTGATTAAATGCAAATCCTTGCATAGCAAAATATACATCTTTAAGTTGTCTCCACAAATGCCATGCTAACACCCATCTCTTTCACACTAACATTTCTTCTATCCACATCTTGACAACTGACAACATCCTATGACACACACAAATATATTACATACATAATCATGTTAGGAAGTATTATAGACATCATTGTCATAAGGCATCACCATATTAGTTCATCCACAGTGCATGAGAAAATACAAAAACATAGATTACATCCATATAGCGTTATAATTTCATCACATCATATCATATTAAGCATGTCATTACATTTACATCATGTCATAAGCATAATCCATTTATCACATTGCATATTTATTTAATATACATAACATTTACATCCTAAAACATTGCATTCAATAAACATCACATTGCATAGTCATATCATTTCGACATATATCATATTTGCATTCACATTACATTTATAATCATCACATTCATAATTTTATGGCATTAAATAAATCCATCTAACATTTAAGCATCAACATATGTTAGTCATTCATCATATCACATTAGCATAATCATCCATCGCATAATCAACCATAAAAGCATAAACATCATGAAAGCATAATCATCCATCAGATAACATCATAAACACATAACATAAGAATTCATATTGTATAATCGTCGCAAAATCACATCATATATGTATATCGTTCAAAAAAGTGTCACAGTACAATGTCAAGATGTATAATCTATATCCCAAAAATAGAGCTTGCAAGCTCGATGGTCAAAATGTACATTGTTCAAATATAATGTCAAAATGTGCTCTAGCCTGAGTTGCCCCGATCCATTAAAATTGAGGGTCGTGGTGATGATTTCCTATCCTTCCATCAAGGTGACCATGAAGACCTATGCTCTAAAGGTGGCCTGTTATAGGGCCCTAATTGTGTCAGCCCTGAAACACCTCCACTACTATGGGACCTGTTATGCGATTATCTAATATGTGATCTACCATTGCTCAAGCCCACAGAGGCACTTGGTGCTCTCCTCTTAGGTGGTACCTCTCTCTCATACAGGTCCTTGTCATATTGCTCTCTTATACCTACTCTCAGGATGGCATCGGTTGTATCTACCTTGAACCACCGAGGGTAGCAATAAAATTAATAACCTGATGATCTCCTTCTTGTCTTGCAATCACTGTCGCATCCCTCTTTGACCATAATGCCCCTACCTCCGCCTCCAACACCTGAATCCTAGCCTATAGCTCAGCTATCCTCTAGTCAACTGATCCATCCTCACCTCTGATAGGCACCTCCTCCAGTCTAACCTCCACATCCTCACCCATGGCTATCCTCTCTCGTAGGATCCACTTTGCCTCTCCCATATCCTCCTCCTCACATCTCTCCTCCTCCTAGTGCTCTCCTCCACCTTGACCTCCTCCATCACTATGTCAGGCTGCCCCACCTCAAGAATTGGTACATCCTCATGTCACTCCTCCTCGACCACCTCCTCCTCTACTACCCTCTCCTCCTCCCCCTCGTAGATCGGTGACAATAGCCTCACCACCCATTGTCTCCCTGCACTCCTCCTCCTATATTTCCCTCCTCCTCTCCCTCCTTTGTCATCTCCTCCATCATCACCCCTCTCTCCATCACCCCTTCCTCCATCTCCTTAACCGCCTCTCTATCCCCAATCCCCTCTCTAACCTCATGAGCCCCTACTGCAACGCTCTACTGGCGTCTGCTAATCTGGGTCTGTGTAAGGCACTAGTATGTGGATGCCCCACTAGGTATCATACTTGGTAGTAGTGCTCGAACCTACTGCACCACCACTCTAATCCCACTATACTGGTTGCAGGGCATCTATGTCTTGCTCAGTTGCTATCATTAGTATCACTTGTCCTCATGGATGCACCTCCCATGAGGAACATGCAAACTCTGTTATCCCTTGAGGCACATCCTGTACCTATCCAAACTACCTCCTAACTAACTCTGGCAAGTACTATTCAATGATGTGTTGAGACTCTACTGTGCGACCAATCAAATACCTAACCTATTCACACCATGACAAATGTTGGTCCTCATTTGGCCACTATGTGCATTCCATGTATAGCCTCCATATAAAGCTGACCAATACATCTATCCCATGCCTCCAATAGCTTGTGTCCCCAACATGAGTCTGGGTCACGACGTCACCATATAGGTACACACACAACATACTAGCTCCTAACTGCTTATCGACTAGAGGATGAAACACAACAATGTGCTCTAAGGCCCACACCATCAATAAATTCACCCCACAACTCATAGATTGACCATCCCAATAAGCAATGTCATGTAACTAGAAATAGAGCATTTCTAGCAGACAAGGCCCCCGAGCATAGACCGTCCTATCCCATATCATCCCAACCAGCATCTCGCCCCATTCGACTGGAAAACCATGTCTTCGATAGTCTGGAATTACTATCTCGATAATAAGTATACATAGAATGCAATCCCATCGCTCATACCTCTCTTCCAGACACTCCCACCTAATCTCATAGCTCTCCACACCAAGATCTCTGATATCCTTGTACATGTAGTAATCCTGGAGGGTTTGATATCCTTGCCCGGGGTCATACCTCACCCGCTCTCCTCAAATCGATAGCCTCAAAATTTGGTACACATCCTCCATTTTCACTATAGCCTCTCCTATCGGGAGGTGGAATGAGCACATCTCTGAGTGCCACCTCTCTACGAGTGCGTTCAACAACCCTCTGTTTCCCTAATAACGGGGCATGTATGTAACATGATACAATCTTAGGTGTCACAGTTGGCACTTCTTAGTACTAGTCAATTGATCTCAAAGTTGAAATGTGGAAGGTCGAGACTCCCTTGTGTAAATCGGATCAAGTACAACCTACGATCACAAAAATCCAAAGCATTGTGTCAAGTCAAAACACTAGTCAAACCTATCAGACTCAAGTTGCACAAGAAATTTTATCCTAAATTGGGGAAAATTTTCAAATAGTCAATTATGTCACACTGTCAAACAATTATGTCACATACTTTTAGTTGCATCTCATTTTATACATTTGTGTGGCCAAAAATTAATTGTGTCGCATGCCTCAACAAATACATCATAGAGGTCAATTGTGTCATTGCCCTAAACATTTGCAACTCATAATTTCACTAGCGTCGTTTTCCTAATCAGTTGTGTCATAGATTCGTGATTGCATCGTTTCTGACAACATATGTGGTATTGTAACACTTGTGGTGCATCACAATTGACCTAAACCCTAACCTAGGTGTGATCTTTGCACTTGCGGTGAATCACGAGAAATTGTGTCACTCATGACAATAGTTACGACAAATTGTGTTCACCACAACTATCTGCTAAATTTTCTAGGCCCTAGAAATGTGTGTAAATAAAAAATTGACAAAGCAGGAAAGATGTACTTATCAGGTCCCTTATGCCCTCTAGTCATCGAAAGGCACATATGTGATATCCTTGATGTGCGGTGCAAAAAAAGTGACATCTTGGCAACTAGGTTCTCTCAGAGCTCCCCAATCTCCAAAGTCAAAATGCACAAATGAGGAGTTTTACCCTCTAATTTCTATTTTTAGCCATCCAACTTTTAGGGTTTTCCCTAGGATTTGTACTAACTGCACTTGCTAAAGGGTCTAGAAGCCTAATACCATCACCCTGAATGTCCTGAAAATCATATCTTTCATCACTAGTGCATTCCTGGCTATTAAATTGACTTATCGAAATAATTTCTAATTTGCAAAAAAAATAAAATGGAGGGAGCATATGTCCACCTTGCTTACACCGAAGCATGTTTTGAGTGATTTTCTTTGACACAACATGATAAATGACATTGTATCAAAGAGGGAAAAAATGCAGACACTAAAAATTATCCCAGTTCTACAACTTTATTAATTTCCCTTTCATCCTTCATAATTAAATAATTTTAATTATTTAATTATTGTCTAAAGTCTTAATTCTTCTATTAATTAAATAATTTTAATTATTTAATTAATTCTTGTTTTCCTCTTTTGATTAATTAAATAAATTGTTATTTATTTAACTACGTCACTGATGTACTTGTCTTCTATAATTAAATAAATTTATATTTATTTAGTTATTTACTAGTTTCTACTATCATTAAATAATTATGCCAATTATTTAATTATTCATTTTAACCTTTTCTCCCATAAATTAATTAAATCTTATTTAATTTATGACTCACTAAGTTGTCTTTTTCTCTCCCACTTTTTGAATTAAATTGCTATTTAGTCAAAAAGATAACTTATCTTTTTTGTCTACAGTTAAATAATGTTTCCATTATTTAATTACTTACTTTCCCTCTAAAACTAAATGATTTCTTGGAATTATTTAGTTCCTCTATTAGTCTTATCCTTATCGTGTCTTGTCTCATTTAATTTCAACCTTAGACACTGAAAAATGTCTTGGTCTGCGAGCATCATTTTTCTTGGTCTTCATCTATGCAAAATTAAATAGTTTTAATTATTTAATTATCTTTGATCACATTCCTCTATTAATTAAATAATTTTTATTTTTTTAATTAATTCATCTCTTGACCTTTATTCTACCTTGATCAATTGAATAAATTTTATTATGTCGTTAGTACCTCTTTCTTCAATAATTAAATAAATTACCATTTATTTAATTATTTGTCTATCATCATTCGTCTATAGTTAAATAATTATAATTAAATATATACCTATTCATTAATAGTTTAATTATTCTATAGTTAAATAATTGTCAAAATTATTTAATTATCTCTCAACACTTCTCCCTTATTAAATAATTAATCTAAATTAATTATTTAATCTCCTTTTCCCATTTCCTCCTATTTATTTAAAATGCTTGCATAAATCATTTTAATTAAATGCCCACTTATCTTTTCCTCAAATAAATTATTTATGCTCCACTTGTCCAATGATTCCTTCTCATGAATTAATCGATTTCAATTTTTAATTCCTCCATTTTCTTCCTCCACTATCTCATTTTGGAATCTCAGTCGTTGATTGACTCTAGGCTCTTTTTAATCTTGACCGTTCATTTCGTAATCTCCACTCTTTTGTGTTACATGTCCTCTCGTCCGTTGATCTTGGAATCATCCTGGAAGTTCGATCTTGACCGTTCGTTTGAATGGTTGTCTATAAAAGAAGCCTTCCTCCATTTTTCAATTTAACAACCACTTATCTTTGACTTTCATGCTCACTATTTGCAGGTATTTGCACTTGTTTAATTCGATCTAAGGGCATAATTGCAAAGGCAGATATAGGAGAGACAAGAGAAGTTATTCAAATTCAAATATGGGGAGTGCTTTCACTTGAACTTTTTCATTTTCCTCATGCTTGTTTGTTTTCTCTTGTTTTAGATTGGGTTATTAGCTTAGATAGTGTCGTGGTTGTCACTAGAATCTAGGCTACTTGATTTTCCCCCTTACATTGGTGAACTTGATGTTAAGACAAGTTTTTGTAGGTTTCGTATGACTTTTTCTTTTGTTTTTGTAGGTTTTCATACGGAATGGCGTAACTAAGACTTGCAGTAATGCAACTGACAAAGAATGATGCAACTGATAAGAGAAACGATTCAACCGATAGGCGAGAATCCAAATTCAAAATAATGACACATTCGTGACGCACAACGACGCATCTATGGGCAGGAGACTTGGATTTGAAATCACAACAAAACTGATATACAATGATGCATTATAGCAACACAATTGGGGCCGAACGACGCAATTGCCTGATAGGTATAAAAAAATATGTTTTCATTTTCCCTTAAATTTTCCTTTTAGGTTTTCAATAGATTAGGGTTTTTTGTGTGCTGATCCTCTCTATTTAGTATGTGGCTTTGGATCTAAGGAGTTTCAAAATTGATTCTTTAGAAACAACAAAAAAATAGAGTTTTTCAGTATTTACTTTAGGCATAAATCAATTCTTGTTTTGTTTTGTTTGTTATAACTACAACTTGCATCAAATCCATAAGGGTAAAATGAACATGCATCTCTCATTCATAAGGGTTTAAAATGAATAGAAAAATGCATATTACACTCATGAGTATTAAAATGAACATGAATCACACGTCATTGGCCTAAAAATAATTCAAGTGTTTTGAAATCATAAGCGAGGGTTAAAATTAATGAGTGTTTTCTATGTTTTGTGGTTTGCAATTCATCATTGGATGTGTATGCTCTCCTCTCGTGCCACTTGGCGATCTTGACAATCAAAAACATTTCTTTGAAACTTGCAAAACCATCCCACATTTGGATTTGAAATTAAAATGAACCCCATGTGAGTGTGAGACAAAGGCATTGTGTATGCTCTCTCCTTGCACTTCGTGCAATTTGGGAGATCAAAAAAAATGTACTTCCTTGCTTTTGTATACTTTTTAGAGGGCCTACCACCTTGCTTCTAAAGGTGGTAATGAACCAAGTGGTAACAAGCTAAAGCCAAGATCTTTCAAACCACTATATAAAAAATGTGTTTGTGACGAAAGTCATAAGCAATAGGTGTGAATGTGTCATACCGACAAGTGCCACCCCTAGTGTCTGCATGACACGTTAAAATCCTTTCTTGGGAAGGGATAGAAGGCCTCTTGATTGAAATAATCTTGGGCTAATCTTGCTACATGTATGGCCAACTTGAACGAAATCCCTTACTAAGAACCAATTGTTTAGTTGCCAAAATCCCTTTCACGAGCTAGCATAAGAATGGTTGTTCTGAAGCCACCCCATGTTTTCACCATTCATGTGTAGAGACAAAATTTCCTCTTTGTGGAATGAGACTTGGTGCACCCGAGAAGTGAGTGTCATGTAAGGGAGAGCTAGTGCCACCAAGTCTCTAGTTGTCCACCTTGTTTGGTTGGCTAGAGAAATCCAAGTGGGGATCTAGTGAGTGGTATCTTTTGAAGCCTAGGTTGTGCATGTTGTATATGAGTGTTTTCATCTTGAAATTAAACTTTTTCACACTCAAAATCAGATCAAAACAAGTGTTTCTGACTGTATTAAGTATTTTCCAAACTTCATCTCACAAAATTTCATTAAAATCAATCAAAAACCCACTCAAAAAATAGGTCAAAAACATCAAAATTGTAAAATCAGCATTCTATGAACCACAACTGATACACTGCACCACATCTGTAGAAACAAAGACGCAACTAATATACTACACCACATCTATAGAAAATAGAGTCGCAATTGATAAACTAAACTAGAACTGCTCATCAAAAACTCGCAACCTGAAATGACGTGTCTGAGAAAGACAATGATGCAATTGCTTGATAGCCACAATTTCATAAAATCCTTGTCTAAAATTGATCCAATTCATCTTTACAGTGAACTTGTTATCCAAACCAGAGATTTGTAGAATTTACTAGTCCATTCTAGAATTACCATTTAGGATTACATTGCATTATAGGTTGTTTCCTCATCCTTTTATATTGCATAAATTAATCTTAAACTTTAGGTTGCATCTACCCTCAAATTTCAGACATAGGAAGACTACTAAGCCTTTGGACATTCCATGGTTGCTTATCCAATTTGTCATTGACCTTCATCTTTCACTTTACCAACCTTTGTCATTGTCATCTTTGGTCAATACTTGAGTCTCAAGCTTGTGTCCTAGTTCAGAATCACCTTGTCAAAACTATCATCTTGATTATCACAAAGGTCAATGACATTTTGGTTTGTTATCTTGGACCTACAATAGCTTGGTTACCATCCTTTGTCTTAAATTTTAGATTCATTATCCTTAGTGTCATATTTCTAGTGTTATTTAGATTCATATCATACCCTTTGACCATAGCATCACTATCATCCCATCACTCCTTAATCTTAGACTTGGCACTTTGCATCCTTATATTCCAAAAACATAAAAAAATATCTTAATTTCATCTTAATTGTAGTTGAACCACTATCTTTGATCATCAACTTAACATCATTAAATAGACTCCACATCATTTTCCTTGATCATCAATTAGTCCACCTTTGGTATCCTTTGCATCCATTATTTCATTTAGCTTCACCCTTTAGTCATCATTATCCTTGCATGATAACCTTGCATCTTTATAACCAAAAAATCCCAAAAACATAGGTTTGATCCATTACCACCTTGCATTTCCTTCAAACTTGCAAGTCTCACATGGTTGAAACAAGGTCATGAACTAAAATAAAGGACATGGATTTCTCAAGTGACCCCTTTCATGACACCACCCTTGGATCAAACTCAAATCAATCTACTGCATGAAGAGAAACACCACAAAGAGATCCAACCAACACATTGGATAATCTAAGTCTAGACGAATTCAACAAGAGAATGAATTCTGAAGATATTGAAAGAGCTTACCAAGATCCAAGAATATTATGCATGATTGATGAGCTTGTTAGTGCCAATCCTAATAGATTCTTTTATGCACTAGACAAAAATGGTGCTAAACTCCCTCAAGGCTTTGATGTCTCAACCATTGTAGAAGAAGATACCCAAAATCTATTTGCATTAGGGATGACATCTTGACAACAAATGTCAACTATACAACTTGGGACAACAACACACATGGCAACCACTACCACACATATCCCTAGTATCTCCACATTTGGAAAAAAGGTGACCCATGCGACAACACAAGGACAAAGTTTTACATTTGGTAGCACATCAAATTCCATGGGTAAGACCTTCACAAATCCTCTTTTTCAAAATACAAACAAGGTCCCACACCTTTGCTTCAAAATATAAATCAAGGTCCCATGCCCACACTTCAAAACATGAACCAAAGTCCCTCATTCCAATTCCAATTCCAAAGCACACCCTCATCAAATCAAAATCAATCAAACACATCTAGGCGAATTCATTGTCCCATGAAGGATGTCAAACCAAAACCTTAATCAAGGACCTACCCCATCATTCCAAAACATTAATCAAAGACCTACTCTGACATTCTGAAATACAAATCAAGGACCTACCCCATCATTTCAAGGACCCACCCCATCTTTCCAAAACACAAATCAAGGACTGACATTTCAAATTCAAGGACTAAATCAAGGGCCTACACCCCAATTTCAAAACACTATACCAAACACAAACATAACTTTTGGGACAAATCTAAATTCCAATTTAACTCCAAACCAAAAAAACACACATCAATATGGTAACCAAGGTCCCACGCCACAAAATACCAATCCAAATCCAAACTTGACATATGACCTCAACACCAATGTCATAACACTAGATCAAACCAATACAACATCATCTTTTGCAAAAACTTTGATGCAACAAATACAAGCCATCCAACAACAAATTACAAACATGCAATTGGGAAGAAACAAGAAAACCTATTCTATGGAGGGATTGTGCCCCTTTCCATTCAACATAAATCTATACATGTCACCCTTTCCCCCGCACTTCATGACACCACCTTTACCAAAGTACAAAGGGAAAGGAGATCCAATAGAACACATACAAGAATTTAATACGTCATGTATGGAAGTCGCATATGATCCCACCTACTTGATGAGACTATTCCCATGAAGTCTCATGGGGCCAACCCTTGATTAGTTTGCACACATTCCTTCAGGGATTAGGACATGTGGTGAGTTGGCTGATAAATTCATTAATCATTTTTCCTTTAACATTGAAAGTGATGTCACACTTGCAACATTATGCACAAGCAAACAAGAAGAAGGGGAGTCACTTACCTCATTTTACGAAAGATGGTGAAGTCTAGCTAGCAAGTTCCCTTGTCACATTCCTGAGAAACAACTAGTCACCATGTTTGTGGAAAACCTAAATGCTGAAATGATGAGTGGTCTTCAAATCCAATGTTACACAACTTTTGATGAAATCCTTGAGAAAGGTGTCCTTATTGAAAAGGGTCTTGTCACAAAAGGACTAGTCAAAGTACACAAAGAGACTCTAAAGCTCAATAATGACAAAGGAAAATATAGGTCCCGAAACAAGAATGTCACTAATGATGGAGTTGTCGACACTAAAGTGATAAAAAAGGTCCTACAATTCATCTCAAAGGCCCTTCCTCATCAAACACATCAAACACATCAAACACATCAAATACCTAAACACAAGGTCAAAGTCAAACATAGAACACAATCCAAAACAATCAACAACACAGAGGTCCTCCTCGTGCCAAGAGAACCTACACCTAATTGGGTGAACCCATTGAATCACTTCTAGAGAAACTTTGGTAATCCAATGTCATCCAATTACTAGACATAAAAAATTATGAACTATCATTGATCAAACCCGACTGGTGGAAAGAAGATGGATATTGTGAATATCACCGTGGAAAAGGACATAATACATCTAGATGTTGGACACTCAAAAATGTCATTCAAGACCTCATTAAACAGGGAACCATTTCAATTGATAATTCACAAGGCAAGAAAAATGTTGATCATACCATATTTAAAACTCCCTTGCAAGATCATGACAAAGGAAAAGCCTCCAGTTCAAGAAACAACAACAATGCCAATTATGTCGTCATCAAACATGATTATAACACTATTATCCTTAATGTAAGACCCTTTGATAATCGTGTCACCACCATTACCATAAACAAGCCAAGTTTAGAATGTGTTATCACCACTTGCAGATCTAAGATAATTCTTTTAGGACCTCCTTCCAATCCACAACCAAAAAGCTAGTACAATCTCCTACATTAGCTAGGGAAGACTCCCGCACAAATTTCTATTTCGTAACTCCTTCGTATATCACCACAACACAGAGCTATCCTTGATAAAGCCTTGCAAGAAGCATCCATACCTGCTAATCTAGATGTCAATAAATTTTAGGCTATGGTTGGATACCTAGCTATGCCACATCATGTTACCTTCTTCAAACAAGACTTTTCCACACAAAAGTTCGACCATAATGATGCCCTACACCTTGAAGTCTGCATTAATAAACATAAGATCAAATGAGTCCTAGTAGATGGTGGAGCAGGTTTGGACATTTTCTCACTAAAATTGGTGAAAGCATTCAGATACTTTAAGAATTGCATAGACCAAACCAAGAAAATTGTGATTAAAGCTTATGATGATGTTGAACGCTCGTCTAAAGGAGTAATTTCACTTCTCGTAACAATTGGTCCAACAATACAGAACATAATATTTCATGTCTTGGATTTGGATTTACACTACAACCTTCTCCTTGGCCACCCATGGATTCATGTCATGAATTCTATCCCATCCACATACCACCAATTCCTCAAGTTCCCATTTAATGGCATTGATATTACTATTCCTGGTGACCCTGATCCCTATCAGTATTGCACAAACTGAAAAGGAACCGTTGAATGTCAAGTTCCCATAAATCAAGAGGCCTCATCTTCCACTTCATCACACTACATTGATCCATCTTCCCTCGTCAAATCACCCACACCATTCACCTCACCATCGACACCCAAAATCCAGATTCAAGAGAAAGGATGCAGAGAGTACAATATGAAAAGCTTATTATACATTAGAAAGCTAACCAAATCACCAGTCTTATGGAAAATTGCATCTTATCCTAAGGTTATCATCCACAATCCTCCTACCATTTTCACTAAATAGGGGGAATTGGCTAAAGAATCTCTAAATGACCACATTTACACATGGTTGTATAAAGAAGAGGTGGAGATAGAACCTAAACAACTACCAATTGAACGATATCCAAAAGGTTCCTTTTAATGAAGCAATGATGATATGATGGACACAATGACCTTGGTCTAAAAAAAATGGGGTATCGTAACCTTTATTGCCTACTAAATTACCAAAATATGTTGGGTTAGGGTATGTTCCACCAGAACCGAGTCCTCCAAGTACTAAGTTGACCTTGAATGAGGTCGTTGATGCTTCAGATGAGATCGATACATCTAAGAAATATTATAACTTTGATGTTGATTCCAATGAGTATGAATGGGATTTTTTATCCTCCACTATTGACCTTGACCTTGGTGAAATGTTTAGAGAACATGGTGAGCCTACCCTTGAACAAATATTTAGTCAAATGATTATGATTGGTTCCCCACAAAACCCATCAAAAGCCCACTAAAAGATCTCTTTGCAAATGGAAGCTTGGATTGAAACCTTATGGGAACTCGATGAATCTACTTCCATCTTTACCTTATCTACCTACTCCATGACCCTTGACAATACCAATGATGGTATGCCCCTTGTTTACCCACAATTAATAGATTGGGATCAACAAGACCCACCGAGTTTAGATACATTCGAGAATGACGAAGCAATTGTTGAGTTCATGGGACTTCTTGGAGGAATACCGAGTGGGGATCATAAGGTTGACCTTGTCATAGAACTCAATTGTGCAACATACTTTTGTGAGGCTTTCCTTTCCTCTAGTCACAAAAGTGAAATTGAAAAAAGTCAAAATAAAAGTAATAGGTCTTCAGGTGAAAATCAAAAGGTATCTGCTAACCGGTAAAAAGTAAAAATAAAGGACGTATTCGAAGGTGAAAACCTCTTTAAGGCACCTAAGGATGGAGGACTGGATAGTCTCTCTATAGACTGAGAGAGATCACCATTGCTTATAGAAGAAACGAAAGAAGTGAACATTGGGACACAAGACAATTCTAGAATCATACAGCTTGTAGCATCTTTGACCACCAAGGAAATGCCTGAGTTTACAACATTCTTTTTAGAAAGACAAGTTAATTTTGCATGGTCATATGTTGATATGCTTGGATTGGACCCTGAGCTAGTTCTACATCACTTACCACTATTACCAAATTCTAAACCATATAAACAAAAGCTAAGGAAAATGCATCTGCAAATTACACTCTTGGTCAAGGTAGAATTAAAGAAAGTCTTGGATGTCAGATTCATACTCTCTATTGATTATGCAAATTGGATATCAAATCTTGTTCTTGTCATGAAACTGAATGGGCAAATCAGAGTATGCACATATTTCAAGGATGTTAACGAGGCTTGTCCTAAAGATGATTTCCCCTTACCAAATATTCACATCATAGTTGAACTCATTGTTGGATATAAAATGCTATCACTTATGGATGGATTCTTGGGCTATAATCAAATAAGAATTGCTCCCAAAGATCAACCAAAGAAAACCTTTACATGCACTTGGGGAACTTTTTGTTGGAACATTATGCCATTTGGACTTTAAAATGCCGTAGCTACATATTAGAGAGCCATGACTACCATTTTTCATGATTATATGCACATACTTATAGAGGATTATGTAGATGATCTTCTCTCAAAATATCTAGAATGAAGTGGTCACCTAGCAGTCTTGGATAGGATTTTCACCCTACTTGAAAAGTATAAACTCAGGTTAAATCCAAAGAAATGTGTTTTCGGGGTCCAATCAGGAAAAATTCTAGGATATATTGTCTCTGGTAGAGAAATAGAGGTTGATCCCATGAAAGTAAAAGATATCTTAGACATGACACCACCAACCAATATCAGTTAGTTAAGGACTCTACAAGGAAGACTGTAATCAATCCATAGGTTCATCACCCAGCTAGCAAATAAGATACACATGTTTCAACACTTGTTACGAAAAGGAATTCCCTTCAATTGGATAGAGAAATGTCAAGAAGAATTTGATAAAATCAAGAATTATCTACTGAATCCACCAGTTCTTATGCCTTTGATTGATGGAAGAAATTTAATATTGTATGTGACAACAACTGCATCATCCCTAGGGGCATTGTTGGCACAAAATGATAATGATGATAAAGAATGAGCAATCTACTACATCAGTCACACTTTGGTCGAATATGAGTTAAACTACAACCCTATTAAATGAGCATGCATAGCAGTTATATTTGTAAACCAGATATTGAGACATTACATGCTAAACCACAAGATAAAATTGATAGCCAAAATTCATCCTCTAAAGTATCTTCTCAGTAAAGAACCTCTGACAAGAATATTAGCTAAGTGGGTTATGATATTAAGTGAATATGACATTGAATATGTCAACCAAAAATCAATAGAAAGGACAAGTGATAGTCGATCAACTAACATATGCACTAGTGAAAGCAGATCATCCTTTAATATATGACTTTCCAAATGAATCAATCTTTGTTCTAGAAACACCAACAACATGAAAATTGTACTTTGATGGATCTTACACAAGTCATGGTTCATGACCTAGTATCTTATTCATCACACCTCAAGGAGATTCCATTCCTAAATAATTTCTAATAATAACATAGCTAAGTATGAAGCATTATTGACAAGACTTTGAATGACAATAAAATGGAAAATCAAGGATCTTCAAGTTTATGGTGATTCCCAGTTAGTGATCAAGCAATTCAATGATGATTATGATACCAAAGATGAGAAATTGATGCCCGACAAGCACATGGTGGATAGCATTATACTTTACTTTGATGCTATTTCCTTTGAGAAAATATCAAGAATCCAAAACAAAGTAGCTGATGCAATGGAAACAATTGGATCTCTCTTGGACACTCTCAAAAATGCATCATAATATGAGTTCTTGGTAGAACAACTATTGGTCCCTGCATTCAAAGTCCTCAAAACTAAACTTGTGTGTGAACTTGTTGGTCTTGAATCTCCTTGGTACAAAGACATTTACAATTATTTGCATGACCAAACTCTTCCTCTCGACTTGTCCTCCAACCAATGCAAAACCTTTATCCAACAAGCCTTTAAATATGCCATCATCGGAGATACCCTTTACCGTTGTACTCTCTATATCACCCTCCTCCGATGTGTCGACTCAAATGAAGCACAAGTGGCCTTACAAGAGGTTCATCATGGTATATGTCGAGCTCACTTTGGTAGTCCTACCTTAGCTAAAAGGCTCATGAGAATTAGATGTTATTGGCCTATAATGGAACATGATGCATATCACTTTGTGAAGAAATGTCACCAGTATTAGATTCATGGAGATCTTATACATGCGCCAACTCAAGACTTGCAACCATTCACATTCAAATGGCTTGGATTTTTTCTACAATTTTTTTATTTAAGGTTAGTGATCATCTCAGGAGGCTACAATAAAAAAAATAGACTTAGATTATTAATATGTGGTGAGTTAGTTTTATTTTAGGGTTTTTTACAAATTTGGATTTAAGGTTGCAAATCAGTGAATTATTTAGAAAAATTTATACTTTTAGAAATATATCAAAATTTAAATAGGGATTTGTTCTTTATATTTTAATTTTTGGGAACAAAATAGTGACAAAAATCAAATCTTTGTCAATTAGGGTTTCACCATAAATATGCTTTTTTAGGGCACACATCAAGGAATTTTTAAGATATTTTTACATTTTTGGAAAGATCTTAAATTTTAGTAGGGTTTTATTCTTTGTATTTTTTATTTTGGGATAGAAAATATTACAAAATAATTACATCAAGTTCAACTAGGTGAAAATAAAAAAATTCAAATTACAACATTGTGATGAGCATATCTTTTTCTAAACATCTATTTGCTACATTATATAATTATATCCTTGTTGCTGCATAATAATTTACCAAATGGATCGAAGCCATCTCGATGACCTACATTACTGGAAAGAAGATATCCAAATTCATCCTGAATTATATTATATGCCGCTATGGTATCCCATAGTCCATCATTACAGATAATGGTAGCCCTTTTAAAAATTAAGATGTCCATGACCTCTGTGAAAAATTTCATATCCAACACCATTTTTCTACCCTGTATTACCCCTAGGGAAACAGTCAAGCTGAGGCATCTAATAAGACTATCCTTAAAATATTAAAGAAGATTGTTAATGACGTTGGCCGTGACTGGCACCTCCAACTCAATCCTGCTTTATGGGCCTACCGTACCAATACTCACACCCCTACAAGAGCCATTCCATATTTCCTTGTCTTTAGATTTGAGGCCATACTTCCTATTGAGGTTGAGTTACCTTCCCTAAGAGTATTTATGCAAGGATTGATTGATCAAGGAGAATAGCGTGTATCCCATTTACATGAGCTAGAGTTATTGGATGAAAAGAGATAGAAATCCTTGGAAAATTTGCAAGCATATCAAAACTGCCTTTGACATTGTTACAATAAGAAGGTCCAACCTAGAAGCTTTGATATTGGTGACTTAGTCTTGAAAGAGAATCCAAAGAATCAGATAGATTGAGAAAATTCAAAAAAATTTGAACCTAATTGGTTGGGCCCTTATATCATCACAACAACATATGGATTCGGTGCTTATCATCTCTCTACTCCTAAAGGCAAACCATTGTTTGAACCCATCAATAGCATGCATCTTCACAAGTAGTACACTTAATTCTTAGAGTATCCCTTCAAAAAGAAAAAATACAAAAAAATAGTCACCTTGATGAAAACCTGGCAAATAGGCGTTTTGGTGACAATAAAAAATTCAAAAAATAAAAGAAAAATAGAGAAATAATTCATCCAAAAGTGAAAACCACTTCGTTGGCACTTTGGATAAGTACCATGGTGAAACTTGGAAAACATACACCATGTGTAGTTAGTCTATGCTCCTTCATCTACTATCACTCCACCTAGTTTTCCATCCTCTGCTCATCCATTCACACATCCTTCATCCATAATAAAGCTTTGTCATCCTTCTCATGGGCTGAGAGCCACTGACATTTAGTGTCCTTTGCTTGCATGAAAATCCGTTACATTCATCTGCAGATTCCCCTCGTGCATAATAAACTAGTCTTGTACCTGACTGGGGGTAATTCCTTGAATTACGTCTTAATGGGATATAACACATGATATCAGCCTTTTAAAACATCAAAATCCAAAAAAATCATAAAACATCAAAATCCAAAAAAATCATAAAACATCAAAATCCAAAAAAATCATAAAACCATCAAAATCCAAAAACATCAAAAAACTTTAAAACTTCCAAAAACAAAGTTAGAGTCCAAGTCTGAGTCAGTTTATGTTAGTAGGGTCGAACTACGTTGTCTTTATGCATTTGCTACGTAGGAAATAATCATCCTCAATGGGCCCACCAGACATTAGGTCGGTCCTTTTTAGGTTTGCTCAAATAAAATCATGGCTTAGTATTTTGTCAAATAAAACAAAGTCATGTCATGTCAAACTACGAGGTCCCTACGTGTATAATGTAGGCAAGGTCATCAATTGATGAGCCCCTGAGGCCCTAAGTCAAAACTTTAGGATTTGTCGAGTTTGGTTCTATTCTTTGTCCACAAGCAATCACTATTCAAACCAAATCATGAATCAACAGACAAACATATCCAACAAATATTTAATCTTCAATCAATCAATTACCTTCTCATCGGTCACTATCAGGTCATTGGTCTTATATCAGAATGGTTCATGATGCCATTTGTCTCATTATTCTTATCACTTGTCTTTTATCAGGATGTGTCCTTCCTGAGATTAGACATTGTCATTGGTCAACCTTGTCATTCACCTTAAGTAGGATATGTCTTTCTTGCAACTAGGTGTTTATCAAAATGGTCAATTGGTCAAATTTATTAGATGTGTTCCATGCCTTATACAAGATATGGATTTCCTGAAATTAGGTGTCATCACATCGATCAATCATATCAATCAAACTCTATCAAATCAATTCAAGTTTGTCACTTGGTCAATCAATCTTTTTATTTTGGTCAGTTAATTTTACCTTGTATAGGATGTGTCTTTCCTGAAATTGGGCATAATCAATCAAATTAATTAATCAACCTTGTCAATATATCAATAAAATTTGTTCAAGCAATCAATCAACCGGTCATCTCAGTCAACCTAATCAGCCTAATCAATCAATCTTATCAATACTATCGACAAACACTATCTCCCTAGCAAACACTTTGTTCATTTGAGTTTGTCTTATCTTTTTGATTGGTTGTTGGGGTCATGTTACTAGTTACCTTGAGGTTGTCCAAAATAATTTAGAGGGATTATGATGGATCATGATCTCTTTTCTTTTCTTGTTGTCTATGGTTTGTCTTGGTGAAAATACTAGGACAATTGGGTCCTTAGTATGAGTCGGGGCATACCTTGTCTTTTAGCTTTGTATTTTGATTGGTTGTCTCTCACAAATGGTCACCTTGCACACCTTGGTTTATGCCATACCATGGTGTTTGTGCTCCATTTTCGACAATTTTGACGCCCAATGATGGCAAATATAAAAGCATGAAACTATTCTTTGTCATTTCCTATCTAAAATTTTGTCTTCCTTGCCTTTTTCCATGCTAACATCCATCTCTTATGTGCTAACATTTCTTCTATCTGCATCTTGACAGAGTCTTGTGACACAAAAAAATATCATGTATACACTATCATGTTAGGCAACATCACAACAAGCATTACCATCATAAGACATCATCATCAATTAAGCCACATATATTTGCATGAGAAAATACAAAAAACTTAAAGTCCATTCACATATCCTTAACATTTCATCACATCATACTATAACAACTCATGACGTTGCATTTTACATTATGATCATAGTTCATTGGCATTTGCTACATTTGATATACATTGCATTACATTTGATATAATTGCATAACATTACTAATAACATTATTGCACATCATATCCTACATCACATTTTGCATTCACATTACACAATTCTAACCATTATATATACATATTCTATAGACATCACAATGCATCAACATTAATTGCATTCACATATCATATCACATCATAAAATTTAGTCATACATAATGTATTCATAATCCATACATATCATAAAGGCATGAACATTCATAACATAATCATAAATGCATAATCATCAATCATAATTAAACCATCACACGATCATATAGAATGCATAAATAAACATAAAGCATAATCACATAGAACTGCATATCATACACTGTCACCAAAAATCATATCACATATCGCTCAAAATGTGTGTCATAAGTACAATGTCAAGATGTCTCATACCTAACAAAATGGAGCTCATAGGCTTGATAATCAAAATACAATGTCCATACACATAGTGTCAAAATATGCTCTATCTTGAGCTACTCTGATCTCCTATCCCTGGGGCATCCCTATCCTCTCATCGAGGTGACTTCGAAGACTTGTGCTCTACTGTTGATGGCCTGTCATAAGGAGTGGACTGTATGGGGGCTGATGTCTCCCCGCTCTCTGACCTACTATGGGAGCACCTGTTGTGAGTCCTGCTTTGGGATCCGCATGAAATCTGTGAAAATGTCGGCTCTCTCCTCTCTGGCAGAAATACCCTCTCATATAGACCTTTGTAATACTACATCCCCATGCTAGCCTTGTCATACTCCCAAGCAACATCTACCATCAATCCGTTGCAAGTCACTATGAAATCCAACATCCTCTGATTTATTTGCTGGAGCTTGATGATTGCTAAATCTCTCGCTATCTGGAGAGTGTCTCTCTCGACCTTAAGGCCATCTCACTTTTCCTACACTTTCCTTAGCTCAGCCTCTAGAGCCTATACCCAATCCTATAGGGTAGCTATCCTCTACTCTACAATGCCCTCATCTGCTCTGACCCTACCCTCCTGCAACCCCTCCTCCTCATCCACCCCCATAATGATCCTCTCTTAGAGGACTCTCTTCGCCTCACCCATCACTGCCTCCTCCACATGCTCCTCTTGTCACTCCTTTGCATGCTCCTCAACCTCCATAATCTCTGCCTCTGGGTGTGCCACCTCTAGAGCTGACATCTCTACATGTTGCTCTCCCTCCTCTACCATCATCTTCACTACTGCCCTCACCTCTGGTTGATCCTCCTGCTCCTCTCAAATCGGTGACATATGTCCCATTGGCTATTGTCCTCCATCCCTCCTCCTCTAGTGTTAGTCTCCTCCCTGACCTCCCCGACTATCTTATCCATCATCTCCTCCTCCTTTGTCTCCTCATCCTTTGTCTCCTCTCCCTCCACCCCTTTGTCCCATGTCTCCTCTTTGACCTCTCGGGCCCCTGCCTCTGCACTCTACAAGCGCTGGTTGCTCTAGATTTGTATACGGTGATGGCCTATGTGTCTACCACCATGCATCATACTTGAGAGTCATCCCTACATCTGCATCCCCCCCTCTCCAACCCCACTATATCGATTGTAGGGCATCAATCTCCTGCTCGGTCGTGGTCATTGGTATCTAATGTCCCCATGGGTGCATCTCCCGAGATGATCATGCAAACTCTATTATACTTGTAGGGATACCCTGTCTCTCTCTAAATTATTATCTAACCTAGTGGAACCCTAAAAAAATTCATGTTCCATTAGTCTGAAAATGCATTTTCTTTGGTGTCCTCTTGGTCTATTAAGGGTTAGGGTTTAGGGTTTTATGTGGGGAGTTGTTTTACTTTGAATATTCTCCTTGGTCTAAACCCTTAGTCTTTTGGTATATTCCTTTGTTGACCTATTATCACTCATTGTTGGTTGGTTTAAAACAACTTGAGTCATTGGAAGTCCATAAAATGATCGGCCCCTTATGGTTAGGGTTTCCCCATCACCCATTGTTTGATTTTCATATGCCTAGGTCTGACAAATTCCTTTATTTTATAAGGTTGATGTTTGGCCTTGTTTGGCCTTTACATCCTTTGTAAAAAAATGTTATTAAGTCTTTTAAGACCTTATAGTGCATTGTACTAGGCAGTCCCCTCTTTTAAAACAACTTGGTGCATGTGCAAATTTTAGTTACTTAAGTGATCACTCATCATTGAAGTTGTTTCTATCATCGGGTTCATTACCGCAATGAGCGATGAGCCTTCGGTTCTCTTGTCCATCATGTTTCGCTGAAAGCATTAGATCTCCATGTTTGATTTCTATGATCAACAATATGGTTATGTGTCTTTCATATCGCTTATTGCCGAAACCTTTTGGTTGCTTGGTTCCATTTCAGCGAAGCATGATAGACATTGTCTTTTCCTTATGTCGTGCCATTGCAAAAATATTTCATGGCTCTTTTTTTAGTTTTTGTGATGAGTGATGGAAGATTAAGTGAAGCGATATGATCTCACCACTTGGTGACATCTGGTGTCATTAGTGACTTTGCTCGTTGTCGAAAGGACTCTCAACTCCAAATCATTCTTCGCTACGATTATGGGTATGTTTTGTCATCATTGGAAAGTCTTCCTCACTGAAATACAATTACAGTCATGTCACATTTCCACGACAAGTGATGGAGGATATACTAGGGAATTTTCTTTCCATCGGAGGTGTTGTCACTCATTTCCGAAGTTTGGGCATGATTTCAAGGCATTACTACGATGAGCGATGGAAGCCAACAGGTATGATAAATGTGTAGGTAACTATGAGGCAATTGTCTGAGGTGTCATCACTATTTTAAAGCACAGTTGTAAATGCATGTGGTGACGGTTGATGATCGTCATTGATTATGTTCTAAATCAAAAGGATCGATGACCAAGATTCAAACTTGAGTGGTTGGTTGTCAGGTCACTTGTGCGAGCTTTCTTTTGAACATTAATGGTAGAAACACTCTAGTCATTATACATAATGAGGGTTGCTAGCTATTTTCTTTCACAACTTGCAATCGTCGAGAGATGATGAATTGGTCTAAGGCCAAAGAAGAAGGTGTGAAGAGCTTGGGCGAGCAATTGCAAAGAGATTAAAGAAATTTTACCGGGTAAGCTGGTATCTCCACTCCTTTCTATGTCAACTATTTGTAGGCTGGTTGGTTTGGGGAATTGTTGGAAGTTTTGTAAGCCTTAGATACTTAGGGTTTGCAGGGATTTGGTTGCATGCATTTTCTATTGGTTTGATAAAAACTATGTGTGGTCTGGGAGGATTGTGTGCTTTGCAAGTTTATTCCTGAAAGGATAGGCCAGTAAGATTCTTCTACAAATAAAATTTGTAGACCCTAGGCTTCTTGTACTATGAAAAAGAGTGAACCTAGAGTGTCATCTCCTAAAATAGAGAGGAAACCTAAGCAGAAAAGGGTCAAGAGATCCAAAAATCAGGAAGAAACACATAAAATGTACCTGAGAAATATGCTAAACTAGGGGCAAAGAAGAGAATTTTGGCTATGGAGGGTGAGTTCAAGGGTAATATTGAAGTTGGTTATAGAACAAACGTGTTGATTGGGCATTAGAAGGATAATAATGATGATATGGTTGGTTCGTATGAGAAGAAAAAGAAGAAGGATAAGGAGAACAAGGCTTATGATTCTTATATGGAGGAATTCGATGTTGCCATGGATGATGAGGCACAAGAAACTAATCCAAAATATGCCCAATATCTCCTCAATCTTGTAGGTCGAGAAGACTCTAATGATGGTGAGATAAATTCTCTAGTTTCAACAAAATCATGAAGGTGACAGACATACTCTGATTCTAAAGATGATGAACCATTACAAAGGTTGTGTCTCGGTTTGATATTTTTTTTATGACCAACTTGAAGGAGAGGCTTTGGATGTCGCCACAACAATGTAATTACCTTTTGGAAGGCAAGTAACTCTTCTTCGACGAGTGGTGGGTTTTTTTATCTTTTGTGTTTTCCCTCAATTTAAGGATCCAAATATAACTGCAAAGGGAATATGTTTTGTAACGGTCCAATTAAATAGTGACATGTGTACTCTTTGGCTCGAGGCATGTTTTTATCCTTTGTTTCTACAAGAAGGAATTCAATGACATAAGTAAAGGGGAGGTTCATTGTTTTGTAATTGATCACAGAGAAAACTATATGAAGAATACTGAGCATATTTGAGTTTTGTCTTAGGTTCGAGTCTACTAATGCATATGTAATTTTGATAGAAATAATATAATATAGAATGGTACAAATTCAAAGCCATTTTCTCTCCTAAGTACTTGGTTCATGAATTATGAATAATATAATCAAGGGTTATCTTATTTATCTCCATTGATTTTCAGTGGATGTGGTTTTTTTATTGCTTGTTAATTCAAACAATTAATGTAAATGCTTGAGTGAAGCTACAGGTTTATGTCAATTAAGTGCTAAGATATTAGTAAGAAGTGGTGGTTGAGAATATACTATTGAAATGTTGTAATGCAGTATCTTCAAAGCTTAATGATGCTATGTGTGAAATTTTTATCAAATTTCATAGGTTTTAGGATTGACTCCGTGCTTAAGATAAGGCACTGATCTAGGTGAATATTCACAATACTTTTTCTTGGTTAGTTCAACAAAAAATTACTTTTATAATCAAATAATTTTCAAATAGGTTACAACTATTGTTAATTTGTGTTAAATTTCACCATTCTCATGCTCTGAATGTAGAGTGTTGTTAAGAAGCAACCAAGTTCTTTGATACATTACGTTTTTCAAGTTATTACATGAGAATTATTTGTTTATTTCAATGTTCGTGATAAAATGGCACAAGAGTATCATCTAAACATTGTCAGGATCACCCTCCTAGGTTTCATAGAGCCCTAAGTGTAGAAGTAAGGACCCATCAATCCTTTACTTGTTCGTTGGCCAATCCTCACCATTATTGACTATTGAATTCTAGCAGATTCAAAGATAATGGTTGAGATCAAGTTTGGTTCTTAAAAAATAACCAACACGACCCGCTCTGGAAAATACATCTCAATAATGTGTTGAGACTGTACTATCCATTCAATTAGGTACCTGGGTTGTTGACACCATGGCAAATGATCATCCTCCCCTACCGACAAATCATAATCCCTATAGGGTCTCTAGACAAAGCTAACTAGTGTATGACCAATCCTTTGCCTCTAGTAACCTATGTCCACCACATGTTTCTGAGTGATCGCTCCCTGATATAGAAATACATATGTGTGAACCCTTGTTTCATACCTACACAAACACAACAAACAAACATGTTATTAGATCAAAATGCAAGATGAAATAAGGATTCCCCATGAAATCCATTTACAAAACTTAGATAGAAAGGAAAATGAAGAACAATGCAATAAACCAACTTTAATCTATCTAAGCTAAGCAAACACTTGATCCCATGGGGGAATTGGTGCCAATTGATGTGTCAAAATTGGCCCTTTCCCAACTCCTTAGTTGCAAATGTTGATGATGTGTGGATAGTTCAATCTCCTTGATGAGATCTTAGCATAACCTAGCTATGAAATTATGAAAATTATGAATACTTGAAGAGGAATGGGCAAAATTGGCTCTCAATGTGAAGAGAGTAACTTTGCATGAGATTATGGATGATGAATGAGAGGAAGAACCTTTCATTTATAGATTCTCAAAATGGAAAAGAGAGTGAAATTGAGCAATGTGGGATCATTCAACATCCAATGGCCAAGTGCCACTTGTCAAGATGTGAATGGTTGAAGGTTGTGCACATTTTGGCCAAAGTGCCAATAAATGCAATTAGGTGGAATTTGAATTTGAGGAAATGACATGTGAGGAAAAAATGAATGAAATAAATGCCACTTGGCTCAATGCACAAGGACATGTAAGAGGAGTGAATGCCTTGTTGGAAGTACCCATCCACTTGGATTTTTGAATTCAAACTTGAGGGAATATTCCTTCCTTATTCCTTGTTGAGAGAAAATAGACAATTAAATAAATCAAAGTAATTGATTTATTGTGCAAGTTTCATTCTCTAGAGGATTTTAGTGATTGAGATTAACTTAATCAAGATTTGATTAAATTAATGAGAGGTTAGGTGATTTGACAATTTTGACTCAAATTTATGAGTTGATGTAAATAAAGAATTGAGAAGAAAGATTTAATTAAATAAATGATTTGATTTATTTAACTAAAGGGGATAATGTTAGATTAAATTAAATAAGGTTTAATTTATTCAATTTAATAAGAAGACTTTAGAGACTTGATTTAAATAAAATGAATTATTTAAATAAACAGAGATATAAGGTTAATTAAATTAAATTAATTAATTTAATCAACATAGCAGAAAGACCTAATCAAATAAATAATGATTTATTTAATTAAGAGACAAAAGGTGATGATAAGCTGAGAGTGTGATTTAGGAAGAAATTTCATTAGTAATTAGGATCAAGTGCGCCGAATTGAATTGTACATTTTCCATGTTTACATTTTGCCCCTCTTTGAAGCAATGTACTTGTTGCATTGATTCAAAGAACAAATTGTTGTGATCAAAGTTCAATTTTTTTTCTTGATTTTTCAAATGCCCCACTGCTACCCCAGTGGAAGGATTATGCTGGTATATTGCCCCCTCAAGAGATTGGACAAATGTTTTGGTTTTTTGGATGATCTCGCGAAAAAAGATGACAAGGTGCCTGATAGGTCCAAAAATGTCCCGGGATGCTAGAAAACATGTTAGAATGTCAAAAAAAGATGTGAAATGGTCCTCGGTTGGACAAAAACAAGATTGGGGGACCAAAACCCTTGCTAGATGGCCAAATTAGGTCAAAAAACCCTAATACGCAGGCTTAAATAGACCCTGAGGTGTCACTTTCAATACATTTGCACCTTTTGCCCTTACAATTTTTTGCACTCTGAGCTCTGATCCTTGATCGAGATGGAGCAACTATAGCTTCCCAGGCACGTGTCGAAGAGAGTACAAGTACATCAGTGACCGGTCACTGTAGGACCCATGGTATTTACCTCCACCCTGACTTTTAATTTCTCATTTTTCATGCATTAATTAGGGTTCCAATCAAATTTAGGTTGAGCGGTGCTATATAGCACCGTTGAAAGTGCTCGGTCGGCATTACACGGTCATATATCAGACCGCATATGCAAAGAGTGCCGCGCGGCATAGTTAGGAACTTAGGGTTTCTAGGGTCAAAGTTGGCCGCGTGCACAAATAGCACTGCGTGATGCAGTTAGGAATTTAGGGTTGTCAAAGTCCGCTGCGAAACACAGTTTAGAAATTTCCAAACTGCGCCACATTTGCAAACATCGTTGCATTTGTTGTTTCAAATGCAAAAGTCTGATGCATGAGGCAAATTTTTTACGAGACTTGATGTGGTGGTTTCCCTTGCGCAGGAGGAGCTTGATATACTTCATTCGAAGGAGCACAGATTACAGGGTATGCATGTATATCTTCAGGAGCAACTTGGTATTCTTGGCCTCTGGTTTGTTGCCTACGTCCCTCCTATTCAGACACATTTGGGTATGATGACAACTTTGGCCGAGCAGTGGCATAGTTAGACTTCTTCCTTCCATTTGCCTACTTGCAAGACCACCATCACTCTTGAGGATGTCTGACGCATTCTCTGATTGTCTATCTATGGAGCCAGAGTGATTCACGATCCAGAGGAGGGTAGGGATGCCTAATTTGACGTTATGGGCATTGATGAGCTTATCCTTTCTGATGGATAGATTGACCTAGAGCGATACCAGGGTAGAGTGCCCACCTATAGATTGATTTTTGTTGCTATTATTTATGGTCTTGTGGCACCCGATCGGTGGGGCTGGTACTTTAGTCCAGGCTGGGGACTGGCATGGCATTGGATGTGTATTCGCCGAGAGTGCTTTGCCTGGGGACCAGTATTGTTGGCCTCCCTATAAAGAGATTTACATGAGTTTGCATACTTGGATAGTCGGGCCCTTGGGGCCGGAGTTACTATATTACACCAGTTTTCCTCGATATTGATGATCTTGTTGTCTGGCAATATGGTGGGGCACATATTCATTTTACCCACACTGACACAAGTGGCCTTGCTTATCGGTGACAGGCTCTTGATGAGATGAGAGAGTTCATCTGGAGACCTTGGATGGGCATAGGCCCATGGTATGATGATGCAAATCAGCTATTTTTTGCTCGGCAGGATAGGTGGATGCAGGGCTGAGAGTATACCATGATAGAGTGATATCTCCTAGATAGGGTGGCCTGCCAGTTTGGAGAGATGCAGGACATGCCCGATGATCAGTACGTGGTGATCTTCACCCGTACTACGAGAGAGAGGACATGGGGTCAGCCCATCCCGACAGCTGAGGCAGTGTCCTCCTTTAGATAGTTGGTGGCCCGACCGTGGCCGTATAATCAAGGGCTAGCAGATGTAGGGGTGAATTTGATGTACAAAGCCTGGTTTAGATCTCCTTTGAGATTGACAGTTCCTAGTGCAACACTCCCATGGTGGAGACCCAGAGGCAGATCAGTCGGTAGGGGGAGAGGACAGGGGGGAAAAGGTGGCAAAGATGGGGGCAGGGATAGAGGAGGAGGTGGACCACCTCCTCATCAGACACCTCCTAGAGATCAGGCACATTAGGCACATCCATGGGTAGAGGCACAAGATGGTCAAACCAAAGATAGGGACAGAGCAATCCCACAGTAGCAACCAACAACACAACCAGACCATAGAGATGTATTGATTCAACAGTTGCAGGGTTAGATCTAGGTACTGACTGGAGAGAGGGATGAGGCTCGATAGCAGGTTGTGACAGTTATTGTCGAGAGAGACCAAGCTTGATCCGAGAGGGATCAGGAGATTGGTTGACAGAGGCAGCTAGAGAGTACGGCTTCATCATCCCATTGTCGATCAGTTTCCCCATGGGAATACATAGAGGTAGTCAGAGAGGCTGAGTACTATTGACAACATTATAGACAGGTAGTGCTAGCAGCAGGTTGGGTGCCAAACTTCTCTCAGCAAACAGGGATGAGACCACCAGAGGACCATGGTGAGAGGTAGGTGGGAGAGGGAAGTAGCTAGCAAGGTTAGCCTTTTGATCACAAACAGTTTTCCATTTTTGATTCATGGGCCTCGATTAGTTTCCCCCTTTTTGTACTATGTACCCTGATTGTACACTTGATCCAATTTTTGTACCATGACAGTAAATTTTTGATGATATATATGAGATGGTTCGGCTTTATGATATGTCTTGCAATTTATGATATGCATTTCTTAATTTCCTATATGCTATGAGATGCTTCTCTTTTGTATCTTTTTATGCATTTTGATGGTTATGTGGTAAATGATATGCTAATGATGATGTTTTGATGTGCAAATGATAAACGAAATGCCACTGATAAATGCTATGCAAATGATTAATGATGGTGATGCATACTAATGATTTTTATTATGTCCTCAATGATTTATGTATGATGTGTAATGATTTCTTAAGATGCTTAGAATAACAAATTTATATTACTCCTCATAACTTAAGATGATGATAATGCGGTATGATCTATGATATGATATGCATTTATTCTAATGATCCTATGGATGCGGGTGTATGCATTGGTGATGTTCCGATTAACTGTCATGATACCATGTTAGTATGAAAAGAAGATAGAAGAACTTAGAATCAATTAGTTAGTTAGGATGATGGTGATTTTCTTACCAGGAGTCGAGATTTTCAAAGGGTAAATTATGTAATGTTTGATAACACACATAGGTACGATGCATCAAAGTATAAAGAACTAGGATGGCATTGTACCCAGTGTGATGGACCTTGACTTGAAAATTAGATAGGAGTATTCTTGTTCACACTTAGCATACACACTTCATTCAAGATGTAGTTTAGACATTCTAAACATCTCAGACCAAAAAACAAGATATCTAAAACATCCTCTCCACAAACCAAACAAAGTACATATGACTAAGTTGTTTTACAAGTGTATCCCACAAGCATAGTAGATAATAGGGACAATGATCCTTGCCCCATTCCTTTCTCTCTAAACCTATTTTTGTTTAGGCATCATCGAGAGGTCCTTTGAATGAGTATAAAATAAGATAAGCCAAAAAGACCAAATAAAGCAAAACAACAAGTTAATGTTCTTCATACCGCTAGCCAAGACTAAACTAATGTGAGATACCTGATGCTTATGTCCACCATGGGAAGGATTCATCCTAGGACATGTTGTGATCAGGGTTTTTATGAGATTGATTAGATGATAAGCTATTGATACTCCGAGTTGATTAACTTGCCTGCTTATTGACTTAGACTTGAGACTTTGACAATTAGGGTGTTCACTTTTGAACCTGCTAGACTTGCTTCTGACTGACTCACCAAAGGATGACGGTGATGATTGATATTATTATGAGTGGTGACAATCGCAGGTGAAAGCGAGATGAGATGAAAGCACCATTTTGGATTTTTTGGATATTTTGAGGCTATTTTAGGTATTTTTGAAATGTTTTACAAATGTTTTTGATATTTTCAAATTTTTTAATGTTTTTGGTATTTTCGAGATTTTACGATGAAGAGACTAACCTAAAGACCTATCCTAGGGGTCTCAAGAGCTGATCCATAGATTAGTCTTGCCTATGTCATACACGCAGAGACCACATAGTTCAATTAACGACAAACTTGTCTCAATGATGAGATAGATAGGCAAACGGGTTGTCATTTTATTTTGACGGATGCCTAAGGATTGACCTAAATTGTCTCGAGGGATGATCAAAGATCAACCTTGCCTACTTTCAAGCTCAGAGATGCAATAGTTCAGACAAGATGAACAACTAACGAGACTTATGATGAAATTTTTGGAGACTTTTTTTTTTTGATATTTTCGACATGTTTTGGATTTTTTGATGATTTGGATGTTTTTGGATTTTTGAATGATTTTCTGAATGTTTTTGGATTTTCTGATGCTTTGGGAAGAGCACGCAAAAAATATACACAAATCCGATTGAGTGCCAGTTTCAGGAACATGCCCCCAGTATTAAGCAATAGACTACTTCAATAAAGGCAGGACAAATTGACCTTAGGAATATGCCAAGTAGTACTATGGTGGAATATGATACGAGCACAAGCTCAGGCTATGGTATGGATGCAAATGGGTGGATGGAGGATTAATGAAATGTGATGGAATGGATTAGTGAGTCGTGTAGATCCTGGTGGATGGGGAGTGCTTTATTTATGCTTGGCACCCGTTTGCTAGGTTTTCACCAAGGTACTTGTCCAAAGCACCATCGAAATGGTTTTCACTAGAGGACGATTTTTTTCTTTACTATTTTCAATCCTTTTTCTAATTTGTTTTTTGGATTTTTGTATTTTTTGAATGTTTTTGTTGTTACCAAGATGCCTATTTGCCAGGTTTTCATCAAGGTAACCATTTTTTCAAGACATTTTCTATTTTTTTTTACATTTTTGGTTCTATACCTTGAAAGCTTTTAGGCATAAAATTTTTTGAGATAGGAGCTGTTCAGAGGCTTCTACAGAGGCTCACCTTCTAGTGTTGATAGCTGATAGGCTCATGATTTATAGCTGGCCGTGATGACAAAAGGTCCCAGCCAGGAGGGTTCAAATTTACCTTTGTTCTTTGGATTTGGCACATTCCTTTGGTTCTCTTTTAGCACAAGTTCGCCGACTTGGAAGGTGAGTCGCATGATCTTCTTATTGTAGCTGCATTTCAGGCAATTTTGATAGACTTGTAGATGGTCGAGGGCATCCATGTGCCGTTCATCTAATAGCTCCAGTTCATTCAATCTTGAAACCTAATATTCCTCATCTGTTATGAGGTTTTGCAAGGATATTCTCAATGATGGGAGATCGATCTTGATTGGGAGGATGGCTTCTGATCCGTAGACCAGGGAGAAGGGGGTGGCGCCTATTAGCATGCAAATGTTGGTGTGGTCGGCCCATAAGGTGAGATTTAGCTATAGATGCCAGTCATGACTAGAGTCATTGGCCATTTTCTTAAGGATTTTCAGAATGGTTTTGTTAGTAGCTTATGCTTGGCCATTGCCTTATGGGTAATATGGAGTAGAAAAGCGATGTTGGATTTTGAATTTGTCACATAAGTCACGAACATCCTAATTCTTGAAAGGTGTCCCATTATCAGAGATAATGGATTGGGGGACACCATATCAACAAATGATATAGTTCAGGATGAACTTAGAAATCTGCTTTCCTGTTATGTAGGTCATGGGGATTGCCTCGACCCACTTTGTGAAGTATTATGTGGCAGTGATGATGAATTTGTGACTGTTGGATGAGGTGGGTGTGATTTTACCTATGAGATCAAGCCCCATTGTGAAAAGGGCCATGGTGTAACAATAGGATGAAGTTCCTGAGCTGGTGCATGGATAAGGTCTCCATGCTACTGGCATTGTACACACTTTTTGACAAATTCATGTGCCTCTCTTTCCATTATTGGCCAGTAGTACTTGGTTGTTAGTAAATTCTTGGCCAAGGTCATACCGCTCGAGTGTGAATTGCAAGTGCCATTATGTACCTCAGTCAGAGCAGTCAGGGCTTCCTCAGGTTTTAAGCAATGTAATAGGGTTTTGTCAATGCTCCTATGAAAGAGGGTTTCTCCTAGGATGACAAAACGTAAGAACCTTTTGACAAAGGTTCATTTAAGGTTCGGGGTAATGTCAGTTGGGAGGACTCCTATTCTTAGGTAGGTGTAGATGTCGTGATACCAAAGATCACCGGGACCAACGAGTTCGCACGCATATTTGGACTCTGGTACCTCGAAAGTGGGTACGAGAAGCTGCTCTACCAAGAATTCATGTTTCAAGACATTGTGAGGGATATCTAGTAAGGATCTAATTGTTGCCATGGCATCAACTACTCTATTGTTAGCCCTTGGTATTTGCTCAAAGGTGATATCAATAAATGATTCTTCGAGGCTTTCTACTAGCTTCTTGTATGGTGTGAGCTTGTCATCCTTAGTTTGGTACTCTCCATTGACTTGGTTGATAATAAGCTGTGAATCTCCATAAAATTTTAGTGCCATGATCCTCCATTGTGGTGTAATTTTAAGACCTATGGTTAAAGCCTCATATTCTGCAATGTTGTTGGTACAGGGGAATGCCAATTTGTAGGATCTAGGTATACAATCTCCTTGTGAGGTGATGAAGAAAACACCAAATCCAGATCCATGTTGTGTGTGTGAACCGTCGAAGTAGAGTTTCCAATGATTGACTATGCTGAGATTAAAGATGGACTCATCTGGAAATTCTGATATGAGTGGATTCTTTGAATAGATGGGAGCTTCTGTCAATTGGTGTGCAATGATTTTTCCTTTGATTTCTTTTCGCTCCACATATTCAATGTCATATTCTGATAGTATCATGACCCACTTAACCATCCTTCCTATGAGCATAGCCTTTGACAGTAGATACTTTAGGGGATCTATCTTGGCGATGAGTTTGATTTGATGAGCTAGCATGTAATGTCAATTTTTTTGTGAAGCAAACACTACTACTAGACATGATTTTTCAATGAATGAGTAGTTTAACTCATGGCTGACCATTGTTCTACTGATATAATAGATGATCCTCTCTATCCCATTTTCATCGTGCTGAGCTAAAAGAGCACCCAGGGCTACTGCTGTTGCTGAGATGTATAAGATCAATAGTTTTCATGTAATGGGTGGCATTAATACTGGTGGCATGAGCAGATATTCTTTGATTTTATCAAATGCTCGATTCCACTTGTCATCCCACTTGTATGCCACTCCTTTGTGGAGTAGATGTGAATATGTAATCTGTTTGTCTGCCAGTTGTGCTATGAACCTTCAGATGGATTGGAGTCTGCCTTGTAGGCCTCTGAGTTGTTTTAGTGTCCTTGGTGCCTCCATGTCGAGGATTACTTTGACCTTGGCGGGATCCACCTCTATTCCCCTCATTGATACTATGTATCCAAAAGTTTACTTGATTGTACCCCAAAGACACATTTCTTTGGGTTGAGCCCGACCTTGTACTTCTCTAGTTTGTCAAAAATGGCACTTAGAGTTGCTATCTGATTTTGTCTCTTCTTTGATTTGGCCAGTATATCATCCACATAATCTTCGACGGTTTTGTGTATCATGTCATGAAAGATTAGTGTCATGGCCCTCTAATATGTAGCCCCTACATTTTTTAGCCCAAATGACATCATGTTCCAGTAGTAGGTGCCCCATGGATATGTAAATTCCGTCTTATACTGGTCCTCTTTTGCAATCATTATCTGGTTATACCCCAAGAAGCCACCCATTAGTGATAGCATCTCATGTCTAACTGTCATGTCCACTATCATATCAATTTTAGGTAGTGGAAAATCATCCTTGGGACATGCTTTGTTGAGGTCTCTGAAGTCTGTGCAGATACAGATGCCCCCATTTTCTTTTGAAACTGGCACAAGATTGGATACCCATCCTGGATAGTCAATTGGGCGTATGAAGCTGACATCTAGGAGTTTTTGTAATTCTACCTTGACTAGCAAGGCTATTTGAGGGTGCATTTTCCTTAATTTTTGTCTTACTGGCTTCACTCCAAGGTAAACAGCCAAATGATGAACCACAACTTTCGGATCCAGACCTAGCATGTCAGCATAGGTCCATGCAAAATTTACCTTCCTTTCCTTTAGAAATGTTGCTAATAGTTCTTGTTCTTTTGTTAGAAGCGACTCAACATAGAAAGTGATTTGTGGTGTTGTCTCTATTCCCAAGTTGACAGGATTACACTATTTTTCCAAAACTGCTGATTTCTCCTGATGCAGTGCCATAGGGGGGAGATTGAATCCTTCATCTTCTGGTGCCTTAGAGAGGTTTTCACTGTTAGATGTGTCCTTTATTTTTACTATTCTTTGGTTAGAGAGTTCCACAGTGTGGTTTTCACTCAATAACTCCGAGCTTATTCTCGTTCTTTTTCTTTTGCAATTGAAAGACTCAATCGTCTCCTCGTAATATACTTGGGTGTCTAATGTGATATCGAAACTAGCCTTGTGATCCTCATACAAAACTGCATCCCTTAGTCCCATGAATTCTGAGAGTGCCTCATCATTTTCGAATGTGTCTAGAATTGGTCATCCTTGTTGGTCATAGTCGATGAGTTGTGGGTAAACTAGGTTTACTTCATAAGTTTGGCGGTCTGACTCAATGGCTGAGGCACTAATAATTAGTAAGGAGGAATCCTGATAAAGCAAGGGAAGGCCAACTATGGTATCCTCATTATCACTATTGGTGTAGACATTAGCTACATCAAAAGTGAAATTATCTAGGGGAGACTTGTACATACGGGTAGTCGAAAGGTGGCTGCTGATACTTGAGGAGGGGACCTGACTGCTTTACTGGGAGTACCTCTGCCACATACAGTTATACTCGGGGGGTACATCCGAGGCCAAGGTTTCTCATTCTTCTTTCTACAATGATAGGCTCTAGTCAGCCATCACTATTTCTTCCTAGGATTTCATTCATGTTGTAGCCCATACCAAACATTATTTGCAATCCTCTGCTAGCTTCATCCATGGGTAGAGTGGGTGTGGGTCCTTCATCATGGTATAGCATGCTTGAAATGTCTTCCTCATCGACATTTTCCCGACTTAGGTCTCCCCAATGGCGGAATCCAGAAGGGTTTTCCCTAAGAGTGTGGACATGTGTTTCGGTTGATTGAGGTTGCCCATGTGACCTAGGAGATTATGGAAACTCTCCTACAACAAACATGCACTTCTTCATTCTATAGTCTCCACACCCGTTGTCCTGGATCATGAGCTTGATTTTGGATATATCAGGGATGGAGGGTGTCTCTATCGCAAAAGTGTAGGCAACGTTAGATGGGTCTATATAAGAAGTGGATGGACCTTCATCATTTTTTGGCACTTGGGGAATTTTATAAAACTTGGCTTCCAAGTTTTTGTAATAGGCAAATGGCTTCAGATCACCATGTATTGTTACCTCCTCATTCTGGTATAGGAATTTGACACATTGATGGAGTGTTGAGGTGACCGCCTTCATTCCATGGATCCATGGGCGTCCTAGGAGGATATTGTATGGTAGGTCGAGATCAAGCACTTGACAAGTGGTTTCCATGGTTGCTGGCCCAACTTGGATTGGGATTCTAATAGTGCCTTGAGACACTCTTTCTTGATCATCGTATGCTCTTATGGTGATGCCTTTGTTCTTGTCGATGGAGTCCTCCGAGAGTCCCAAGTTCCTTATAAGTTTGAGGGAACAAATGTTAAGGCCCACACCTTCATCCACTAGGACACTTTTGAATTTCTTTTTGTGAATCAACACTTGAAGGTGAAGTGCATGATTATGAGATGACTGGGTGGGGAAATCTTAATCAGAGAATGTGATGAGATTTGGGGTAACGATGTTACCAACCATAGCTTGGAACTATTTTGTATCAAGGGTGGTGGAGATGGTGGATGCAACTAATGCTTCATCAAGGATTTTCCTATGGGCAACAGAAATTTTCAATAATTCCATGATGGAGATTTGGGCGGGAGTTCTCTTTAGCTGGTCGATGACACTATAGTCGTAGGGAACGAATTTTGTACTTGAAATGGGGGTCTTAGATTGTTGTGATGCCCTTGCAATAGTGACCTTTCTGCCACGTGTGGTGACTCCACAATCAGCGTTGGCTCCTTTGACGCTAATAATAGTGAACATTTTATCTACGCATGCGACAATCTCTTCATATACAAGGTTAGCACTAGCATACTTTTGCTTCCCTTTTTTATTCCCTTGGTTATTTCCTTGATTACAATTCGGCATCGGATTTGTGTATATTTTAAGGTCTTGATTTCTAGCTGGTTGTTCAACGTTTATGGTCTTGTCCTCAATGAGGTCTTGAATGATGTTCTTCAGCCTCATGTAGTTTGCGGTTGTGTCCCTTGATTTTGTGAAAATCATAGAGAAGGTTTTCGTTGTACCATGGTGGTTTTGTCATGGGTTTCACGTATTGCTCAAAGTTGGAGATTTTGATAAGGTTTTCCTTGACCAACTTCTTCATTATGGATTTAATTGATTCTCCAAGAGCTGTGAACTTCCGCTTGTGAGGATACTTGTTTTGGGGAGGTGGTCCTCCTTGATTGCCCAAGTTATTGATTTGGTTGTTAGGAAGTGGTTGTTGTTGTGCCACTGTATTAGTTTGCACATTATTGCGATTGTGATTCTGTGGCTGGTGATGAGTTTGGATGTTCTGTTTAGGAGCATTTATGACCACCTTAGGATTGACCACACTGTCATTTGTGATATTTTGTTCCTTGACCATGTTCGAGGTTTATCGTTATAATTATTGGATGGGCGGTTATCCTGTGGTGGAGGAAATGTTGATGCGCCTCCTCGCACAGTAAGGGCTCTTTCGATATTGAGCACCTTTGGGATCAACTGATCATACATTGTGATGCATTGCATTTTTAAGTAGAATTCCAAGTTTTCATCTAGATTGGATATGATTGTGAAAACTTGTTGTTCTTCTAGCATAGTCCACTTGCTCTGATTGGCCTTGGATCGCCATCTTTGCAAGAATGATGCGAATAGCTCTCCTTTTCTTTGTTTGAGTGTTGACAGTTCATCCAAACTAACGTCTGCAGCCATATTGAATGCATAATTTTTAAGGAATGCTTCCACGATTTCCTAGAATATTTTAATGCCTATGGGTAGGCAAGAAAACCATTCTATGGCAGGACTAGTCACACTTTGGGGGAAAAGTCACATTAGATATGTGTCATCATATGCAACCTCCATGCAATGCACTTGAAATTCCCTGGCGTGATTTTTAGGGTTTCCTGTTCCATTATATTTATCAAATTTGGGGATTTCAAACCCCTTTGGGAACAGTATCATTGTGAGATCTCTGTCAAATGGATAGGGACACAAGTTGCCCGACATTCTGGTTGTTTTCCCTGCTTGGAGGTCTAGCACCTACTGCGAGAGTAGTTTGATTTGTGTTGTGACATCATTGTGCGGATCGAGAGGTGGGATGAATATGTTTTGAGGTGTTTGGGGTGTTTGATTGATGAGAGGGGTACTAGTGGGAGTTTGCTGCAAGCTCTGCTATGCATTCGAGGCCTATTGATATACTTGCATTTTTGTCAACAACGCTTGTTGTTGATCTTGCTACTATTATTCTAGCGAAACTTGTTGTTGGTCTAGCTGTTGCTATTCTCATAAAGCTTGTTGTTGGTCTAACTACTATTGTGCCAACAAAGCTTGTTGTTGGTCTAGCTGCTATTGCGCCAACAAAGCTTTTTGTTGGTCTAGCTACTGTTGTGCCAACAAAGCTTGTTGTTTAGCGAGCTGTTGTGCTTGAAAATCTTGCAGGGCTTGTTGGTATGCTTGTTGATGAATTGCTTGTAGTTGTGCTCAGTATTTTGCTTGCTCTTGTTGAGCTTGGTGTTGGGCTTGAGCTTGAGCTTGTGCTTGTTGGGCTGCTTGTGCAGCTTGCTGGGCTTGTGCAACTTGTGTAGTTTGTTGGGTAGCTAGTTGTGCTTGCGCTTGCTGAGCAGCCTATTGTGCAGCTTGTTGGTTTTGTTGAAGTACCCTTTGATGGTTGGCCTTTTGGACTGCTTGAATCATGGTGATGAATGACTTCATCACTTTGGCTTTTGGTGGGATTGGCGGTGGATTAGGAATGGTGCTAACCATTGTGACCGACAGAGGGGTTGTGTTGGTGGCTGGGACTTGGGTTGTTGGTGGTGTGGTTGAGATGCTTAGTCCTTGAAAAGGTATGTTTTGATGGATTTGAGGATCGGTTGATGCATTAACTATGGTGGCTTGAGTGATTGCCACTTGTTGTTGTGATGCTGCTGGCAAAAGGAGAGGATTCAATGTGATGCTCAGATTGCCTTGATTTGAGAAACTAGCGGTGGGTAGGGGGGGAAGATCCAACCCAAGAGGTGATATGAATGTGAGCGGTAATGGAGGGAATGATGGTATGTTCCCTTGGAAGAGTGATGATGAGAACGGGTCAGTGACTCCTGTTGTTCCGAACAAACCATCTTCTCCTTGTGATAGAGAAGTTTGTATGTTTAATGGATAGGTTGGTGTTGCATGGAATGAGGATGAATCCACATGATTATGGAAAGTGAGTGGGACGTATGGGTGTGATGGATTTACCAGGATGGAACTATCTAGTGTGGTGTTGATATTTACCTTTCTATTGTTTACAAGGCGATGCTTTTGCGATTCACGAAACATGGGACTTCCCTTGTTAATAATTGGTGAGGTTGATGTGATTGTCGATATGGTTTGGGGAATTTCTTGAGCGATGTTTGGGATTGACATTGGGGGTATGCTTGCAAGAGGCCTTTCCATACTGGTGCCTACGTCAAGGTCAGAAGGAAACTGGACCCCTCCTTCCGTTAACGTGCGTAGGTATAGAGAAGGATTAAGTTTAAGCATAGCATTGGCAATTCTATGATTCTTTGGATTTTGAATCATTTCAGTTATCTCCTTTTGTATCATTCCCAAGTCCTCGTTGATGATTTCCTCTTCATAGCCTTCCTCTTGAGGATTTTGTGATGGCAGAGAAGAGCTGTTTGGGGGATTTCTTGATCCCGCAAGGTTTATTTTGGTGGTTTCTTGACTTAAGTCACTGGAAGTTGATATTTCTTTGGTGTTTTCCATGTTCCTCTTGTTTTGTGATCTTGTTTGGACCATAAAATAGGGATTGTTTGATCTTAATCTTTAGGCCCAAAAAGAGGAGAAGAACTAGGAGAGTCTAAGGATCAAAAGGGGGATGATGGGAATGAGATAAATGGATGAGGTGAATGAGTGAAAAATTTTGGGGAACTTTTAGGGGTGATGCTAAAACTTTTTTTTTTAGGGCTTAGATATTTCAATATTTTGACTAGGTGTGTTAAGCCAAACAAGATGATGGTGAACTTCTAAACCCTAGGAAGTTGTGTTATCCAAGAGAAAAATTGCATAGGAGAATGAATTGGCTAAGTGTGTTAAGCCAATCAAGGTGATCATGAACTAGTAGACCTTAGGAAGTTTATTTATCCTAGAGGTAAATTTGTTCAAGAGGATCGATAAATTTGACTAGGTGTATTAAGCCAAATAGAGTGATGCTGGTTTTTCCTTTAAGTTTAGCATAAATGATGTTTCAAAGTTCCCAAAAGTTTTTTGGTGAGATGAAATTTGATTGATGGAGAGATGGATGAGAGTGAGGATTTTTTGACCCTAGACTTTGACCTAGACAAGACTCTTTTTTACAAGACCTCGGTATTGAAGAACATGTCTTACTTCCTATGTGAGAAAAGAAAACCTTTCAAAAAGCTCTGGATTTTGTTGGTAATAGAATTCATACAGACTTGGGTTGTTCTTTGAAGCCTTCTTATAGAAATTATACACCAACCTTTCTCTAACTTCAAAAAGCCTTTCAAGATTTCGTCACGAGTTTTTAGACTAATCTTTTTGAATCTTGGTTTTGGGATTTTGACTTTACGGGAAATCATTTGAGAACACACATTCGTGAGGTCCAATTGTTCTTGTCTTTGCTTAGTGAGTTCTTTTTACCAAAAGAACTTTCTTAATTATTTTTCAAACTGCATGTCTAATGCCCTAGTTTCTTTTCATCCCACAAGGTCCATTATGTGGAAATCAAGGAAATTAGGGCAAAAGTTTCTTAGTGTTGACTTTGGTGAAATAAATGACAATTAGACCCAAGCACTTAGAAACCTCTAAGGATATAATCCCTAGGGCAAGCAAGAGAACTTAGATTCGTCAAAGGATATTTGTTTCCTGAAAGGGTTTGAAATTTCAAAGCTTTTGTGAATGTTTGTTTCTCAATGTTTTAGAACCAAGCAAGGTGTTTTGATTTTAATAACATGCACAACCCTAGGCTGAAAAGATAGTATTTGTTGGGTTCCTACTTGGATGAATCTAGCTGCACATATTTAGTGCAGATGATTAGATGCTTGACCACATAGGCTCCCCCTTACAGTGCACTCACTTCTCGGGTCAATCAAGCATCAGTACTCATGAATCTCCCATGACATGCTTTTCATCTCTACAACAAAACCGCATGTATAACATGGGGTGGCTTCAAAGGACATGACCTTTTGCACCAACAAATAGATAGTATTTTGGTTTTTTGCTAAACAAGGGTTTTAATGCGGGCATTCTGTTTGTGGGGGACTATCCATGCGGTGAGAGACCATTGCTACCCTTCTTGTCGAAATAATCCTCGCGATTCTTGAACTTTCCTCGAGAATCCACACTTATATACCGGTTGGAAGTCGCTTGGCTTTAGCATGTTCCCGGTTGGGTCATTCCCTTGGGTGATTACTTTTTCCCACAAGGAAGGACCGCTAAGATAAAAAAAAGCAAGCTAGCATATCCCGTAGTTCAATCGACCTTCATTGAAAAACAAAGGGAGAACACTCGCAATATACCGTGCTCACACTCACATGTTTTGTTCAATTTTAATTCCAAAATGAAATGTGGAGGCAATTATTTTACTCAACTTAAGATCATCAAAAGAAATTGTAATTCTCAAGATCACCGTGAGGCGCGAGAGAAGCGCATACGCCCTTTTGATGATATTATCTTGAATAAATAATTACAAAACAAAATAGCACTTGTTCATTTTAAACCCTAAAAAAAAAATGAATTCTTTTTAAAGCACCAATTCAAATGTGGAAGTTGCCTTGTTCAATTTTTAAACCTCAACCAAATCTAGTAAGATTGTTTCTAAGGTTCTTTTTAAGTCCTTTTGTAAACTTTTGAAAAGAAAAAATTGTGTTCTTTTTAGAGCCCAAAAGGAAATTTAGTGTTTTCTAAAGCATGAAAGGTAACAAATCCTTGAAAGAGATTAAGAATTCTCTAAAGTGTTAAACAACACTATAGTGTTCAAAAACACTTAGTATAAGAGGGGGATGATGCCATTATGTAACCTTCCATTTCACTTTCTTCCTTGTCCTAACCTACAAGATGATAAAAGCCAAAGAGTACAGGAACAACAAATAGGTCAATAATTCAAAAATCTAAAAACAAAAAGGCACATGTTAAAAACATAAATTTGAATTTTTGACTATTTTTCAATGGTGTAGTTAGTGAATGCGGCGCTATATAGCACCGCACCTTTCACTGAGTGCGAGGCTCTGCAGAAATAGAGAGCACGGGTGTGGCGGAGTTTTTCCAGGCGACGCAGTTTGCAACTCAAAAAATCCGCGACCGTGTTTAAAATTTTAAATATTTTGAGAGGGAATGCGGGTGCGGTGCAGTTTGGACTAAGTGCGGTGCGATATAGCACTGCAGCTCTGAAAGTGGTGCAATATTGCATTGCGGGACTGTGTGCGACGTAGTTTGGACTCACAGATCCATGACGAATTTTGGAATTTTAAAATTTTGGTGCGAGAAACAAGTGCGATGTAGTTTGGGTTTGGAGCGGTGCGATATAGCGCTGTGCCTTTGGAAGCGGTGCAATATAGCACTATGGGCTTGTGTGCGGTGCAGTTTCCTATGTACACAAAAATGTTTAAAAAAACACAATTTTTTTTGTAAAACGTGATGAAATGCTTGAGATTTGTCCTCCTTCTAGTGCCAAAATGTGAACCCTTGTTTCATACCTACACAAAAACAACAAACAAACATGTTATTAGATCAAAATGCAAGATGAAATAAGGATTCCCCATGAAATCCATTTACAAAACTTAGATAGAAAGGAAAATGAAGAACAATGCAATAAACCAACTTTAATCTATTTAAGCTAAGCAAACACTTGATCCCATGAGGGAATTGGTGCCAATTGATGTGTCGAAATTGGCCCTTTCTCAACTCCTTAGTTGCAAATGTTGATTATGTGTGGATAGTTCAATTTCCTTGATGAGATTTTAGCATAACCTAACTATGGAATTATGAAAACTATGAATATTTGAAGAGGAATGGGCAAAATTGGCTCTCAATGTGAAGAGAGTAACTTTGCATGAGATTGTGGATGATGAATGAGAGGAAGAACCTTTCATTTATAGATTCTCAAAATGGAAAAGAGAGTGAAATTGAACAATATGGGATCATTCAACATCTAATGGCCAAGTGCCACTTGTCAAGATGTAAATTTTTGAAGGTTGTGCACATTTTGGCCAAAGTGCCAATAAATGCAATTAGGTGGAATTTGAATTTGAGAAAATGACATGTGAGAGGGAAAAAGGAATGAAATAAATGCCACTTGGCTCAATGCACAAGGACATGTAAGAGGAGTGAATGCCTTGTTGGAAGTACCCATCCACTTGGATTTTTGAATTCAAACTTGAGGGAATATTCCTTCCTTATTCCTTGTTGAGAGAAAATAGGCAATTAAATAAATCAAAGTAATTGATTTATTGTGCAAGTTGCATTCTCTAGACGATTTTAGTGATTGAGATTAACTTAATCAAGATTTGATTAAATTAATGAGAGGTTAGGTGATTTGACAATTTTGACTCAAATTTATGAGTTGATTTGAATCAAGAATTGAGAAGAAAGATTTAATTAAATAAATGATTTGATTTATTTAACTAAAGGGGATAATGTTAGATTAAATTAAATAAGGTTTAATTTATTCAATTTAATAAGAAGACTTTAGAGACTTGATTTAAATAAAATTAATTATTTAAATAAACTAAGATATAAGGTTAATTAAATTAATTAATTTAACCAACAGAGGAGAAATACCTAATCAAATAAATAATGATTTATTTAATTAAGAGACAAAAGGTGATGATAAACTGAGAGTGTGATTCAGGAATAAATATCGTTAGTAATCAGGATCAAGTGCGCTGAATCGAATTGTACATTTTCCATGTCTACAATATGGAGCACCAGCTCCCAACCATCGTACCACTAGCAATCGAAACACTGCTATATGCTCCCACACCCATATCATCAACAAAGTGACCTCGCAACTCAGGCTATGTACCCCTCTATAGGCAATGTCATGGAGCTAGAAGTATAACATGCCCGATAGACATGGTCCCCATCGTCTCCTCCTGGACCATCCCTTCTAGCATATCTCCCTAGCCTACTGGGAATCCATGACCCCTCTGATCTAAAATCATCACCTCAACAATTAGTGTGTATAGTACACAATCATACATGTCATATCTCTCGACTAGAGTCTCCCATTTGACCTCATAGCTTTGGATGCCAAGCTATGAATCATCGTCACAATCATAGTAATCATAAAGGGCCTGCAATTCTCGAATGGGGTCATATCATACCCACTCACCATGAATTGATAATCATAGAATCTAGTACACATCCTCTAATGTCATAATGGCCTCCTCGGTCGCTAGATGGAAACTACAAGTCTCAGAGTGCCATCGCTTCGCCAACACTGTCAACATGCCCTTGTTTGCCTTGATAACGAGCATATAAGTGACATAGAACAATCTAAGATCTAACAATGCCTACCTCTCAACATCATCCAGCTGGTCCCGTAGTCAAAATGTATTAGGTCATGACACTCCTATATGTAATTAGGGAGTAGTACAACCTGAAGTCACCACAAAATCCATCAATTCAATCTAAAGTCTTCATTTGACCTAGCGGACCTAAGTTGAACAAGGCATTCATTCCTAAACTAGGGCAAATTTTTTGTAAGGCAATTGCGTTGTTGTTTAGTCAAATGCATCGTACAAAAATATTAATGGCTCACAACTGTAATCGCATTGCACGCCTAAGCTAATGTGTCACCAGGGTCAATTGCGGTCAACCCCTCGTCATTCATGTCGCTTATTCGCATATGCATCACTATTTTCACACTTGCATCTTTAAACAATAGTCGTGTCACACTATTTCAAATGCATCATGAAAAACCTACCCCTTATAGACCTAAGCAATTGTGTCACGACATGATGATTGTGGCGAACCGTATTGTCTGCGTCATTCACGCACGCAATTGTGTCGCACGTTATGCGATGCAATTGCTTGCTAAATTTTTCCTAGCTAAAAATACACGCAAAACAAAAAATCACAAGGCGAGTTTGTAGTACTTACCAGGGTGGGCGCTCCCTCAGAACAATAGAAGGTATGGATGTGGTAGCGTCTGTGTGCAACATTTGGAACTGGCAACATCTCTATAGCTTTTCTCACCTAGAGCTCCTAAGTTTTCTAAATTTGGAATGCACAAATGACTTATTTTCTTAATCCATCTCCTATTTATAGTCTAAAAATTAGGGTTTACACTTGGCTTGTGTACTGGGCGCACTCTTGGACAAATTTGAACCTAAATTTGACCCCCTTAATGACCTCCAAAATTATTTGTGTCTACATTGTTGAACTCCTGGCGATCCAATTATCTTGTTGAGACAATTTTCCAATGTTTTTGATTTTTTTTGAAAATTTGTCAAATTTTCCTGAGGGGGCATACCTCTACTTTGCTTTCACTAGGGCATCATTTGATTGAATTTCTTTGACACAATGTGATGAACTGCATTATGTCAAAGAGGGGCAAAATGTAGACACTAAAAAATGTCTTGATCTACGAGCACCATTTTTCTTGGTCTTCGTCTCTGCAAAATTAAATAATTTTAATTATTTATTATCCTTGATCACATTCCTCTATTAATTAAATAATTTTTAATTATTTAATTAATTCATCTCTCGACCTTTATTCTACCTTGATCAATTAAATAAATTTAATTGTGTCGCTAATACCTCTTTCTTCAATAATTAAATAAATTACCATTTATTTAATTATTTTCCTATCATCATTCGTCTATAGTTAAATAACTATTATTAATTATTTACCTATTCATTAATTTTTTAATTCTTTTATATTTAAATAATTGTCAAAATTATTTAATTATCTCTCAACACTTCTCCCTTATTAAATAATTATTCTAAATTAATTATTTAATCCTCTTTTTCCATTTCCTCTTATTTAATTAAAATGCTTGCATAAATCATTTTAATTAAATGCCCACTTACTTTTTCCTCAAATAAATAATTTATGATCCACTTGTCCAGAGATTCCTTCTCATGAATTAAATGATTTCAATTTTTAATTTCTCCATTTTCTTCCTCCACTATCTCATTTTCGAATCTCAGTTGTCAATTGACTTTGGGCTCTTTCTAATCTTGATCATTCATTTCGTAACCTCCACTCTTCTATGTTGCATGTCCTCTCGTCCGTTGATCTTGGAATCTTTTTGGAAGCACGATCCTGATTGTCTGTTCGAATGGTTGTCTATAAAATAATTCTTCCTTCTCCATTTTTGATTTAACAACCACTTATCTCCGACTTTCATGCTAATTATAATTTGCAGGTATTTTCACTTGTTTAATTCGATTTGAGGGCATATTTGCAAAGGAAGATTTAGGAGAGATAGAGAAGTTATTCAACTTCAAATATGGGGAGTTCTTTCACTTGAATATTTTCATTTTCCTCATGCTTGTTTGTTTTCTCTTGTTTTAGATTAGGTTATTAGCTTAGATAGTGTTGTGGTTGTCACTAGAATCTAGGCTGCTTGATTTCACCCATCTTACACAACCATTGATTGAAATTAAAATCATTTAATCGTCCGTTCATTCAAATTTGTCTTTTCTATAAAAGACGCTTGTCATTTTCGTTTCAAAATATGATAAAATCTAGAATTTATGCTTAAGAGACAATAATTCTTCGATATTTTGTTGTCATAGACATTAGGCTATTGTTTCATACTTATAATTTGAGGGTATCAATCACATACTAGCAAACTGGAGAAGGGTAATAGAGGTGAGTCAATGGAGACATGAATACTTTGGTAATAGTGTTGTATTATTTCATGTTTTTATGTTTTCTTTGTTCGTTATTGCTTGATTAGGGTCTTAGGGTTTATGTTTAATGATTTACATTTTAAATCCCGATTTTAACCCCGATTGCAAGATGTTTACATTACGATTGGTACGTATTTTTCTATCTTTGGAGTGTAATATTTTAACATATGTAGAAGAGTATAACGAACAATGTATACTTCTATATCTATGAAATGTAAGGTTTTATTATCATATGAACATAAACATGTAGAAGGACATAATAGAAAACACAAATGACATATACAAATGAGACCTATAGGTTATAAATAATATAAACACAATTACTCAAACATAAATATAATGCACAAAAAAGCTACTTATCTCTATCATGTGTTTTGCTTCCTTAGTAGAGTGGTCAACTTACCATAGGATAGAACGATTCAACTCATATGAACATTAACCAAGTGCAACAATTATTTGTATTTAAAATAAATATAAATAATGCGTAGTTGATTAAATGATTATATATTACTTTATGCATAAAGTGTCTCTTTATTGAACATTGAGAGAGATATTTATACTACATCCTAATTTTTAAACTATAATATCGCGGGAAATCATGCACTGATATTGTTGAAGGCATGTTAAATAAATTCATTAATATAGTTGAGTTGTATTAAATAAAATAGTTTATTTCTAAGGAAAACATCATTAATCATGAGTCTTATATCTTTATTGTGTTTTGTAGAATCAATTGTCACGTATGGTAGAACTATCTTCCACTTTTACAAGAAAGATGTCTTCCTCTAGAACTCTTCCTATAATTTCATCCAACATTTTTTTTGGAGTTGATGTGAAAGTTTTGGAGCTTCCATAATTGTGGCCTTCCAAAGCTTTTGGAGATGTGGCATTTTGGAGCTTTTGGAGAGTCCTTTCTTGATCATTACTCATTCTCTTATTTTCACAAAACATGACTTCCTACATAATAATTAGCATTTTAAAACCTTTTTTTTGGTAAATCACTATTAGAGAGGATAACACTCTTTCTATTAATTTCAAGCACCAGATTACATATTTTAGACATAAAATTTAAATCGACCCCCAATTATATAGCAAATTACATATCTAGATTTGTTATTTACTTTGAAGATCTTAGTATCATTAGATGATTTTGTTTTGTTGGTGGAGTTTTCTTCCTCTTCACCTTTGTCCAACCTTGTTATGTTTTGGGGTGTAGGGGCAAAGCATTGCTACTTTTTGTTGAAATTATTTCACTATCTTTGGAAAGAAATGTAATAGTTATTGCCTTTGTAGGTGAGACCGAAGTTTGTTCCTCGTGAGGGGGAGGAACTGGAGGCATGCTTTCTTTTAGAGATACATCCTTGGGTGGATTGGGAGGAATGATATAGTGTTGCGATTTAGCTCCAATCCACCATGCCGGTTTTCCCAGATCACAATGAAGATGACAATGGGAGGAGGAGTGACTTGTAGAGATTTTTTTTCTACATCTAAAAGCAATTTTTCAAAATCAATTGGTTTCCTCATACATCTGTTACCCACCTTCAGCAAAATCTCTGAAGGAAGACCATTTTTAATAGCCATTTCAACACAAATGTGAGCACATGTAGAATTTTGATAGTTGATAATTTCTTCAGAAGTGCAATGGTACCTTCCTAAGATATTTCCAATAGCCCTCAAGCAATCTAACTCCTAGAATTGAATGTGAAGATACAAAAGCCTTACCCATAAAAAAGCAGAGTTGAAAATTTCTGTGCGAGAGTCAAAGTTAGGAAACCATGGTTTCATGTACATAAAATCTCCTTGGTAGATCCATGGGCCATTTTCCATCACCGCCTCCTTGTCTTCCTATGAGTCAAACTCTAAAATAAAGAACTCCTTTGCATAGGGGTAAATGCTGATTTCCCCTTCCATGAATTCCTTCCATTTTTCTGAAACCCAAGCGTGCATATCACATAGTTTTGGCCAAGTCTTTGAAAATCGACATATTATTCCATGATCAGACAAGAATGCTTCCTTGTCCATTTCTAAACTATCTAAACATACTTCTGACATTTTGGTGGAGGGACAGACCGAGAAATGTGAATAGTGCTTGGTAGAGGTAACATTTGAAGCAGCGGTGACATTCTATGAGTCCACAGGAGGACCTCCACCACCAGATGCATTCGTTGAGTTGTTCCCTAACTATGGGAAAATGTTACCCGCATGCCTAAACTGCAGCTCCGAAGACATAACTTCCTGCACAAAGTCCTTTCCTTGAGTCATGCCTCCTAAAATCAACGCCTTGTTGACGCCGTGCTTGCCAGAATAATGGTCAATGGTTTTGTTAGGGAAAAGATAGATCACAACGATGGAGGCCAATCAAAGATAGGGTTTGAAGATTTAAATCCTTTCATTGTGCCCTTGCCAAGCATGGTCCTGACAGGTTTGGGTGCACTCGTGAAAGAGTCATCTGCAATGACAAAGAAGAAGGAGCTGGTGAAGGGCACGGTAGCAGCCACCATCACCATCTGAAATAGACAAGTGTTACTACAAAATTTAAAAACCTTTATTAACATAGATAAAATAACAATAATTCATACATTAATATCAATCAAGATTCCAAATAATTTACTATGTAATCATATTAATTTTAGTGTGATAGAAGTTATAATAATGAGGTGAATGTTTTATACCTCATCAAGGAGGTCAACATCACAACTCTCAAATCTCTTCATACAAAAGAAAGCAAGTACTAGATCTTCCTTTTCATGATGTTTATGTAGCCACTTAGTCAAATATTGAACGTAGGAAAAGAGAAGTGGATTAGAAAATATATGTACTTGACTAGATTAGACAAAGTTAACATGAATTAACATAGAAAATTGAAATGCAGCAAGCACACATTTATCTAAATGTTCATCAATTAAAATATAAATTCAATAGCAAGATAAAATTTAGAACAAAGCTCAATATGCTCCAAATTAGTAGGTTCATAACCAACAATACCATCAATAGCATAATGTGAGACAAAACATGATAATTTACCCATGAGGACAAGCTTAGAGGTTATTTCCAATGAGACAACCATTAAGAATATACATATACATAAATAGACAATTGGGAATTTATTGCATTATAGGATTTACTAATCTAATTCCAAATGAGATTAGAGGAAAGGTGTCAAAGTTGCAAGGAAAAAGTGCTATCATTGGAGAAGATCACCTTAGACAATTTATCAAAGTAATAGATGAATATGAAATAGAGGATGAAGATGTCATGATGAACTTATTTGTGTAGTCATTGGAAAGAGTGCAAAAGAATGATACATAAGCCTTTTAGACAACAATAGAGAATCATGGGATGGGTTTATGAGATTTTTTCAATTGTAGTATACAAAAAGAATGGGTTTGAAGTTTGTAATCTAAGAGATGAATATAAAGAAAGGGGTGAATGAAAGTGTTGTCGATTTCAATAGTAAATTTGTATTGATAATGGGAAGGTGCCTCCCAATATAAGGTCAAATGAATAAATTTGCATGGTGTTATATTGTAGAGAAATTGATGCCAAGATAGGATATTTCTCATGTAATAAGAGCCTTCAAACATTGAGGAAGCTTATACCATGGAAATAAAAATAGAAAGAAAAATGATAGAATCTAGTAAATGTTGGAAAAATGTTGTCATTGATGTCAAAGGGCTTGTCGATGGTCTAGACAAATTTTGCCAAAATAATGGTGTATCTTCCACATGAGCCGACCCATGTAATGCATCTTTTGGAGGAGTGTTAATTGCAAAATTAAATCAGAAAAAATGGGATGACCCCCTCATTTGTGTTTCCATAATTTTGGAAATTTAATTAAATATTAAATTAATTATTATCATTTTTTTGGAGCCCCCAAAGAGGGATGAACCCCCTAGAAGGGTGCACTTAACTTTGAGCAAATGAAATGAAATTAATAAATTAATATTGCTACATGGCTGACCTACTTTTGGAAATTTGCATCCCTTGGGTGAAGAGTCATCTTGGAGGTATAAATAAAAGCATGTTGGGATATGGAAAATAAATCAATTTTCAAGAAATATCTTTGTATGAAGAGCAGAAATAAAAGGCTATTTAAGCAGATCTTCAAGGTGTATTTGAGCATATTTCATAGCAATTTTTTTGTGAGAGAATAGCAAGTGAATTAAGCAAAATCATGGTGATTTATTGAGCAGATCCTAAGAAGACTTTATTGCAGATTTGTAAGCACATTTTGAAGATTATATTGTAGATCTAGGTGGAGGTTTGAGAGAAAAGATTCAAAGCAGTTGTGTCTGAAGAAGCAGGTAGATTTTTGTTGAAGTCCTTAAAGCAATCTAGGGAAAATCCAACAACATTATAATCACTTTGTATTTTGAAGGTTGGTGCCTTCTAATTTGCAAGATTCAGAGGTTGGAGCCTCTCACTCAAAGAGATCAATGTCTCTTATTGAGTTGGTGCTTAGTGGAGGGGATTGGTGTCTTCTGTGGGTTGGTGCCTGCGAATTTGTAAGAACTTTCCTATAAAAGCAATATTTTTCCATGGTTTTCTCTCACAAGGGTTTCCACATAAAATCATGTGTGTGTATTGTGTTCTCTATTAGTAAATCTTGGTTGTGTGGATTGTTACCAAATTTCACTAATAACTCAATTAGGTAGAGCTCTTTGATTTAAAACTAAAAGAAAGGTACATTTCTTAATCTTTCCTACGTTACATTTAGGTGCATAAGCAGAAAATCATAAAGATTACATTAACAAATTACTACATTTATACAAGTGCATATAACATAGGAAGTATTTACACAAATCTTTTTTGAAAAGTAATCTTTATTGATATTAAAACTATATACTGTCTCACACAAGTCATGAGACTAACTTGTTTAATATAAATGAAGAAAAGTATATACATTGATAGGTAAAAAAAATAAAATGCACATGTAAGGAAAGAGGCCAGTCATTGCCTGAATGACTGGTTCAATGTGTGTTGCCTTGCTTTGTTTTCCGCCTTGAGTTGCTTTGTGTCCTCCTTAGCTCCATTTTGCTCCTAGTTCCTGCATTTGAGTGATAAAATATTGTGAGAGCAATGAAGGTCTCTCACATTACATGTACAAGTACCCATAAATATATAAACTAATCCTCTAGACACATTAAGCAGTTAGCATCATGGAGAATGTTCAAAAAACAACATGAATATAAAACATCTTTGTCATATGCACATATTTTTCTAACATGTTTGCTTCTTGTGCAGATATAGGGAAAGTATTGTTATTGTTTTGTTTGATCTAATTTTAGCATGTGGGTTAAAATGTGGCTCCCACAAGGGTTGACCCCAACATGCTGCCCTCATATCAATTGTGAAGGGTTGAAGTGTTTTGGATATTTGTTCCTTACCTTGATTATTTTCTGCATATTCTAACAGAATCAAGATACTAAAAATATTCATCTTATCATATGCATATTCACCTCTCCAGTCCTGTTACTTATGTACTTGCATGAGAATATCATTATTGGAGAGGTAAATATGCATATGCTAAAACATATATCCTTATTTCTTAGGGACTCTCTCAAGATATGTCAGAAGAGACTCAAATGAAGGTGTGCAGTTCAAAGGGTAGTAATCACAAGGCTTATGCATAATATAGTGAAAGATGGGAAAGTCCAAGTGACTGTTACAACCAAAAATTGAGGGATTAAATTTTGTGTCAAAGAGAGCTATTAAAAGACAAAACAAAATTCATTTACAAGAAACCTTCAATGTATTTATGTGTGTGTGTTGCATAGAGTTTGATACCTTTAGTTAACTCAAAAGGTAATCATTGTGAAAGAAAGGAAAACATTACAAACTCATTGATATGTTAATAATATACAATGTTGAAGGGCTTGTCTCTGAAAGTAAAAGAATAATGCATAAGGATTATAAACTCCATGTGTCTCTATGTATGTATTGATGGCTGCTATGTTGTCATTATTTCATGAGGATGAAGGAATGTAACTTTTTCAAGAATCATTCATAGTTCAGAAAGTTTTTCATATTTTTTTGTGGAGTAATTATAGAGATACGAATGCTAAGAGTGTGACATAAAGTCAAATGTAAGTGTGCAGTCTTAAAAAACTAGAGCCTTAAGGGAGCATCCAAGATATAAGCATGGCCTAGTTTTTGTGAAGGCCGAATGCATACACAAAAAATGGAATCCTTAAATATCTGTGAAGATATAAACCCTTATTTGTGTAAATAAGTGAAATCAATGTAGAAAAGCTTGTGTAATTACAACAACATGAAACCCTAAGGGTTTTCACAATTTTAAAGTTCCAGAATGCCATGGAAAACATGACATTTAATTATTCAAAATGAGAATCACAAGGGTTTCAAAGGATGAATCACAGCTTGTGAAAGAGAAAATAAGTGTGAACTCAAGTTACGTTATGCATGATGAAAACCTAGAAAGAGCAAATTACTATAAATCACAAACCCGCGGCTATTTGAGGGTTTTTTAAACCAAGAAAATGTTAAGTAGAGTAAGATTTTTCTCTTTATTTTTCCTTCTTTCTTTCTTCATGGGTCGGAACCCTCATGGTACCTATAGTAATGTTCATGTGCAAAGGGTAATGGTGATAACACTTTTTGGTAAGGTAATGAAATGCTTTTAATTATAGAGGTCGACATGAAGGAAAATATGAAAATTTTCGATTTTCTCCTACAAATTCTCAGGAGAGGAAAAGGAAAAGGTAAGAGAAAAACATGGAAGCTGCGCCTATAGAGAAATCTACAAAATAAAATGCTACAAAATCAAGGGGGTGAGTATAGCAAGGCCGCAACCTGTCATACAAAGAGCTTCTCTCTTCAATTTTTTTTGTTTTATTTATTTATTTATTCTGAAAATGAATACAAATGTAGAAAGAAAGAAAGAATTTCAAGCCTTTAAAGAACTTTTAGAAGGAGAGAAACATAGCATGACCGCAACCTGTAGATGAAATTCCTAAATTTTTTTTCTACAAAATGTTCCACTTTCTTCAAGAGAATACATGAAAACGACAGGGAAGACATCAGAGAAAAGGAAGAGTTACCTGAAGTCCTTTTTATCAAAGAATGCAAGTCTTATGCCTCTGAAGCTTATAAAATTCGATAGGGAATACCTTCAACAAAGCTTTATGAAACCCTTGTCGACGGTGACTTAGCTTATTCCTAAGGCTTAAAAATACAAATGAAATGATATTTTCATTTTTGCCTTTGTTTTGTTCGAGGGTTTGTAACCCTAAGGTGGCCGATGGAAAGACTTGGCATTTTTGCCTAAGTTTAAAAAAAAAACAATGCCAACAAATAAACCCGTGGGCTAAGACTTATTTTCTTATGCCTTGTAATAAATTCTCCTATATATGGTATATAAGTCTTTTAAGGCTTATTTATTATTTCCTTTATTTTTTGCATTATTTTTTTTGAATGTAAAGCATTTTGATCAAGTAATGTGTTATAAATTACTTAATCAAAATGACTTATTTAAAAATACAAAAAATAATACAACATGCCTTGTAAATGTAAAGTGAAGAACATGGAGCTTTCAACGCATGGTAAAAAGAGGATATGGATATGCTTTAAAGTTATGCCTCGTAAACAAGTGGAGAGCATATAGGGAAGTTGAATTAGTTTGGCAACATTTGGAGGAGATTTAGGAGAGCATCTTGGAGTGTTTTTAGCTTGCCTTTATGGTGGACTTGGTCAATATTGACCATTTCAAGCTTATTGATGACTTTTGGAGATGGATTTGCATGCTAAATTTGGGGGTTTCTTGTTGCATCTGACCCCAACTGTTTTCTAGAACCTCTTTTTGTGGAATTTTGGAGGGAGATATTGGATATAGTCACTTGAGTGATTCTTTTGTAATTAGTTCTTGATATGCAATTTTCTGAGTTAGTGACTTTTGGAGTCCTCTTGACAGATTTTTGGCATCATTTTGTAACTCATTTTTGGATATGAAATACATATAACACCTTGGATATTATAGACTCAATTTTTCCTTCTTATTCTTGCAGTATTGTATATTATCAAGTGATTGATCAAGTTATTAGTGAGTTATTTTAATCTCCTTATAGTTTTGTCTCACATTTTCATGCCATTCTGCAAAAGTATGTTTATGCAAGTTGCAGGTTGTGTTTAAAGTTGCATATGTCTTTTAGAATGTGAAAGTATTTTCCTTTTTAGAAAATAATGCATTCAAACTTTCCTGTGAAATGTTTATGCATGAACCTACAAAAATAATTTGTGCAATTTAAATTCTATAATTAGTGTTCAAGTGTATGCAATTCTGAAATTTCATAGTCCTAGTTAGTTTGGTGTATCACCCAATACTTTCATTTTCAACATTTCCCTTTTAAGCATTCCTTTTCCTTTTTCCTCTGCAAATTCAATAGTTTTAGGTGATAACCAGCTAGGAGCCGGCCTCATCTAGAGATTCACTCCATCTTTAGGTCACCCACAGCCTAGGAGTGTTTCAATGTTCCTCCCGAAAGCTAAGTTCTAAAACTTAACGAGGGTGTATTTCTGAGAGATAACATGGATACTTTGATTATTGCTTTATGATTGCTAAAGTTATAAATCAAGTAAAATCAAGTAAAATCTGGTATACTGATTCACCCCACAACCCCCACCCCCGCTCCCCCCCTCGCTCCCCCTCCCCCCCTCGCTCCCCCTCCCCCCTCAACATAAGTGTATGTGTGTTTCTTCAATAAAACTATCAAATGAGCTAATGTAAAGATTTTGAAATTAGATGCAACAACTTCAACTAATCTCCTCATTGTTAAAGATAAACTTGAAAAATTAATGGGGGAAATCTAGAATAACTCGTCTATAGGTTTGCAAGAAATGAGAAGGGATTTCATTCTATAAAATTACCACATATTTACACGAAGGAAAAGAACTACATAACGTTCCCTAAATTTGTGATTGGTTTAATATGCCTAGGAAAAATGATAAGAAAATGGTTCAAAGGTATGGAAATCAAGGACATCAAGAGAGGCACACTCTTGATCCCTTGAGAAAGGATTGCATGAATATTCAAGAAGATTTGTTTTGGTGTAACATATGTTATTTACCTCATGATCTAACAAAGTGTGTTGTTGCTACAACACTTGTAGAGGAGATATAATTCCAATATGAAGGTGGTGCACTTGAATACTATGAAGATGACATTGTGGACTAGCGATGAATTATTTCAATGTGATCAACATAGTAATCATTTTTAATATGAGTTGCCAAGTAGAATATTAGTAAGCTCAAGGAAATGATGTGCAGTAGTATAAGAAAAAATTCCAATGAAGACATCACATCTCTCATTGATGTTGTTATCCTACAAATTCAAAGTGAGTATCATATGAGAAATAGGAAAGTAGGTACCAAAGGTAAAGCTAGAAGTGTTGCTATACTAGAGGTGTTAACGGTATCAATAAATGAAGGGAAAAAGATGAAGATGCTATAGAAAAAATGTGAACAAAATTGTAGGAAGGTCACCACTGAAGAAAAATATGCATATGTTAGATGCATCGATTCAAGAGAAGTATGTCCCAAAAGATAATAGTTTTGATCTCCCATCCAAAAGTATGAAACATTCAACTTGCTAGAGAGAATGTCAAGAAAAATAAAATAAGAAGAGTATTATATAAAATGCAAGGAGCTAATAAGGGAGATGGGAGTACTAAAATATGAAGTTTGTTGTTGCTAGTGATTGGGTAATTTTTCATTTATTATTGATACTACTTCTATAGCTATTTTGTTGTCCACTCCTTTACTTGCATATTAGTCCATAAATATGGCTCTAATATTGAGCAAGTTGAAAGATCATGTGCTAGTGAATGAATTGCTTAGGATCCTAAAGTATAAAGATAGGGACCAATTGTATATCAATGCCTCTACTATTTTTGATCAACCTACTAGGTCCCCAAGCGATCCTTGTTAGAGTAGAATTTAGTTATTTTATTCTACTTTATGTATTAAACCACCTTAAGTGGTGATGTGTCATTTGAAGAGCTAGCTAAACTCTTCAAAGATGTGTGGCACTTCTCATTTACCACTTGGTGGATCATTCTTGCCACCTTAAGTTGAGCACTCCTATAATGACTCAAACTCATTATGTTATATGGACTTCTTCTTCATTGAGGATTTCATCCACTTCTAATCAATCATTTTTGCATTACATTCTTTATTTCTCAATCTCACAATTTGAATGTGCACTTGCTTGACTTATGCGACTTGTTGATACTAGCATTCAAGCAAAATTCTTGCTAACTCAAACATGATATAAGAGCCATTATGTATTTGCTTGTTGGTTTGAGTTTATTATCTGTGAATTATTTCTCGAAAATAATGTATGTGCAATTATGTTGATGTGTGTCAGTCATTGTTTCTATTTATTTGTGGGTTGAGCTCATTGATCTCGTCACTCATTTATAAAGGTCGTAAATCTCTACAATTGGAAGAAGTTCAAGTGGCAAATCCATTAAAGGTGTGATATGTATCCATGCCACATTTGTTCTCTATAGACAGCTTCTATATTGTTATAGACTGAATACAACCTGGGACTCTTACCACAAGACCAACAAACAATCTCTAAGGAGGACGTGAAGTGCAGGCATCGATCTTGTGTGAAGAGGTTTTGGGACTTAAAGCTGAACGATTAGGAACTTGTGTCTGGTGTATCAAGCCACAATCAATACTAATAATGGTATGATATTGTTACATAGGGTCGATTCTCTTTGGAGGCAACCTACCATTGTATTCCCTTGTCCAAGGCATGCATAAGTCTGTTACAGGTCTCTGCTGTAGGCCGCATAAGGGTCGTCTCTGAGATAAAGAACATGAGGGAGTATGGTCGCCTGCATTTTGTGCTTTTTCCTTGAAGGCACAACTCTTTGTAGAGATTTTTTTCTTCTAAACTCCTTACTGATGTACGAAAGCTTCTGTGATCTACATATAGGTTGTATTGTAGCTTTTTATTTATATGTTGGTGTTTAAACTAATTTGGTAGGCGCATTGAGAAGAATTTTTTTGGAGTTTGTTGTTCCCAAATCTTCCATCACTCCCACACCATACCACTCCCATCGACCAATTCACTACCACACGACTCGGCATTAGGAATCCTCAGCAAGCTTTTTGCATGAGAAAGAAGGCAATGTGGCAAAGAGTCTAATTATTGTAGTTGTTTAAAGGTGCAAATCTTTGAGTGTTGTATTTATTGGTGTAATTGTTTGAATGACATCAACAAGTGTACACCTCCCTCCAAGCTCCACATGGTCCTCAAAAGAATCAGTCAAATCTCCCTCTTTCGTGGTTAAAACAACCACATTATATTTATTGAATAATTAGTTTTCTATACTAATAACATATATTGTAATATTGTAAATATCTAAACATTAGTGGTTAAGATAAATTGTCAAGTCTTTCTTCGTGTTTGTAAGGGGGGAGTTGTTTTCAATTTGGCATAACTTGAAAACTGTCATCATTTTTTTGAGTATAAATAGTCAATGAAAAGATGGTTTCATCGTTGACATTTTAGCATTGAGATGATGTAAAAATTATGTTGTTTAACACATATTTTATCTCTTCTTGTGAAAGGCAGACTTTTAGTTTCTAAGTGTAAAATTAGGCAACTATGATTATTGTATCTTTTGATTAGTTACTCACATTGAGTATTGCTTTTGTGAAAGTGAAATCACTTTCCCATTTCATTGAAAATGACATCACATTTAATTATAAAGTGTCATTATTTGTTACTTTGAAATTGTTATATGCCTTAAAACATATAAAGTGCCAAAATTCAAGGGGGGATCAAAATCATAATCAAGGAGGGTTGTCTTGTGTGTTATTCTGAAAAATGGACATAATCCTAACTCCATTTAACTTCTATATTTATAGAAGCAATCAATGGAGATAAAACTCAAGAAATTAGGATTACATCGTGTCACTATGGGTTTGGAACCTGAACCTATAGGAGTAGCTGAAAACAAATGGAATAATCGAAATGATGAAGCCTATGGAGCATTGTGTACATTTATTTCTTCCAACCTTCGGGTGATCCCACAATACTGGTTTACAATTTTTGGGCAAACTAGACATTGGACTAATTCTTTTTAACTAAATCTCCACTTTCGGGCACCTATAGCAGCTAAACCGTGAGGAATTTGAAGATGATGAAAACTAGTGATTTGTGATGTTTTGTTTATAGATTCTAAATATATTTCTTTCAATTTTTATGGAATCAGATTGCACTTATTTTCCACCTCCTTCGAAAACTATCTTTTAAAAAAAAACAGTTTTAAGGAGCGATGCTCATCGTATACAACATAACTTTTTTTGTATGAAGGATAAAATTCTAATTTTTTCGAATTTAGATTTGTAACTACAATATCTAGCACTTTCATTTGGTTTTATAGTGTTTTATTGAATATTTTTTCCTTAATCAAGTTTCAAAGTCAAACCAATTACAATTCAAACATAGGCAGACTGTATACAACATAACTTTTTCTGTATGTATTGAAATTCAATTTTTTTTAATGGATCAAAGACATCAATACCTAGCCCGAACATATTTTTCAAAATTTTATTTTGATAATATGCTATTTTTCCACATGTGCAGAATAGAGAACTTGATTCTCGGTGAAAAACCAATGTTTAATAAAACTAAAAAAACACATACATAATGAAACCAAAACATATTAAAATTACATTCGTTGGATAGCGCGTTCTGAGGACTACCATATTATAGTTGGGTCTGTGAAGTCTCCTCCATTTTTATCCTCAACCCAAGCTTCGAAGGGAAAAAATTTGGAGTTTTTTTTGTGTCGGAGGGTGGGAAGGTGGGAAAAGGGGGGTTCGAGCGAACCCCCTTCCCACAATGGGAATTGCAGGTTCCCACATGCAAAGGGGTTCTCTCAAACCTTGGTTCGAGTGAACTTCTTTGGGGTTTTTTCGAACCTAGAGTTCGCTTGAAACCCCCAAAATGATTTTTTTTTGAGTGGGGGCATTTTTTGGAAGTTTTCCTTCCTCACTCAAATTGTAAACCACTTTTGTGGGTTCACCCCTTCTCTTCCACATTTATTCTACCACAACACCTAATGATGTATGGACAACATTAGAAAATGTGTTTAGTAAGCAAGATGTAATGAGGGGACATCAACTGGAGAATGAATTAATAAATCTTAATCCATAAGAATTTAACACAAATAAGGAGTTCTTCAATAAAATGAATTTGTTAAGGTTTCAACTCAAGCAATTTAGAATAGGATGGAAAATTGGTCCTCAGTATTTAGTGTTTTTTTTCACTTTTCATGCAACAAAGAATGGTTTTGGTGCACACTATCCATGCCATCTCTTTCAAATTTTATTGTTTCTCTCACAAAGGAGCCAGACAAATTGATTCAAATGGTTACCATGCAACATTCAAAGCCACAAGTTCTTTTTGCAACTAAAGAAAAGGACAACGAAATAAAAGATGGTAAATCACAATAAAAAGCGAAGTGTGCTTTCTACAAGAAAATTGGGCATAATGAAGACAAATGTATGAAGAAAAGGATACACCACCTTACACATCTACTTGAGCAACAAGGGGTTCCTACACTGATTAAATAATCTTCATCTAGTTAAAAATATTCAAAACCAAAGGATATATCTTAAGGAAAAATACTAATGGAAAATGTAGACCTTCAAAAATTGATAAACGGATTTTTTATTTAGGAGCATCACATCACATGTCTCCTTATCCAGAAGTGTACATGTCCTTTTATCCTTCCGATGTAAACAAAGTACAAGTAGCTAATAACACTTTCATATGTGTTTGTGGACAAGGTAGTGTTGAGATATGTAATTAGAGTACCCCTAATATCTTGTTTATTCTTGAATTGACAAACAATATTCTTTCCATTTATCAACTTACAAACTCTGGGAAGATAGTTGAGTTTACATCTACTTCAGTGATAATTCGAGATTCATAAAGCAGAGAGATTTTTGTAGTGGGAAAGATTGATTAAATATCTCATGTTTATATATTTTCATACTTTTCTCCATCAGACTCATACTTATAGATTCATTCTTCCACTTCTAGTATATACACTTCATCTGCTCCACTATCTCTCGTTGCATCAAAATTAAGAGGTGCTTCACTGAGAGAATCCAAAGGTTCTTTCCAGTAGAAGATCATAAGGAGAAGTTGAGCATAATATTTTTGGGGGGGCTTCACAATATCTCTTCACTGTACTTTCTTGTTATCATCTCCATTTTGGAGGGTAGTTTTTTCCCATAGGGCTTTCTACCTTTCTCCACCTTGTGGGAGATTTTCATTGTACATGGATACCTAACATGACCTAGTTTCCAGGACCCATCCATCTGTGTACCCACCTAATTTGAGATTAAAGGGGGTTGTTAAAGTAGAATAATTATTATTTAGTTATTTTAGTCTACTTTATGTGTTAAGGCACCTTAGGTGGTGATGTGTCATTTGAAGAGCTTGTTGAACTCTTCAAAGATGTGTGACACTTCTCATTTTCCACTTCTTGAGTTGGGAACTCCTACAGTGACTCTATCTCATTATGCTATATGTACATCTTCCTCATTGAGGATTTCATCCACTTCTAATCAATATTTTCTATATTAAATTCTTTGTTTCTTAATCTCACAGTTTGAGTGTGCACTTGCTTGACTTGTGTGACTTGTTGATACTAGCATTCAAGAAAAGATCTTGCAAACTTTAAGAATACTAAGGATTGTGTTGAGGTAGATACCAATATTCAAGAAACACCAACAAGGTATATATGCATTTTATACTTGTTTTCTTATAAACGGTTGGCTAGTCTATAATTGCATGTTAGATTTTGGTGCATCTAACAATGTGATGCAACTGGAATTCATGAACCAACTAGGCCTAAAAGTTTTTACCTTATGGAAATTATTATGCAATGGGTTCTTGAGAAGTTAATGTGATTGGAGTTTTCAACAATGTTGAAGTGCAATTTTAGTCTTATACCTGAGTAGGTGCTTCATGATGGATGTGATCATTGTTGATTGTTTGACTAAATATAGTATGTTAAACATTATCTAGGAAATGGGTAGCTTCAATTGGTGACAACATCCAATTGTATTTATCTTATGCTACCATAGTAGTGCAAGAAAATGAGTTTTGATTATATATAGAGAAAAATATACTCCACATTATGGAAAATCCATATGAGGTGAAGAATAAGATATGTTACTGACATTGAGCCAAAATTTGTGTTCAGTATCATGAAGACAACTTCGAGAATCAGGTTAATCTTAATTTAAGTTAACAACTCCAAAATTTTCTAAATAATGACATTTGGATCATGTACTTTGATGATGCATGTTCAAGAGAAGAAATTGGTGTAGGAATTTTATTGGTATCACATGATAGAACAAATTATAAGTTCACCTTTAGGTTGAATTTTGAATGCACAAACAACGTGGTTGAATATGAAGCCTCGTCACTTGGTTTAAACGTGGCTTCTAAATATGGAATCAAATTATTGAAATTTCATGGTGATTCAGAACCTTTAGTGTCTTAGGTTAGATGCATGTATGCTACTAAGGATAAAATATTAAGGATGTATAATAATTTAGTGGGGGATACTATTGAGAAGTTCAATGCCTTTGACATCAAATGGGTGGAAAGAGAGGATAATGTGACAACTAATTCCCTTGCTATTTTAGCCTCAAAATTTGATAATTCCCTATCAAATCCACTTTATAGGTACAGTATTGAGATTCTCACCACACTCAACATTCTAATAATATATATAGTTGGCAAGTATTTAATGATGATAAACATATTTATAAGTTCCCGAATTGCATCAATCGCTTTTAAATTAGCTCATTGATTAGCAACCCATGGTTGAAAAATAAAACATAAAGGAGGTTGTCTTTGGAAATGAAAGAATATAACTCAAAATAAATTTCATTCCAAGAGGTCTCCTAGCTTTGGAATGAATTTTTGATGGTGCTAATTGTTACAAAGCTAGGATTAATCCTATAAACAAAGATGAACTTAAGAACTCAAATAAATCTTAAGATGATCTACCCTAGTAAGAAACTAAAATTGATAAAGAATAAAATATTCATTACATTGTTGAAAGGTTGTTTGCTTGGTCATATGATGAGACAAAGGTATACATGGAGGATTTTTTCTAGCATACTTTCCTTTGGAACCAAATATGAAGCCTTTAAGATAGAAGTAAAGACCCATCAAACCCAAATTTCCCCTCAAATGTAGAAAGAACTAATGAAGCTAAAATGATGAATTATAAAATCCATTAGAAATTCATAGTGGGTGTCTAACCTTGTTCTAGTAAGAGAATAATGGGGACATTAGGACTTATGTGGATCTCAAAAAATGAATATTGATTCACTGAAAGATAAGTATCCATTACCTAGTATGGACCATTTATTATAGAAAGTGATAAGGTTAGAATTGATGTCTATGATGGATGAATTCTTAGGATACAATTAGGTCATTTTCAGGGAATACAAGTAGCCAAAGATAACTTCCACTATGCCACATGGGGAACTTTTATTTATGTAACAATGTGTAAAGAGCGAAACTCTTTAATTCCAAACACCGAAAATTCCTTAAATAAACTCATTTATATTCCAAAGAAAGTTGAAACTCCATTCATTAGATTACATAAAATCCAAAAGATTCAAAAATATCAACTTAAAGTCTACAACAATATTCATAATACTTCCAATTAATTTCATAAACCTGTCATCTTACACGACATTTAAAATACAAAAGCATTTGTAACAAAAGTTTACAATTCAAGACTTAGGCATTCTATCACCTTAAGCTCTACAATAATCATACAATAATGAGATATAATAGATATAAGAAGAAATCTTCATTTGATCTTCAATCCAATTGCATACCTTCAAACATGAAGACGAGAACAAGGATCAAGCACTTTTTTCGCCAACCTCGAAGCTTATGCTTCCTCAGAATTCCTTAGTCATTCAAAGAATACCTGACCCTGCACGAATCGTTTAGCAAAAATTAGTCGACAAGCAAGATGGAATTTGGTGTGTGCCTAATATAACTAGTAAATCCACAAGCATTTTCATTTTTCTAATTCAGTTAAGAAACAAGCAAGTTCGATACTAGGATATGGTAGAGAGTTATTTTCATTCCATCTATTTCAATGGTCCTTAAGTTACTTGGCCAAGTAAAATGTCATGTACAACAAATAATAGTAGTTTTGGAAAAGCAAAACTACGCTCTCTAAAAACCCATATTCAACACCCATCTCGGAAGGTAACTTTCCAAACACATGTCATGCACATTCAATTATCAAGCATGCATGGTTCCATTTAATTTAAAAATTATCTTTCACAAACATCTTAACTACACTTTTATTTTGAAGCAAACATGGTTTTAATACAATAATCTCACAAATTTTAAATCACAAATAACATAATGTTTATATTCAAAAATAAATAAAAGTAAAATAAAAGAAGGTGTATCTCAAGTATGTAACTAAGTACATATAAAACTAGAATAAATGAGCACACATTCTTTCGGTTCATTTACTCAAGAAATTCAATTACAATTCAATAAAATCCCCTTCTAATTCGTTTAATTTCAAAGTAATTATATTTTTACTTTACTTTCTTTCTTTTCTGTTTTTCATATTTCCATTAAAACATTATCTTTGCAAAAACATAAAACCTCATATTTAATTTTGTTTCGTAGGCAATTTTAGAATCATTTCTAAAGATTTATCAAATTTTCACTTTTACTTTTCAAGCATATTTAAATACACAGTATTATTTTTATTTAACCAAGAACTTTCAGTTGTATAATTTTTGAATAATTTCACTATCTTTTTTGTTCTTTTGTTTTGAAAATTTTATCTCTCGGACAGTTTTGATTTTTCTGAAGCATTTCTAAATCTAAAACTTTATGATTTCTATGTGAATCTTTAATAAATATAGAAATAAATCTTAATCATACTATTTTCTGTTCGAATGTTTTAAATACACTAAAACATAATTCTCTAACAAAGAAATCTACAGTCTCTTTATAGTTTTCTGTTTCAAGATTGTTCTTTTATCTACATTAAAAATACAGTCTAGTGTTTTACTTTCTTCTAAATTTGATAAAAACAGGGATATGTTTTCATTTGATAAATTTATAATAAAAGAAAATGGTTAAATTAAATATACTAAGATTGAGAATTTGGTAAATATGCTTCCATTGAATCTACCTGACAATATTCTGTTGCTTTGTGTCCTCTAAATCTGGAAATGATTATTTGTTTCTTCTATCAATTTTCTCTTATAGCTGTTCTTCTGTTCTCTTCTTTTGCTGTTATGGATTCTCTTTTTGTTCTGGTTGTGAGTGGAGGCAGATTTATGTTCACTGTTTCCTCCTTTCTAGCTGGCTGCATGCTCCCTCTTCTCCTTCTTGCCACACACCTCTCTCCTTTCTTACCTGTTCCTATATTGGCCACGCATCTCCCTTCTCTCCTTGTGCACCTCACCTTTTCTTCACACTCCCCTGCTGGCCACGCCTCTTCCTTCTTTTGGCCGCCTCCCCTCTACACTGCTTCCTTACTTGCGTATGTGGGAGAATCTTTCTGTTCTCCAATTTCCTTTCTCCCACACACTTCACCTCTTTCTCCCTGCGTATGAGTCTTCCTCCTCCTTCAGCTGCGCCTTCCTTACTTTATTTCCCACTTCTCTTTTATTAACTCCCTTCACATGCGTAAATGTTAAGAAGATATTTTCTTCTTTCTATCTCCCCATGTAAAAATGGATCTTCCTTCTCTTGCTCATATGCGCCTCCCTTCAGAAGATATTTTCTTTCTCTTAATTCATGCAAATGGTGGAGTAAAAAAGAAAGTTGGATCCACAATATGTGCCACATTCCCAGCAGTGATGGCCATAACTCAGAGTTAAGTGCTGTTTTAATTTATTGATTGAGAGGCAATTGTTTTCAAGTTGTTTACTGCTGTTCTCATTTCAATTCAAATTTAAAAACATATTTCATTTATTTCTTATTGTTTTAGATAACTAATTTTAATATCTATTTATTTAAACATATATTTTAATATATGGATATTCTTTAATATTTATATATTCACAATTAAAAGTTTATTCCAATAATTTAGAATAAAACACATTATTATTTTCAACTGAAATAAATGATTTACATAAAGAAGTAATTCTTTGAGAAAAATCAAATTGCCATTTCAAAACAAACATATTCTTTTTACAATTACTTTCAAGCAAAATCATAGTCATCATAACCATTAAAATTTAAACCATTTAATCATCATGAAAATACATTATAATTAACTAAGTGGTGTGTGAGATTTCATCATCCCCATTAACCTCTAATTGCTAAAATGACTCTACCTGATCAATGTTCTCACCTTCATTCTCGTTCACCTGTTCCTGCGTTCACTTGCACTCAATTTCTCATCAGCAATGACAAACCCCGAATTTCATAATAATGAATTTAAATCATCTCAGTTGTATTTAAATTTCAATTTCAATTTAAATAATCATCTAACATGAACATTAAAATTCTCATGATTAATCATTGCGATTAAATAATCGATAAAATCAGTACGTGACATCCTTCCCCTCTTGGAAGAGACATCATCTCAATGTCTTATTAATCAATCAATAAGCATAGTATCTCAATCAGTAAAACATAGTATCTCAATCATAATGAAATAATAACTAACATAATAGTTCTCAAAACATAAACATAAGCAATTCATAGTAGCATCCACGCTATCCAAGTTCACAACATGTGAATCAAAAACTAGAGTATCAAGTATCTCCGCATTAAGCAAATACTAATCTAAGAAAGAAAATGAGGAAAATGATGGTCAATTGTCTCAGAATCCTCCCATGTAGCACTATCCTCGATATACTGGTCCTAATGGACCCTTTACTGAGTACTATCCCTATTACGCAGCTTAATGCTACACCTATCTAGGATTCAGATGGGCTCCACTAGCACCACCCAAGTATATGAGATGTATCAGGATGGTATGGTTTCAATAAAGAAACATGGAATACATTATGGAGTCGAGCTAGAGAAGGTGGTAACACTAGTCTAAAAGCAACTAGATTAATGACTTCCAATACATCAAAGGGTCACACAAATCTCGAAGCCAACTTTGATGATTTCCCAAATGAGATAGAGCTCTTATGAGGCTTAACCCTCAAAAAGACTTTATCTCCTACAACAAACTATCTGAAAGTCCTGTTTCTATCAGGATAGCTCTTTTGTCTATTGACTGCCTCCTTCAACCTAATCTTGATCAACTTCATGTGCTCATCCATTTCCTTGAGCATATCCGGACCAATGATGATCCTATCTTCCATCCTATCCCAACTAATGGGTGTGCAACACTTTTGTCCATAAAGTGCCTCAAAAGGTGCCATACCCAATGATGCATGGAATGAGTTGTTGTAAGCAAACTCAACCAATGGAAAAAACTCCTCCCACTTATACTACTGATCCATGTAGTACATCCTCAGTAGATCCTCAACAACCTGATTGACACTTTCTATTTGGCCATCAGTTTGTGGGTGATAAGCAGAACTAAAATTCAATTTAGTTCCTAAAGATGCATTTAGTGTTGTCCAAAACCTAGATGTCATCCTTGTATCCCTATCTGATATAATGGTCTCTAATACACCATACAATTGGAATATCTCTTGCACAAATTTCTTCGCAAGTGTCAAAGATCCATCTTTCAGATTCCCAGGTATGAAATGTGAAACCTTTGTTAGCTTATCAACGACAACTAAGATGGTATCATGCCTATTCCTGCTCACAGGTAATCCTTGTATAAAATCCATACTGATTACTTGCCACTTATACTCAGGTATATCATGGGGATACAAAAGTCTTGCTGGATGCACATGCTTAGCCTTGACCTGCTGGCATTCCAAACATCTAGCCACATACTCCATAACATATTTCTTGAGCTTAGGCCAAAAATAAAAAGTCTTCAACTCTGCTACCATCTTTGTAACTCCTGGATTCCCTAAGTATGGTGCATCATGTACTTCCTCAAGAATAAACCTCAAGTCTCCACATTAAGGGATATACATCCTTCCTTGATATCTCAAAATACCATCATACTCCATCACATATCCATCAAATCTATGATCTAAAGGATATGCCTCTAAGGCTTGCTTGACCCTCTCATAATGCTCATCTTCTAGAAGATGCTACAACACTTGTTGTCTCAAATTTGATCTTGTGGTCAACATAGCAAAGAGATGTCTTCTCCTGCTAAGAGCATCTGAAACTCTATTTTCCTTTCCCTTGATATACTCAATACCAAAATCATACTCACTTAGAAACTCAAGCCACCTTCTTTATCTCGCATTGAGGTTAGGCTGTGTAAAGATGTAATTAAGTCCTAAATGATCTGTCTTTAGTTCAAATGGTTTCCCTAGGAGATAATATCTCCACATCTGTAATACATGAACAATAGCTGCAAGCTCAAGATCATGTGGTGCATAATTCAGTTCATATTGTTTCAATTTTCTGGACTCATATGCAACCACTTTCCCTTCCTGCATCAACACAACTCCTACATCTTCACCCGAAGCATCTGTAATCACTATGAAGTGCCCATTAGGATCTGGCATAGTCAAAACTGGTGCCGATGTCAACTTCTGTTTTAGAAATTGAAATGCCTCCTCACACTTCTTAGTCCACTCTTCTCTTCTTCTGAAGAGAAGTAATAGGTGCTTCTATCCTGGAAAATCCTTCCACATATTTTCTGTAATACCCTGCAAGTCCCATGAAACTACGAACTTTAGTAACACTCTGCGGTGTTGGCCATTCCACTATTGCTTCTATCTTTGTAGGATCAACTGAGATTCCCTCAGCAAATATGATATTACCCAAGTAGTGAACCTTCTTCTAAAAGAAAGTACACTTTGAAAACTTAACAAAAATATTTCGATCTCTTAGTCGTTGCAAGACTATTATCAAGTGCTTCTCATGCTCCTCTTTTGTCTTGGAGTAAATCAAAATATCATCTATGAATATAAGCACAAAATCATCTAAACAATCTCTAAAGATGTTGTTCATAAGATTCATGAAGGGGCATTAGTTAGACCAAAAGGTACCACTGTGAACTTGTAATGTCCATACCGAGTTCGAAAGGCTGTATTTGGAATATCCTCCTCCTTAACCCTTAGCTGGTGGTAACCTGATCTAAGATCAATCTTAGAAAAAAATGTAGCCCCTTTCATCTGATCAAATAGCTCATCTATCCTAGGTAAAGGATACCTATTCTTAATGGTAACCTTGTTCAACATTTTGTAATCAATACACAATCTCAAGGTCCCATCCTTCTTCTTCATGAAGATTACCGGTGCACCCCATGGGGATACACTTGGTCTAATAAATCCCTACTTCAACAACTTCTGCAATTGAACCTTCAGCTCATATAACTCTATAGTAGTCATTCTATATGGATCCTTGGATTAAGACTCAGTTCCAGGTAAAAGTTCAATCGAGAAATCAAATTCTCTCTTTGGTGGTAACTCAGTAAGCTCTTTAGAAAAGATATCCAAGAATTCCTTGAGAACTGGATAGCCCTCTGGACTTTGCTGGACATTATCCAAGTCACTCACCAATATAGAAAATATGGAACATCCTTTCCTATGTTCTTTCTTTAGCTGCATGGCTGAGATATGTCTCAACTCAAGAGGCTCTTGAGATCCAAAAATCTCAACTGGATGTCCAAAATCATCAAGACAACTCACAATATTATCCTCATAGTTCACTATAACTTATGCTCAGTTAACCAATTGATCCCTAGGATCACATCATATGAACCCAACGATGCTACATATAGGCTAACTTGGGTTTGGAAATTAGGTAGCTATAAATCGCTGTAAGATAGACATGTATCTACCCTCTTCTCTGCTCAGTTTCCATATTGAACCATCCATGCATGTGACATATAACCAGGTCTAATAAGTAACTTAGAAACTACTTTAGGATCAATAAAGCATTAAGTAGCTCTTGTATCTGTTGGAATGTTGGATACATAGGTTGCCTTGATGAAGCTGCAGACTTCAATGGAGGACCTTTGCCAAGAAGAAATATTCACCCACACAAAAAGTATGATAATGACATTCAAAATAGAGATTCTATTATGATGATATGGATTCTTAATTACAAAGAGTACATATGCCTGATTAAATAGGCAAGAGCTAAACCTAGAATGCATAAGATGTTGCCAAGTGTTCAAATCACACTTCATGTGACAACATGAAACCCTAACCTAGGGAATGATAACATGATGTAGATAACTTCTAGAAAAGACAACTCATCTTCTAGAAGGGAATCTTATCTCAACATCTTTATTAAATGATTAAAAAGTAACCTAGGACTAATATGATTAATTAACCCTAAGTTAACTTATGCTAGTGTAATTAATTTACACTAACACCCCCCCATAAGTGCAACTTAGGGAGGAAATGAAAATGCAATGATTATGCATGATGATGATGATGGGTCCCGACTGATGGCCATATTAGGTACCCATATACATAGGATGAAAATGCAACTAATCTCCCACAAATGGAGAAAAGAGGAAAAACCCAATGGGAAGAAAACCCCTCTCCAAAAAAGGAGATGAAATGCAAAAAAGTGATGATTGGAGGACTCAACATCATCCCCCCAAGGACAACAATCATCACAAGGATACAATATAATGAAAATTCCCCCATAGGAGAAAAATAGAGAGACTATATAGCCCCCCCAAAAGATGTGATCACCTGCAAGAAATGTAAGTGTATGTAGACAAAATATGATCCAATGTCGACAAACAACTTGTCTCCCTTTCAGAAGAAACAAAACCAAGTGCAAGTGCAGAGATGCTTCCCATTCTGGATAGGAATTGAAGGAAGGAAAGGAATAGATGGAGACTTAATTGCCCCCCCATAATGAAGTGTCCTCAAAACCACTGAGATAAGACTGAAGCCAAACCAATGGTAGATGCTGAAGGAACTCTGATGAAGATGGAGGAAGTCTCATATATGAAATATCTGAATAGAGGAGTGATATCCCCTCAAGAATGTCCTCCAAACCTGTAGAAGTAGCCAAGTCAGTGATACCTGAAACAAAGCCATCTCGTGATGTCAAGTCTGGAAAACAGAATGTGTCCTGATGAATGATGATGATGGAAGCCTCAATCAATGACTCTGGACAAGGAATCACTGAATGTGAAGGGATACCAACTGTCTCTAATGGAGAAGAAGAATCATCTAAAGCAACCTTGTCAACCTCTTCGGAAGAGTCAAGGCAATCCAAATAAACAACCTCCTGCATAGCAATATCATCATGGGGTACTTGATCTGAAACCTGACATTCTGAATCATGACCATCAAGGAAGGGTGGAGTATCTAAATCTCCATATATCTCCCAAATCTTAGTCCAAAGGATGTGAGGACTATCACAATGATCAATAGATTCCAAAATATCACAATCAACTTGCATTGCAATCACTGCTATAACATTATATCTGCTGCAACTCCAAGCAAATTTCTGAATACCTTGACTTGGATGGGGAACCGTACCATACAAATGTGGCAACAATTCAAGTGTTTGGAGATGGTGGATGATCCCATCTCGCCATTTTTTATAGTTTCCCGTGTGCAACATAGTCAAAGAAGGATAATATGCAAGCCCCATAATGTACAAACAAATTTCTCCAAAAATACAAAGACAATGACCTTTAATAGCAAATAGAAACTTCCAAAGCTAATATGCAGCTGAAGTGATGCAACCCAAAACAAAATACCTTTTCCCAAGCTTCAGGATATCCAAGTTATTGAACAAATGCATGAAGTTGAACAAAAAAAATGCAAGAGTACCTAGAGTTGAAACTGATCAAGGTGACTGGACTGATGAAAAGATCTCTGAATTACCTTCCTGATGCCGCTGGAATCACTGAATTTCGATCAACGGTTGCGAAGATATGAGTCTTTATGTCCAAATTAGGGTTTTGAATTCAGTTGACTGTAGATTTTTCTAACAGAAGAATTCTACAAAAATGACTGCACCACTAGAAAGTAGGCTGAATCCTCTTTTCGACGATATCTCGTTTGTCGAATTTTGACACCGTGGCGCAAAGATATGGTGATTTGAAAAAATCTGCCCTATTAGGGCCTGGCAGGCTAAATAGGTGCAAAAAGTGAAGCACCTCAGGCAAGAAAAATGGAGCCCTTGGTCGTTGATAGGACCGCGGGCTTAAGTCCTACAAAAGAAAAAATGCGCCCCCGGATCGGGCGGTGTCGGAGCGACTGGGGAGCGGTGAACAGGTGGTTCTAGGTGGCACTGCTCGGATAGAGTGGAGCCCACGGTTTGCAATGGAACCGGTGGTGGGGGCTGAAGGCAATGCCAATGGCCAAAGCTTGGATGTCGGTGGTGATGGGCCCGGTGGCCGGAGCGCAGTCGATGGCGGCTAGAAAGGAACCCGCCGTAATGACCAGTGGACGGAGGGTACGGGCCGGAGATGTGGGTGGACGGGTGCCGACGGTGGGAATAGATGGTGACCGATGTAGACTGGTCAGTGGCGGTATAGAGGACGGCCGACAAGCGTACTGCCCCTGCCAAATGGAATGCGATCAACCAAAAGTTTTTCCTGCAGATTTTGAAAACAAACGAACCCCCCAAATATTTTTTGAATAATGCCAATATTGGCAATTCAAAAAAAATAAAAAATGCCGATGATTAAATCAACCCCTATAGTCTGCGGAAAAATATTTATGCCGACTGTATTTTAATTACTAGTTGCCCGTAGATACAAATTTTTGCCAAAACTATAGAAATTTTTGCCCGAATGGAAAAATAAAAAATGCCCAATGACCTAAAAAAATTTTGCCATGATGGAGGACTGAAAGGGAGGATATTTTTTTCTGCAAATGTGTACGGATAGTACAAAATGCAAAAACCCTAGATATACCTCAAATGGCTGAATATGTCTAAATTGGAGCCAAACTTTCTTGATCCTGGGATGAACCTTCACTGGAATTGCTCTGATACCATGTTGGAATGTTGGATACACAGGTTGCCTTGATGAAGCTACAGACTTCAATGGAGGACCTTTGCCAAGAAGAAATATTCACCCACACAGAAAGTATGATAATGACATTCAAAATAGAGATTCTATTATTATGATCTGGATTCTTAATTACAAAGAGTACATATGCCTGATTAAATAGGAAAGAGCTAAACCTAGAATGCATAAGATGTTGCCAAGTGTTCAAATCACACTTCATGTGACAACATGAAACCCTAACCTAGGGAATGATAACAAGATGGAGATAACTTCTAGAAAAGACAACTCATCTTCTAGAAGGGAATCTTATCTCAACATCTTTATTAAATGATTAAAAAGTAACCTAGGACTAATATGATTAATTAACCCTAAGTTAACTTATGCTAGTGTAATAATTAATTAATTAATTACACTAACAGTATCTATCAAAATGGAAACTGAATGAACAAAAAGCTTACCCATCATCTGAATAGGTTAAGATTGAAAATTTGCTTGATGATTGTCAACCGTTGCATGAATTTGGTGTTGTGGTGCTCGCCGATCATTTCCTCCTCATTGACCTCCTGTACGCTATGTGCAATTGGAGGTATAGTGATCTCCTCCATAATTGTAACATCCACCTCGTGGCCCTGGGTGACCACCTATCCTGTTCCTGGTATTAGAGAAGTTGGTGTTATTATTATTCACTTTCTTGTTTCCACCATAGTTTCCTTCTCCTTTTTCCTGAGAGTTTGTTCCTCTCTTCAGGTTCCTTAACTGTTGATTGTTACCCCTCTGGTTATTACTGTTTTGGAACTTCCTGTTTCCAAATCTAGATTTAGAATTCATATTCTTTCTGTAGTTTGCTACCTGTTGCAACTTCTGTTCCAATTTTATGGCCTTCTCAAAGACCTCATCCATAGTCAGTGGATTATGAATATCCACATCAGCTCCTATCTGTGGCCTCAATCCTAGGATGAATTTCCGAATACAGAACCGCTCATCCATCTGATACTATGGTATGTACTTAAGGAGATTAGTGAATCTCTCCCAGTACTGAGTAATTGTCAAACCACCCTGTGTCAGATTCTGAAACTTTGTCATTTTTCTATCAAAGAACAGCTGTGGAAGCCATCTCATCCTGAAAAGTTGCAAGAATACTTCCCATGTAGTCCCAATTGGTAGTAGCTTCTTCTCAATCTTCTCATTATCCCACCAAGTAGTAGCTTCTCCAGTAAGTTGATATGTAGCCCAAACTGCCTTGGTCTCATTAGACATATTGCTGAGCTCAAAGTACTTTTCCATTTCAATTACCCAGAATTTAGCTCCATCACCAATGGTCTTACCATCAAACTTGGGCGATGCTACCCTTTTCAAGTCTTTTGCCAACTCCCCTTCAATCCTAGCTTGAGGATTTGGTATTTCGTCAACCCTTGGATTTTCATTAGTGGGTTGCTCCTAATTTTGGGGAATTTCATTTTGAGGGTTTTGTCCTTCTCTCACTCCTCAAACTTCTTGTTCTATATTATCCATTCTAGTACCTTGCTGATTCAAAAGATTGAGAATTTGATCTAACCTGTCATTCTCATTACTTGCAGCAACTCCTTTTCCTCTTGAACCCATTATATATCAACAATTCCTACATCAAGGAATGTTTCTTTAGCGTAATGGACAAAGGACCCTAGTGTTCAAACCTAAGGCTCTAATACCAAATGTAAAGAGTGAAACTCTTTAATTCCAAACACAGACAATTCCTTAAATAAAATTAAAATTCCAAGAAAGTCGAAACTCCCTTCATTAGATTACATAACATCCAAAAGATTCAAAAATATCGACTTAAAGTCTACAACAAGATTCATAATACTTCCAATTAATTTCATAAACATGTCATCTTACACGACATTTAAAATACAAAAGCATTTGTAACAAAATACAATTCAAGACTTAGGCATTTTGTCATCTTAAGCTCTACAATAATCATACAATAATGAAATATAATAGATATAAGAAGAAATCTTCATTTGATCTTCAATCCAATTGCATATCTTCAAACATAAAGACGAGAACAAGGATCAAGCGCTTTTTCCGCCCCAACCTCGAAGCTTACGCTTCCCTAGAATTTCTTAGTCATTCAAAGAATACCCAACCCTGCACGAATCACTTAGCAAAAAGCAGTCGACAAGTAGGATGGAATCTGGTGCGTGCCTAGTATAACTAGTAAATTCACAAGCATTTTCATTTTTCTAATTCAGTTAAGAAACAAGCAAGTTCGATACTAGGATATGGTAGAGAGTTATTTTCATTCCATCTATTTCAATGGTCCTTAAGTTACTTGGCCAAGTAAAATGTCATGCATGACAAATAATCGTAGTTTTGGAAAAGCAAAACTACGCTCTCTAAAAACCCATATTCGGCACCCATCCCAGAAGGTAACTTTCCAAACACATGTCATGCACATTCAATTATCAAGTATGCATGGTTCCATTTAATTTAAAAATTATCTTTCACAAAAATCTTAATTGCACTTTTATTTTGAAGCAAACATGGTTTTAATACAATAATCTCATAGATTTTAAATCACAAATAACATAATGTTTATATTCAAAAATAAATAAAAGTAAAATAAAAGAAGGTGTATCTCAAGTATGTAACTAAGTACATATAAAACAAAAATAAATGAGCACACATTCTTTCGGTTCATTTACTCAAGAAATTCAATTACAATTCAATAAAATCCCCTTCTAATTCGTTTAATTTCAAAGTAATTATATTTTTACTTTACTTTCTTTCTTTTCTGTTTTTCATATTTCCATTAAAACATTATCTTTGCAAAAACATAAAACCTCATATTTAATTTTGTTCCGTAGGCAATTTTAGAATCATTTCTAAAGATTTATCAAATTTTCACTTTTACTTTTCAAGCATATTTAAATACACAGTATTATTTTTATTTAACCAAGAACTTTCAGTTGTATAATTTTTGAATAATTTCACTATCTTTTTTGTTCTTTTGTTTTGAAAATTTTATCTCTCGGACAGTTTTGATTTTTCTGAAGCATTTCTAAATCTAAAACTTTATGATTTCTATGTGAATCTTTAATAAATACAGAAATAAATCTTAATCATACTATTTTCTGTTCGAATGTTTTAAATACACTAAAACATAATTCTCTAACAAAGAAATCTACAGTCTCTTTATAGTTTTCTGTTTCAAGATTGTTCTTTTATCTACATTAAAAATACAGTCTAGTGTTTTAACTTTCTTCTAAATTTGATAAAAACAGGGATATGTTTTCATTTGATAAATTTATAATAAAAGAAAATGGTTAAATTAAATATACTAAGATTGAGAATTTGGTAAATATGCTTCCATTGAATCTACCTGACAATATTCTGTTGCTTTGTGTCCTCTAAATCTGGAAATGATTATTTGTTTCTTCTATCAATTTTCTCCTGTAGCTGTTCTTCTATTCTCTTCTTTTGCTGTTATGGATTCTCTTTTTGTTCTGGTTGTGAGTGGAGGCAGATTTATGCTCACTGTTTCCTCCTTTCTAGCTGGCTGCGTGCTCCCTCTTCTCCTTCTTGCCACACACCTCTCTCCTTTCTTACCTGTTCCTATATTGGCCACGCATCTCCCTTCTCTCCTTGTGCACCTCACCTTTTCTTCACACTCCCCTGCTGGCCACGCCTCTTCCTTCTTTTGGATGCCTCCCCTCTACACCGCTTCCTTACTTGCGTATGTGGGAGAATCTTTCTGTTCTCCAATTTCCTTTCTCCCACACACTTCACCTCTTTCTCCCTGCATATGAGTCTTTCTCCTCCTTCAGCTTCGCCTTCCTTACTTTATTTCCCACTTCTCTTTTATTAACTCCCTTCACATGCGTAAATGTTAAGAAGATATTTTCTTCTTTCTATCTCCCCATGTAAAAATGGATCTTCCTTCTCTTGCTCATATGCGCCTCCCTTCATAAGATATTTTCTTTCTCTTAATTCATGCAAATGGTGGAGTAAAAAAGAAAGTTGGATCCACAATCTGTGCCACATTCCCAGCAGTGATGGCCATAACTCAGAGTTAACTGTTGTTTTAATTTATTGATTGAGAGGTAATTATTTTCAAGTTGTTTATTGTTGTTCTCATTTCAATTCAAATTTAAAAACGTATTTCATTTATTTCTTATTGTTTTAAATAACTAATTTTAATATCCATTTATTTAAACATATATTTCAATATATGGATATTCTTTAATATTTATATTTTCACAGTTAAAAGTTTATTCCAATAATTTAGAATAAAACATATTATTATTTTCAACTGAAATAAAAGATTTACATAAAGAAGTAATTCTTTAAGAAAAATCAAATTTCTCATAAAAGAAATCAAATTGTCATTTCAAAACAAACATATTCTTTTTACAATTACGTTCAAGCAAAATCATAATCATCATAACCATTAAAATTTAAACCATTTAATCATCACGAAAATACATTATAATTAACTAAGTGGTGTGTAAGATTTCATCATCCCCATTAACATCTAATGGCTAAAACAACTCTACCTGATCAATGTTCTCGCCTTCATTCTCGTTCACCTATTCCTACGTTCACTTGCACTCAATTTCTCATCAGCAATGACAAACCCCGAATTTCATAATAATGAATTTAAATCATCTCATTTGCATTTAAGTTTCAATTTCACTTTCAATTTCAATTTAAATAATCATCTAACATGAACATTAAAAATCTCATGATTAATCATTGCAATTAAATAATCGATAAAATCAATACATGACACAATGTAATTCAAGCTAAATAATATAGGATCTACCTTCCAAATGAAAACTGATGTTGAATTTGTTGGAATCATAAATGAAATCATAGTAGTCTACTAGGATGATTTGAACACTTACTCCAAGGATAGAAATGATCATTGCAAACATTTGGAGTTAATCTTCTAGAGGTCTTATAGTATATAATTTCTTTGAATCCTAAGAAATATATTTAGAGTGGAAGAAGGCAAGCTTCTTGGACATATTGTGTTCAATGAGGGTGTGAGAATTGATATAGACTGAGTTAAAGCTATCAACCTCATCCCTTATCCCAAGAAAATTAAGGCAGCTAAATGTTTTTTTGGGTAGGTCAATTTTGTTAGGAGGTTCATTCCTAACTTTACAAAAAAGATAAAGGCTAAATTTCCAAGGTGCTAAAAAAGGTGAAATTTGGTAAGTATAACAAGGAACCAGTTGCTTATTTTATTGATACTAAAGGAACACTTAAGAAGGCACCGATCTTGGAAAATTTGGATTATTAACATATTTTTCATTTGTTTTCCTTTGCATCATTCCACACTATTGCTATTGTTTTGTTATAGAAAATGAAGATGGATACAAACAACCAATATCTCTGTTTAGAAAATCCTTGGGATATTTTGAATTGAATTACGCTATTATAGAGAAATATATCTACACTATTTTTAAGAATGGATATTTTAGATCCTATCTTATAGGAGCCAAAATTATTGCCCATGTGGCACATACAACTATGAGATATTATTTTGTACAAAAAGAATAATCAAGAAAGAGGTGAAAATGGATCAAAATATCTAGGAGTATGACTTGGAGATGAAGACAACCAAGCTGGTTAGAGGTTAAGGCTTATCCTAATAATTGATATAAATTTGGATGTAATTGAAGTACATAAAATTGAATTTTACTCATCTATTCCTCCTTTTCATTTGAGGGACTATGTTTGGTATAAGGACATTATTTTCTATTTAGAAAAATTGAGATGTCCTACAAATTTGGACCATAAATATATGAGAACAATGAAGTTGATAGTTCATACATATGTAATAATTTAAGGGAAATTAATTTGGATAAATATTGATGGTATTGTAGACACTGAAAAATGTCCTAATCAATGCCATACACTCGAAATAGGTTTATTAAGATCATTTCTTCTCCATCCATCCTCTTTTCGCTTAATTAATTCAATTAGCCTAGCTAATTAATTAATTACATCATTTTCATCCATCAGCCTAATTAATTAAATCGAGTTAATTCACCTCTTTTCACACTAACACTTCATCTTATTAAATTAAATAAATAAAAATATTTAATTTAATCTCCTAAGTCATCTTATTTAATTAAATAACCCTAAGTTTTAAATTAAATATCATTTCACCCCTTCCTTATTTATTAAATCATCTAATTTAATAAATATCTATAATTCCTCTAATCTCCTAATTGCATAAATTAAACCTTGTTTAGTTAGCAATTAAACTAATTTTCCTCTAATCAAAGGGAATATTCCCATAGAATATTCTTTATCCTTTTTACACAATTAAAACTTTGTTTTAATTTATAAATTAATATTTTTCCTCATCCAAAGGGAATATTCTAAGGAATTATCCCTCTCCTCCAATCAACTCACTTTTCTTCAAAAGAAAGTTAACCCTTCAACCTCCTAAGAAAGTTACCTTTGACTCGTTTGTGTAGGTCAAAAGTGTGTTTGTTTGAGAAAAATGTGAACCCTTGATCATTTCCTTGATCTATGTGATCTTGCATTCTCATCTGTTGATGAGAATCCTTGATCCATGCCTCTCATCTTCCTTTCATCCTCAACTGTTGATTAATATTTTTGATCTTAACCACCCATTCCTCATTTGATCTCCTATAAATAGGTCACTATTTGGAGACAAATGGATTGATCACTCAGAGAAAACTTATGTTGTTAAACTTACTTGCATCTATACTCTCAATTTGCACACATTTAGCTTATTTTTAGTTTATTTTAGTTGCATAATAGCTTAGAGCATCCATTAATGGCTTTCATGCATCCATCTTAGCTTGCATCTTAATTAGGGTTTCATCTTTTAGCATAGTTTTAGCTTAGAAATTGCATAATTAGATTATTTATAGCATAAAATCATGGTAACGTAGCTTGCATCATGTTCATTTTTAGCATAATTTAGGTTTTCACACATTAAACACCATGGTTTCATCAATTCTCTTCCATAGAATCAATTGAAACAAGCTCACTATCACAAGATTGGGAAAGGGTCATTAGTCCACATCAACGCGACACCAATTCCACAACAGGATAAATCTCAATAGATTAGAGTAGATGTCTTCTTTAAAGCTTTCATAAATTTAGCATGTTAGGTTTCTTGATAAAATGTTTACTTTCAATTTTGATTGATTGATCTTGTTGAGATTTGAGTACTCGTGGCTCCATTATGCTTTGATTCTTCATGGATCAAGTGTAATTAGGCCCATACTGGTATCCTCACATTGACATTCTAGTGCTAGAAGGAGGGAAAAATGATAATTTAACTATTTTTTAGCTCAAAATCCATGTTCATGCTATTTTGCAGGTCACAACGATGCTCAAACCACAAATAGTGACGCTATTTCAATAGCATCACCATATAGAGACGCCCAAGCAATTTGATACAAAGACGCATATTTAATTGGCCGACACTGATTTAAATATGGCGACACTTATTTAAATTTGAAATATTGTGGAACGCAAACAATGACGCTAAAATTCACCAGTCCGATGCTTTCAAATTCCAAACTGTGACACATTCATTTATAGTGACGACCATCAAAACAATTACATAATTGTGCTCATTGGTCTTACTATAGAGGGACACTCAAATTCACCAGACCGATGCCCAAATTTCAAATTGCGACACCATCGTGTGCAACGACGCTCAACCAGGGTAAGAAACTTAACGTTTGTTTTTCATGTGAGTTAATTTCTTTTGATTATTTGATCACTGATCAATGTCTGACTGTGTTTTCATTGTTAGAATAACAAGGTTTTGTAGGTTTAAAGGCATGGAGAAAAATTGAAGAACTTCTCTTATATCTAAATATTCTATAATTGTAACTAGTGTTCATTGCTTTAGGGCAATTATAACCCAATTTCATGCTTTTTTGCTTTCAGTTTTAGTCAATGCACTAGTTTTCCATTGGGTTTAAAATGAACGTTCAAAGTTCGCTTAAAATTGAACAAGGCAAACTCATCCTTCAATTGGTGCTTAAAATTAACTCATTATTGCTTTGAAGGATAAAATTGACAACTATTTGTTTTGTTTTGTGGTTTTCAACTTTGCTAGTGAATATGTATGTAATTCTCTCACGCCGTTAGGCAATATTGAGAAAAAAAAACATTCTCTATCACATTGTAAAATCACCTCCATCTTTCAATTTGGGTTTAAAATTGAACAACCATGCGAGTGTGAGAAAAAGACATAGCGTGTGTTCTCTCTTTATTCATGCAAGTGAAGATGATCAAACTATGGATGTAATTCCTCACTATTGTTTACCTTTAGAGGGCCTGCCTTGGTGGGAAAAAGTACTCACCTCGAGGGAACGACCCAAGCGGTAACAAGTATAAGCCAAGCTCTTATGAACCACTATATAAATTTGTGGTTGCAAGGAAAGTTTGCAATCAATAAGGTGATGCATGATAGCTCTCGCCCAATATCTTTATGATGCATAAAGCCCTTGTTCTAAGGGTTGGGAGACCTCTTGAGGGAGTTTCTCATTGTGTCCTTTGAATTGGATTCCCTTATAACGAACCCTTGTGTAGTAACCAAAAATACCTTAATATTTGTTGATTTTAGGAGGTCGGACCTCTGAAGCTGTCCCACATACTTGTAGTTCTTAGTAGAGATGAAAAGTTTGTCATGGGAGATTCATGAGAACTTGAAGCTTGGTTGACCTGAGAAGTGAGTACATTATAAGGGGGAGCCTATGTGGTCAAGCTTCTAATCAATCACTCTGAATAAGCGCAACTAGAGAAATCCAAGTGGGAATTCAATGAATATAGCCATTTCTATCCTAGGGTTTTAATGCTTGTGAGTTAGCTTAACACTTTGTTTGATTTCAAAATGATTCAAAAAAATACATTCACTATCATCCTCAAATTTTCAAACACTTTGGCCTAAATATGGACTTCTTGAGTTAGCCTTGATATTACTGTTTGTCCTAAGGATTTATCCTTAGCAGTTTCTAGATATCTTAACATTATTCTCTGTGTCATGGTGAATAGTGTAAATAAGTGAATAATCAACACACAACCAATCAAATGTATTATATTAGAGAATTGAAATCACATAATTAATCAAATTCAAAACACAATCAATCCCTAAAGCCATTCAATTGTTTCCTATCTCTAAGGATTCCTTGAATCATAAGGGCTCTCAAATTTTTCTTGCACTATGACTTTCAGAATGATCACCTAGAGAATGGATGCTGTAAAATGCAAGAATCCTGGTTCCTACATGATTTGATAAACTATGTGATATGCTGCAAGTGATAATGGTGATATGATAATGGAGATGATGCTAAAGACTATGATGCAAATGTTGTATAAAACTACTATGATAATGGAAATGCACTAAGAACTAAGCCATGATTCAAAACTAATATGATACTCCAATTCTAAATGCTAAATGCTTCAAAGTAATTTCTCCAGAGTAATTTTTCTCAAAGATGTCCTATGAAATCCTGGAGAATGATGTTGTATTTATAAGATTTCCAAGGCATATTGTGATGTGGTAGGATTCAACTATCAAGATTTCGGTTGGAAAGATGAACGATGGAGGATGAAGAAGTTAGAGGGAATCATGAAGAAGGTTCCCTTTAAAAGAGCACTTTTCCAAGTGTTTAGAAGAATAAATGAGATGGAGAAGCCAAGTTTCCAAGGTTGTTTCAAAATTGGTTGAGGATAATTCCATTTAAAAATTAGAGTTATTTAAATTCTTGAGACACTTGATGATATGGATGATGAGGTGGAAGGAGGTTAGAGAGTTATGTAGAAATGTGACAAAATTGAATTTAGAAATTCAATTTTAATGAAAGAGAATTAATCAAATAAAACAAATTAGTTAGATTTATTTATTTAATTAAATCATGAAGAAAAATTATTTTAGAAAGAATTTAAGAAAGTGAACTATATAAATAAATTTTTCAATTTATTTATAAGTAGACGAATTAAGAGAGTTTACTGATTAAATACCTTATATTTAATTAATCGATTATCTTGACCGATTTTAGGTGTATACATTTTGCCCCTCTTTGAAGTGATGTGTTTACACTTTGCTTCAAAGAAAAAATTGTTGCTAGTACTGACAAAAAATTTGCGATCTGATAATGCCCTAGATGCTGATTTCGAGTGATGATGGATATATGCCCCCTTGGGAGATAAATCGATGAATTTTTGAATTTTTTGAAATATTTGATGATTTTGAAATTTTTAGTTTTTTTCAACGATTTATCTCCCGAAAAATGATATAAAACCTGCTAACTTTGATGAATTGATTAATTAAGCCCCATTTAGAAAATAAAATAAATCAATCCCATAAAAATCCCACTTAATCACCCTTTTTTTGGAAATTATTTGTGCATTTGTAAGTTTGAAAATTTGAGAGAGAGTGATTTTAAGCAACTTTGAGCAAAATGGCGATTTTGATCCAAACTCATTGGTTTGAGCACGTGCGAAGTCACAATTGCTGAATAGTGTATGGACCTCCGGTACGTACCCAAAAAAACCTCCTCATGATTTGTGCATTTCAAAATTTTCTCATTTTTTATGTTTCAAAACTACTTTTTATGTTTTAGCGCATTAGGTCGCCGAAGTGGCGCATAGGTAGACTGTAATAGTGCATCTTGATTTTTAGGGCATAGGGTTAGGCTTTTAGTGGATAGGGTTAATGTTGTAGCGCATAAGGACTTTTAGTGCATTGATTGCATGAAATAACACATCTGGTCACTGTAGTATCACATATAGTAATGTGGCACATTTAGGGTAAGATTTAGTGCATCCAGTTAAAAGTATAGCGCATAGGATTATTTGGCGCATAGAAGCACTGAAATGGCGTATTGATGAAATTAAATGGAACATTCATAGATTTGGCACATTTAAGCCCTATTGTGGTGCATCGATGAATTTCTCTGGTGCATTCATGTTTTTAGCGCTTTGAGACATTGTTTTAGTGCATCCATGCCAGATTGATGACTTTTTGACTAAACTCCCTGATTTTGATGATTTTTTATTGCGACAACCTTCGATTTGATGTTGTTTGATGATGTTGATAGATTAGATAATGATTGATCTCATGATAGGTGAGATTAAATGATAGGATGATGACAATTAACCTCATGATAGGTGAGGATCAATGATAGATTGATATTGATTGACCTCATGATAGGTGAGGATCAATGATAGACGCTCATGAGATTTGATCAAAGTCTCATAAGAGATAATTAGATCGATAGGTTGACTGATGTTTGATTGATTGATTGCTGATTTGTGATATGCTATGATGATAGGAGCCTTCATCAATCCTGATGTCGTGGGAGGGTTTCTCGAGGACATGGGATTTGATACCACATTTAGATCAGGCTTATCTAAATGTGATTGGATGGTGTGGGTTGAATTCCTTACTAGATATGACCCAGACTAGGATTAACTGAGGACTCTTGACAACTTTCGTAGAGATATGGCATAGTGACCACAACACCTTTCACTTACCCACTGGTGAGATGACCATGACACTAGAGGACATCTACCGGATTCTACGTATTCCAGTGGTTAGAGATTTGGTTGTATATGATGTCACTGAGCAGGGAGGGACCAATGCCTTGAGGAGAGTGTTTGAGGATGATCAAATTTGTGGTTATGAGATCCCATGGTAGGATATGGTTGATGCCTATGCCACATTGCCATGTGTTTTGGCTAGATTTATCAAAGGATTCTTATGTCTCGACCGTAGGTCAAAGGGACTATAAGATGGATGGGGCCAAACACTAGAGAGCTTGATCATACATCATGCTCGATATGCCTTGGGATCCTGTATGCTTTCTCATTTATACCATGATCTTCACCAGGTTGTCTATTTTAGAGCCTCTAGTTTATCAGTTGGAGTCACATTATTATAGATATGGGCATGGGAGCATATAGTTGTCACGAGACCAGTTGTAGAGAGACAAAGGCTAGCTGGGAGGCCATATGTTCATGGATACACAGGTCCAGTTGTCCAGCATAAGCTAGGAAAACTAGAATACTGGAGGAGAATTCTTGATGATTTATATTCTGTGACATGGAGACCATATCTTGATTGTGAATGGTGGCCAGAGGATGATACAAAGATGCCTTATGTGTGCATATCTAGATATTTGATCGGGAGGACACCCTTTATCCTTGAGAGATTCCTTCTAGGGAGAGTACATTGACAATACGACAAGGTACAGGGCATGCCCTAGGGAGTGGCTCATTATGCATGACGATGACAAGATATACCGGAGTGGGGACCTGTGCTATCTTACAAGGCTTCTTGTCAAGAGTAATATGGATTGTAGTTGGTGATTTGGGAGTATCACCCTTAGATTATAGAGGCTGCCTACTTAGAGGACTATGCTCATTACTTCTTCACCCATCCTTTTCCATGGATATCAAACCCAGATGAGCCCATGCCATTATTAGATGATGATGAGAGGGCACCACCACGTGCACCCAAATGGAGGAGAGACAAAGGAGATGATGAGGAGGAGGAGGGAGAGAGCAGTGATGGGGATGGAGATGGATATGGTGGGGATGGCGGTGGTGATGATGGTGGCGGTGGAGATGGTGGTGACAAATGAGGTGGTGGTGTAGAATTTGATGTTAGGGACTTCATGGCACCTCGGCAGAGGAGGTATCAAGTGGCCACAACATAACAATGTGTGCAGATTGGGTTACTCTCGCAACAATAGTAGACACAAATATTTGCTTTACAAGTACAAGTTCAGATATTGTAGGGTCAGCTAGCACAGGTTTAGGCATTGTTAGCGCAGGCTTAGGGATAGGTACAGGCACAAAAATAGGCATTGGCGTAGACATAGGTACATGTTACTGCTTTGATAGCTGAGAGGGATGTAGCCAGATAGTAGGGTGAGCAAGAAGTGGCCTTATCTGATAGATTATAGAGAATGGATGAGGGGACCACTATAGCTGACTATCTCAAGGAGGTTCATCATACTACACAAGATGTAGAGTATTACAAGTTGAGATACTATGAGATAGTGCCTGCAAAGTAGAGGGTTAGCTATGCACAGTCTAGATCAGGATGCAACCACTCTCAGACCACCAAAATGGGTGTGACATAGCCACTGTTCAGAGATCCGCCAGGTAGGGACTCAAGTACAGGTCCATCAGGTGTAGGTACATCAAGGGGTTTAGCAGGCTCAGAGAGGTCGATAGTGTTTGAGGGGAGCACCTCATAGCTCCGATGTTTTCCTTTGATACATTTGAGACATTTGTATACAGTGATTTAGTTGAGACATTATGATATACTACCGCTTTTTTATTGTATTTCTCTACAGGTTCGGACATCATTGTACTCTTGACATTATTATTTTGAGATTATATATGATTTGCAACGATGATTAGTGATCCATATGTACCTATATGATATTTATGATGGATGTCTATGATAAATGCATTTAATTTCTATTTTTTATGCTATGTGATAGTTTACATGCTTACATGATAATGATGTATGGACACGATGATGATTCTATATGTTCCTATGCTATGATGCTTATCTGATGTTCATATGTTTCTTATTTTGATAATGGCATGATTATGTATGGATGCAATGATGATATGATAATACACATATTCTATGATGCTTTATGATGTTTTATGCTATGAGATGGATGCAAATGAAATGTGATGCAATTTATTTTTGTATTTGCCTGATGCAAATATATAGTGTAATGTAATGGATGGATGAATGATATGCAAAATGATCATGTAATGCAGTTTGTTATTTTTGTATTTTCTTGATGCAAATATATATGAGATAAATTTGACTATGAAAATGTGATGTAATGCACTTCTTTTTGTATTTTTTAATGTAAATATTATGATGCAATGTAAGGATAGATGAATGATGTTTTTGATGCATTCTAATGTATGTATGATATGCAAAATTATTATGCAATTATATGAAAATGATATGTTTTTGGTAATGTCAAGTATACTCAATCCATTAATGATATAGATAACATCATTTTTTGAAAATTGTGCCAGCCTTGGAAAATCCCAAAATATAGATGCAAAACTAATATGGGTGCAAATCTACTCTACCATGTAGATCTAAAATACAATGTTGTCATTCTGTTAGCCAATTTTTTGTGCTTTTTATTATCATTGAGCCTTTATTATGTTGAAAGTTAGTACTGTAGACATCCAAATTTGACTTCTCACATAAAGTCAAATTCATCCCTTTCATCCCTCCATTTCATCTTCCCCCAACAACGTTAATTAAATCATTTATTTAATTAACATTTTTCCCTTCTTCTAATGTTCCTAAGGTATTTAATTCAATTAATTAAATACTTTGTTATTAACCCCTTTCCCCTCTAAATTAAATAAATACTCCCATTTATTTAATTTAGTCATTTAACCTTTATGAATTTAAATCAATTTTAAATTCATTATTTTCTCTCTCCTTGTCCCATCCTCCATAATCATTCCTTAAGTTGGATTAATTTAATTAATCTTTGATTATGTATATGCACACCCTTAATCGAGATTAATGTCACATCCTCCATCATAACCCACTTGCCTTAATTATTCATTAGCCACCTAATCCCTTGTTTTCACAACTTAACCACTTGATTAGGTCAACCTAATCCTTATGCCATTTATGGCATATCCAAAAGTCAACCCTTTTATTAAATGCTTTCTCTTTTTGGAGAAGGCAACCTCTTCCCAAGGTGAATTTTAAATTCACTTTTATTCTTTCTAGATATTTTAAGGAATTTTTAATTCCTCAAGGGTCAAATCACCCACAAAGGGACAAAGACCTCCTTTATGAGGAGATCTTGTCCAATCCCAAGGTACTAGAAATTACCTCCACCTCATGTCTTCTTTGCCACATCACTGCCACATGTCAAGATGTGAGGGCTTGTGAGTTCTCAACTCACCTTGGCCATTGATCTTGTCCAAGGTGGCTGCATCTTAACCATTGATTCTTTAGTGTATTTTCCCTTAAAATTAGATGATTTGCCCTCATTTTGCAACAATTCATGAACATTAAACTTTGCACTCTCAAGCTTCAAGCACTTGCACTTATCCTCCATTGCTGCAACATTCAAGCTCATTTTGCATCCATATCCAACACTTATCAAGATACCCACTTGCATCATTGCATTCCTCATCACCTCCACTTAGTTTTTCATCCAATTCTATGTTATTTTCCATTGAAGGAGCACACAAAATCGAACAATCTACAGGGCCAACCAACCAATCAACTTGGACAAGGTAATATCATTCATTTTCTTGTATTTTGTTCAAGTTCAACTTAGGCCTAATATCGAGGTGTTGTTTGTGTTTTCCTTGTTTGTATTTAATTTAGTTTTGCACTTTAGACCTGGTAAAAACACGCACACATTTTTGGCATGCTTGATGGGACCCAGGTCATGCATCTTTTCTTTCACGTTCTCTATTGTTTGACTTTTGCAGGTCCAAATTGTAGTTACAAAGGTGAAACTACCCTGAGGGGTGAACCTGACTTTGCATAGGGGCGAACTTGACTCTCACAGGGGTGAAGTTTCTCTCAAGGGTGAACCTGTCTCCCTGCAGGGGTGAACCTAACTTCCACAGGGGCGAACCTACCTCTCTGCAAGGGTGAACCTGATTGACCTCCTGAGAATAGGCAAACCTGCCCTAGTGAACAGGCGAACCTATCTTTGAGAGCAGGCGAACTTGTCTTAACAGACAGGCTAACTTGCTTTAACAGAAAGGAAAAGTTGACTCTCTGAAGGGGCAAACTTGCCTCACATAGAGGCAAATTCAAGGTAAATCTGAGACTTGTTTTATACAATTTTCAGCCTCGTTTGGTTTTGGTTTTGCATACTAATCCGCTAGCTCATCTTATTTGTGAGTGTGTCTGATTTTGCTAACGTTTGGTGTAATTGTTTCTTATTTTTCCAAGATCAGTGGTATGAGACTACTAACACTTTTTCTTCAGGATGATTGGTCGAAGAACAGTTAGTTAGTTTTGTTTGTGGTTTTCCATACTAGCTAGGCACACGTAGTTTTAATTAGAGGGTCAATTTACACTTGTTTTTTGTGCTTGTGAGTGGGATGTTGATGTATCCACTCCCCTTGCGCCACTTGGTGATCTTGGGTGACAAGAAATGATTGCTCAATCTTGTCTAGTTGGGTCCACCTAGGAGATCCTAGTGCATCTTAGCTCTCCCCTTGTGCTTCATGCGAGCTTGGGGACCAACCGAGACGTCTAGTGTCTTCTTCCCTTAGCGGGACCTGCCTAGGATATCATCACCTGGGGGATGATCCCAACCACGTGTTACTGATGGGGGTATATAAAGGGGGGAGAGTGAAAGTTTTACCTCAATCTAGTCATGTCATGTTTGATGGAGCGTCGAAGCTAGGGTGATACCTAAATAAGACGTGAAGAGTTGGTCCGAGTTTCCAATACCTTGCTAGGTCTCTTGACTCACACTTGTGATGAATTGGTGTTCACGATTGTGCCCCACATATCGTGCATATATTAGGGACTCCCTAGATAGCCTTGTTCAGCTTAGATAGAGACCTGTGTTTCAGCCATGGCTTGGTGTAGTGCAAGTGGATCGTACCCCGAAGTTTCTCACTACATACTCCCTTAGGTTGAGATAGAAATCCTCATGGTGGAATATGATAGTCCTTGAGTGAGAGTGTGAAGGTGAGCCCATGGTGTCTGTTGACGACCTTGCACCATTGGAACCCTAGCTATTCACCTTTGTGAGAAAGGGTGATCTAGAGAACCACCCCAATATCATGAAGTATTAACCTTGGGTTATCTGGCCAAGGTGGTGAGCCTACATTGAGTTTGCAAACCCGTATCACTAATTTTAGGATCGTGTTTCTTGGACTATCTTCTTTTTGCTATACCAGTGCTTTCAATTGAGCCAGTCCAACCTCTTGTTTGTTGTTTGTTCTGTCTTCAGTCCTTTGTCGCAATCGGTCCCTTACGAAGTCAAATTTGCACCCCTCTTAGGTGAGTCTGCTCAGCTGTTGGGGTGATTTTTCTCTCCTGTTGGGGAAAATTTACTTCTAGGGGTGATCCTGCTCTCCAGTCTGGGTGAACTTGCCTCTAGGTGTGATCTGCCCACTTGTTTAGGTGAACCTGCTTCCTTTGTTGGGCGAATCTACCCTTAGGGACAATTTTTCTTTATAGTTTGGGTGAATTTTCTTATGAAAGGGGTGATCCTACTTCCTATTTCAGTCCTATCCGTCATTCCATTTTCTGTTTTGGGTTCCCATTTGAGTTCATTTGGAAGTCCGTTCCCTGTTTTAGGTTCCCATTTGAGTCCATCTGGAAGTCCGTTTCCCGTTCTGAGTCTTCGTTTGGTATCCATTCTCTATCTGAGTCACTGTTTGAGTCTGTTTATTTGAGCCTATTATCCCGTTACACGATTTTGAGAGTCAAATCTAGTTGTTCCCTAGCAATTTCCAAGGTTTGCTATTTTGGTGAACCCGCCTGCTGTTTGGGCAAACCTACCTTCTATTTGGGCGAATCTATCTGTTGTTTAGGAAAATCTACTAGAGTTAGGCAAACTTGATTTCTATTTTGGGTGAGTTTGCACCTAGGGGTGATCTTGCTTTGTTGTTTAGGCAAGTCTTCCTATTGTTTAGGGAGAATCTGCTTGCTGTTTGGGCAAACCTGCCTTCTATTTGGGTGAATCTGCCTGCTGTTTAGGCAAATCTACTTAAAGAGGTGATTATGCTTTGCTATTTGGGCAAACCTGCAACTATTTCAGGTAAATTGGTATTTTTTTAGGAAAATTTGACTACTATTTTAGGTGAACTTGATCCTAGGGATGATCCTGTCTTGCTGTTTGGGCAAATTTCTTGAATATTTTGGGCAAACCTATAGCTGTGTGGCAATGTTGCCTGCTATTTTAGGTGAATCTAAGTCTTTTTGGGTGAATCTTCTTCTTTAGATAGGTGAACCTACTTGGCAAGATTGCCTGTTCTTGTGTCACCTCCGTTTTGGGCGAATTTGATCTCTCTAAATGAGAGAATTTGCTGGTCACTGAAGTCATTTGCTGTGATCAAGAAACTTTTATCATCATCCATCTTTTTGTAATCATCATTCTCATCTATCTACAATTTCCAAAGATCATTATTCCATCAATCAAATCATCTAGGATCATCTTTAGATTGCATAACCTTCATCGATTTATCAATCTGAATCCCCTAAACTTTGTTTTAGAAGTTTTATCCAAGTTGGCTTAGGTGTCTAATCTCGATCACCATCATACCTACTTGCTTAGGATTACATCTATCCTAAGTTATGAAATCATCCTTGACCCAATCAATCTACCTCTATCCTGAGGCAGATTCAGTGTCATAATCATCTATCTTATTCCTTTATCTGATCAGTCAGCACCTTACATCATCTAATCAAAACTTTTGAACTTGAGTCTAGACTCAATTTTACCAATCCAATCATCAAATCCAATCAATCGAATCACCCAATCGAATCAATCCTATCAATCGCATCATCTTATCAATCAGTCCTATTTGATCCAATCCAATTACATCCTTTATCCCTCATCCAACTTAATCAATCAATCTTTCATCCAGTCTAATTGATCGATCCTTCGTTCATCATTTAGGTCTATTTTGCACTTTCATCCGTTACCACTTGGTCACAAGTAAATAAAATCATGGAAGATTAGCAAGCCCAAGATGCTCAGCCCAACATTCCTCAAGATCCCAAAAACGAGGTCCAAAACAACGTCGCCTCCTGCTGATGAAAATATGGTTAATCAACCCAAAGTCACAGTTGAGGAGTATCTTAACAATCCCATCAATCTTCAGATGACTGATCATCTCCTTAATGACCATGGGGACAAGATCCTTGCTACCCTTCTTCTGAAGGGCATTAAACCATCATCGGGATTTGATTTATCAAAATTCATCAATACACCACCTCCTACGCCTCCTGTGCCTCAAGACCCACAAACTTCACAAAATGCACTAGGGAATAATTATGTACCTGAGGGCCCTCCCATTGATAATTGGTACCATCCTGGGTTTGGTAATGTTGTAGTCTATCAGGAACTACAATCCTAGGTTTCGATTACGATTGTAGGAGCATCACCTGATCTGAATGACCCCCTCGCTTTTCATATGCCATAAAACCTTCCACCACCACCATCTCAGAATGTCCTTCAAGGTCAGACCCCCTACCTATTCAATCCAATCAACCTCCCATTAATGATGGGGCAATCCTTTCACCCAACTACCGCCACTTCCAGGATGGATGCTCCTTCAAATCAACAACCGCCTCCATATATTCCTCAACAGCCCCCTCAAAGCAGCATCCTACCTCCCCAACCACCACAAGGTAATCCTCAACAAATGCCTGAAAAAACACCTCAATATATTCCAATCTAGTCACAACCAATCCAACAACAATCGCCACAACAAAATATCCCCATTCCGGTGCAACAACAATAGCCTCCCTTGCATCCCCCACAAAGTAATCCATCACAACCACCTCATCAGTCTCAAGGTCCTACCATTCAATAGGGATCTCAACAAAATCCACCCATCAATCAGCCTCGAGTCACTCACCAACCTCAAATCACTCAGTAGCCTCAAATCCCCACTCGACCTTCTTATCATTAGCCTCAGCCACAATTCCAAGGACAACCTTAACAGTCTCATCAGTCCATTCCTAGCGACATGGTGCAATACCTATACAATCCACAAAGCACGTTCTATGCACAACGTCCTAGTCTAAATAATCATCCTGGATACGTCCACCATATTCCACAAAAAATTGTTTCCCATCAATGACCCAGTACACAATAGCCTCCACATGCATCCCAATAGTATACCACCTATAATTATCAATCTAATCCGTACTACACTTCACAACAGTAGTCGTCATTCCACCAAAGTTCTTCCACATCATATTATCAAGCACCTCTGTCATTCCAACAAGGTGCTTCCACTTCATACTATCAAGCACCTCCATCATACTAACAAGGGGGTCGTTCATCTTACCATAAAAATCTGCCACCTTATCATCAACTTTACACTAATCCACCATCACAACCTACATATACCAATCAATATCGGTCGAATCCATCATATACACCTTTGCCACCTTATGATCAAATTGCATCCACCCATCCACATCTTACCAACAGTGTGATCCCTACAATCAATCCAATCTGTCCTATCCATCTTCATCAACGCCTATTAATAAGGAGTTGGAAGAAGTAAAGGCCGCTTTGAAAGACTTACAAACATGCAATTCTAAATAGTCTTTCAAATTTGAGGACATTTGTCCTTATCCATTTGACCCCTCAATTTTAGTTATTCCTTTCCCTAAGAATTTAGAAATGCCCAAATTCGACAAATACAAGGGAATGAAAGATCCTGAGAGCCATCTCCAAGAGTTTTATTCACATTACCAAGAAGTCCTCCACAATGACAACTATCTCCTGTGGTTGTTTCCTAGGAGTTTGGCAAGGGCAACTCTTGATTGGTTTATGTGTCTTCAAAAGGGGTCAATCTCTTCTTCCACTGATCTTTTAGAAAAATTTGTCTCACACTTCTCCTTCAATTTGGAGAAGGATATTGATACATTGGATCTTCTAAAAGAAGCTCAATGTGAGGGTGAAAATTTTGCTAGATACCTATAGAGGTGGTGTGCCTTGGCTAGCCGAATGAAATCTTCACTTAGTGAGGACCTTGTGACTCTGTTTGTGGCTAATGCTCATCCATAAATGAGATATAATCTTAATCTTCACTATTTCTCAACCTTTTCAGAGGTTATTGAGAAAGGTCTTGTCATTGAGAGAGCTCTTATTGCAAAGGGGCAAGTTAAAATATATAATCCAGATAAAGAGAATCCATATGGAGATAAATCACGCTACTAGAACAAAAAAAATGTAGTGAATGATGGTGTCATAGATACCAAGCATGTTCAAGTAGAAAACACCTTACAACGGCCTCAATATGCTCCTCCACCACAACCAATGCCAAATCCCATATCCGTGCCACAAGCCACACCTCATCCTTCCCAACAGTCCAATCAAAACAATCTGGGAAATAATCAAGGCAACAATAAACACTCTTTCACTACTTTGGGAGAGCCTCTAAGTGTTGTTTTCAATAGGACTTTACAAGCAAATTATCCAATTATGTATCCAATGACAAAGCCTTTTGATGATACTAAGACAAAACCTGTTTGGTACAGGGAAAATGAGTATTGTGAATTTCACAAGATCAAAGGTCATTCCCTCAATAAATGTCAAGGACTCAAGAAATATGTCCAAGATCTTATAGATCATGGGGATATACAGGTAGATACCAATCAGGCATCCTCATCCAATGCTTAATTACAGATATATCAAAACACATTTCCTAATCATAATGAAGGAGCCAGTACATCTAACACCAATCCTGGGTCAAGCAACAAAAATGGTCAAAAGAAAAACACTAACAACATAAACTACAAGAATGTACCTCATAACTATGATGACATAGTTATGTGCATTAGCCAAGTAGAGCCTAGTGTCTCCATGATTCGCATCAAAGGCAAAGATACTTAGTGTGTCGCCGCACCCGCATTTCAATCCCTAGTCCTTCCATGTCAACCCAACCAGATCCTATAAAATCACAATATAATATTCTTGACCACCTTGGAAAGACGCCAGCCCAAATATCTATTTTGGATTTTCTTAAGTCTTCTCCTATACACTAAGAAATCCTCACCAAGTCCTTACAGGATACCCAAGTGCCAAATGATATAGACCCCATGCAGTTCCAAGCAGTAGGACACCTGTCATCATCTTATCAGTTGGGTTTTAGCCAAAATGACATGCCTGCCATCAACCCCGATCATAATCGCCCACTCCATATTGAAGTCCTTGTAGCCTGACATAAGGTAAAAAGGGTCTTGATAGATAATGGCTCTACCCTCAACCTATGTACATTAAAGTTCATAAAATAGGTTGGATACACTTTAGGTGACTTAAACAATCAAGTCATTACTATAAAGGCATATGATAGTGTTGAGAGAGATTCTGAAGGCACTATTTACCTTCCCATTTAGGTTGGCCCCATTGTGTAGTACACAATGTGCCATGTTCTTGATCTTGATCTTCCATATAATCTCCTTCTCGACCGCCCATGGATTCATTCCATGCAAGCTATTCCATCCACCTATCACCAATGTCTGAAATTTCCTTTTCAAGGAATGGAAGTGACCATATCTTCTGATCCTCAACCATTTGAGTATTGTCACTCTTTATAAGCTTCCTTCCCCCATTCTCACTATTGTCTTAGAGTTGAAATGGGGTCACCTCAGACGTCATCATCCCATCCATCTCAAAATACATCAACTAACACAACATCCACTTCATCCACATCCACCACTTTTGATTCCACCATCACCAAGGTCAAGATCATTGACAAGGGCTATGGGGAATACAAAATGCAAACTGCACTTAATGTGGCCACAATGCCACCCTCTCCTTTCTCGTTTGGTCAACCTTCTCAACCATCATCAAATGCAAATGAAAAGACACTCACACTCACTTCCAAGAACATGGGTTTGACAACATTCAGAGATTTGGGTACTCTTGAAGATCAAATGGAAGATGATATCAACCAATGGGTTTATCGTGAAGATCCTGACCATCCCCCCTCTTGTGGAATACTTCTAGGAAAATTACCCTCATGCATCAAGGTTGGAGGACAAATACAATTACGAGGGGGTGGTCTCAGTATAGAGGAATAAGGATGACACCAACCTATAGAACCATCTATGCAACCCAAAAGAATAGGCCTAGGCTATGACACAAAGCAAAAGGGTCCTGCGGTATCAACTAGTACTTCTAACAATGTTAGTGTGGATAACAGTCTCCTTGAAGACATACCTGAAGAAGAATCCATCATACTTGCTTACGATGACGTTGATCTCTCTTCTATGTTTGATTGCCTATCCATCTGCACTATTGACCTTCCCCTTCATCACTCTAAACTTATTGACTAGGACCTACATAGTAGCGCACCAGTTGACACCTTTCCTTCAGTGGATACTTATGTAAATATTATGGGATTGGGGGAGGATGAATGCCCTAATCGCAAAAGTAAAAAGAAACACAATCAAAATGGTTCATAAAGTGAAAACCTCCCTGAGACACTTTTTGACTATGAAAAAGTAAAAACAAAGGGTGTATCTAACAATGAAAACCTCAATGAGGCACTGGAAGATGGGGATGTTCATCTTCCCCTTGTAGGAAATCAATTATCTGAAAGGTCTTCTATTATCATTGAGGAGACACAGGAAGTTAATTTGGGAACAAAAGAAGATCCTAAAATTACTTATGTAGCCAAATCCTTATCTGAAGAAGAACACTCTGCCATTGTCTAGTTGCTTAAAGATGACATTGTAGACACATAAAAATGTCCTTGTAATCATTTTTAAATCATTTCACATTTCATTCATTTATCCATATATTATAGCCATTTATTCATAAGCATTTATAGGCATCTATAAGCATTATTCATAAAATCATTTGATCATTTATCATTTACCATTTAAGCATAAATCACTAAAATATCATTGAATCATTTAATAGTCTTTCCATTTATCCATTCATCTCATATTCATATTTTATGCATTTCCATTCAAATATTATACTCATAAAATCCATGTCCATTATCACTTCATTAAAACCATTTTCATAATAATTTATCCACCATAAAAATATTTACACATTTCATGCATTTACACATTTCATGCATTTTCATATTCATTTAAAATATCACAAATATTAAATTATTCATTTACCACCTACATGCATTTATCCATTTCAATATTTTATCTTACCCATCTCATGCATGTGGGATATTTTCCTCCAAGCCAATCTCTTTTCCCACACTCCCTCCACAACTTGCATTCACCCTAAAGATTCCTATTTAAAGTGGGCTCTCTTCTCATTTTGACCCCTACACGAATCTTGCATATGCTCATATCTTCACAGCTTTGTTTAATTCATTCACTAATAGCCTCTTGATGCACCTATGCTTGTAAAAATCTGAGAGCAAAAGTGCATAACAAGACTTTGGTGATAGGATGCCAATGGAGACTAGTTTTTGTTTGGAAGCATTTTGATTATTTTAATATTTTAGAATAATTTCATATCTAGTTTTGCTTTTAATCCTGAAACAACTCCATTGTTGAGGTCCAGAAATGATGGTTCTCCTCCATAGAACCATTCATTTTTGAGAGCCTACATTTGGTGAACCTGACTTGAATCATCTGATCTATCTTGCTTTTTGTAGGTTTTCATTGGTTTTTTTGTTGCAAATTTACCAGTTTTTGGATGAAACCTGAGGTTTTACAAATTCCATCATATCTTTCAAATGGATGCGTATTTCTCTACAAAATTTTCACAAAAGCTTAAAAATCATCTCAACTAGCTACAGTAAAGAAATTGAGGGGTTATCACCATTTGTTTAAGAGTTATCGCTATTTTGTTTTTTTTTCATAAAATCAACTTTCTGATCGCAAATCAATGAATTTTATAGAAATTTTTACATTTTTGAAAAGCTTGTGGAATTTTAATGGGGGTCTTGGTTTTATAGATTTAATTTAGTAGTCACATATAATGCAAAATAATCAAATCTTTGTTTTCTATATGCTTTTCACAAATCCGCATTTTCTGGTGCAAAACAAAGAATTTTTCTGATTTCTTTACATTTCTGGAAAGCTCTCAAAAAATTAGTAGGGGTCTCTTCTTTGGTTTTTTATTTTTCAGATCCATAACATCTTCAAATAATCGAATCTAATTTGGCTATGTTAAAAACATGTATCTGAAATTGAAATTTCCTGATGGACTTTATTTTTATGGTTGCATTATAATATCATTTTTTTAAATTTTGTAGGTGATCATAAGGAGCTGTAGTAGCAGTAATATCAATCATACACTTTAAATTGGAAATCGAAAACTTTTGGGTGCACTCATTCTATTATCTTTATCTCTCATTTAATCAATCAATCTTGTTTGCAAAACACTTCAATTTGGGGCTTTAAAACAAACATCTTGTTTGAAATCACACTTTGAAATTGGGATTAAAAAGAACCATTGTCTTCCATCATACATTTTGAATTTGGGTTAAAAATAACAAGTGTTTGAATTATATTACACACATTTCAATTTTCTAAAGGGAAATTAACAATTGTGAGTGTGAATCAAGTGCGTGTGTGATCAAAAACACTTCACTTGGTTTGCTTTTGTCATACCCTTCATAGGAGGCCTGCTAGGGGATTTCATCACCCCTAGGGACAACCTCAATCAAGGTGTGAATCGAAAGACACACTTATTTGAGAGTTACAATATTGTCACTCTTGGCTAAGCCCCAAAGAACTTTATACCTTTGGGAAGTGAAGGTGAAGGGTGGGTTACCCCTTTCTCCCGATTGTGTGACATGAATTTTCTTTCAAATTATCCCTAGTCAACCTCGTACATCCTAGCTTAAGACCTAATTGGCCATATCCACTTGACTAGTTCTAGGACTTGTTGATGTGTCTTCTTCAAGTGTGTGCTTAATCATCACATTCATAATTTCAAATTCAAACTTGCTTATGTGTCTTGCGTGTGTGATTCATGTGTGTATGTGTGTAATCATTTATTTGCAAATTGTCATATCAAGCTATAAACACCAACACATAAACATATCATTCTAATTGTCCTAATCATTCTTTTTCTAATCACATTCAAGTAAATTTCATCCTAATCAATCAAAGTCATCCAATCTAATCATTCCACATCATCATCGCCTTAATCCTAAGGAAGCACTTGCTAAAATGGTCCTAATCCTTAATTATCTTAGTCACAAGCCCAAGGTCATACTTCAAGGAGCCCCTTCACCTAATCATGAAGATAATCCAAAATCATATATCCTCCAAGGTGGGTCAAACTTTGCTTCTAGTGATGATGAGAACTTTGTAGATCTTAGTGATGATGAAAACTTTGTAGAAATCTTAGGTCACCTTAATGATACTTTTGACAAGGGAAATATCACCATAAGTTTGGAATCATACACCATTCCATTTACTAGTCCTCCATCACCATCTAATAAAATTCCTATCTCAAAACACACCTAGTCCCATTGTTCATCGCATGCTTCAAAACATGAACTACCAAGGTAAAGGTTTAGGCCTTCATGAACAAGGCATTTTGGAGCCAATCCATGTCAAGATCCCTCCACACTCTTATGGATTTGGTTATACACCCCAAGGACACCAATCTAAAGATGTTGGTACTTCCTCCATCCATCATAAGTCATCTTTCTACCATAAATCCTATCATATGCCTAAAACATATGTTTCCATCTCTCCTCCATCATCTTACAAATGTCAAAAGCATGTGACCATGCACCTTCCACCATCAACTTTGCCACCATTGCTTCCAACTCTTAATATCCCTCCATCTAATCTATCTCCACTACTCCCAACACCTAATATCCCCATTATCCAATCCCCTTATTCACATCAAAAGCTTCAACGTTTATCATAGTGTGTGCAACCATTGGTCATGGTTCCCTTCCATTTCACAACAATTCCACATACCTCCATCTCCTCACCCTTCACTCATTATCCTACATATCTCCCCCATCACATTCCTATGGTCCATGCTTTTGGCTAAGCCTCTCATTCATCTCCCCTACATAATCCACATCGTAATCCATGAATCCCTCCATAGTCCACATCATAATCCATCATCTACCTAATACATCTCTCTTTCATGTCACCCCTTACCAACATCTATGAGCACAATGACATTTGACATGGTCCATGCGATGACATCCATCTCTAGTGGGACAATCATCTTTCATGGAACTAGAAACTTGAGTCCCTCCTATCCATATTCCCCTTCTCTTATCCAAAAATCCAAAAATTCAAAAAAATAAAAAAAGTCAAAAAAAAAGGAAAAAAGAAAAAAAAATAAAAATATATAGATGGATGAGAAGATATAAAACTAAAACAAATGTAGTTAGGGAAATCCCTTCATCCAATGGTGGAAACCTGGTGTAGACATCCAAATTTGATCACTTCCATATGATCAAAATCGTCTATTATATTCATCTATTCCATTAACGGTGATTAAATAATTCATTTAATCATTATTTCATTTTCTGCCTAAGGTTCCTAAAGTATCTAATTAAATAAATTAAATACTTTACCTTACACCCTGTTCTTCTCTAAATTAAATAAATATGACAAATTATTTAATTTAGTCTTTTAATCCATTTGAATTAAAATCAATTTTTAATTCCTCTTTTCTCTCTCCTTGTCACATTCTCCATAACCCTCTTCTAATCCGGATTAAATTAATTAATCTGTGATTAAGATGTGCACTACTTAATCTTGATTAAATGTCACATCCTCCATAATCTCCCACTTGCCTCTAATCTCCCATTAATTACCTTAATCATGTATTTGCACAACCTTAATCAGAATTATTAGCCACATTTGGCTTACCTTTTTTGGTCAACCTTCCCACTTACCATTTTTGATATGGACTCCCTTCCCCATGTGAATTTTTAATTCACATTTATTCTACCAAAGTTCGTCTCTTCCCCATGTGAATTTTTAATTCATTTTTATCCTTCCAGGGTCTTCCCCATCCCCATGCAAGATTCTAGAAGCCTTGCCTTGTCACTTCACATGTGCCAAGGGCTTCTAGAACCTTGGACTTGTCACATCTCCCACATGTGACAAATCTCCAGCTTTTTGGAGATCTCCTTTTATCCAATGAATCTTCCATTAAATGTAAATTTTTAATTTACATTTATTCTTCCCACACATTTCCCCTTTTCCCATGGAGATTTTTGAGGAATTCTAAAATTCCTCAAAAGTCTCTTTCATCCTCATTTGGGGACAAGAAGTTCCTTTTTGAGGAAATCTTCTCATTCCCCAAGGTACCTCAAAGGTACTTGTCCTTCATCCACCTCATGTACTTCCCTTCCACCTCTTGTCCTTCTCTTCCACCTCATTTCCACATCACTCCACCTTAGGACATCTCACCTTCCACATGTCAAGATGTGAGGGCTTGTGAGTCCTCAACTCACCATAGCCCTTCATCTTGATCTTTGTTGGATCAATCCCAACTGTTGAATTCTCTAGAGAATTCAATTTGGCCTATAAATACCCCTTCAATTCCTTCATTTTGAGGGATCAAGTCTTTTGCAAATAAACTCTTACAAAATTTTCATTCAATCTCTCATCCATTTTAGCATCCTTATTGCATCAATTCAGCTTGCATCCACTTCATTTTCATTTCCATCCAAGGAGCACACAAGACTTCAACATCAAGGGCCATCCAAGGAAGCAACAACATGAAGGTATAACAACAATTTACTTGTTCATCTTGCTTTCATATTGTTCATCTTCTTAGGTTAATCATTGAGGTGCCCTATTATCTTGTTGTTTCTCTTTATTGCACTATTAGTCTTATTTAACATCTCACATTTAGGAAGCAGCATTTTATTAGTATCACACATGGTAAACAGGTGCCCTGGATAAGTACCATGATGAAAACTTGGCAAACAGGCATCATGTGTAGGTTGATTTTCTATGTCACTTACACTTGGGGGCACTTTGTCTCATCTGCACTATCTATCCTATCATGCCATTTCTTATCATATCATTTCCATCCTACCTACCATCTTTATCCATCATACCCATATACTTATCATATTGAGTCATTCATCCTCTCTTCCTCTTTTTGATCTTGATAAAAATATGGGGCAAAATGTTGAAACATGTTTTGGATATCTTTTGATATACCTCATCCTTCCAAACAAACCTATCATTATCCTAGTGTCATAAGCTTTGTCATGAAGAATCCTAAGTATTATACCTAGAATGGGGCATGTTATTCCTATAAGACATAGTCTTTGGAGATCACATCCCTGCCCTCTTATGATGCATACATCCATTTCATTCACTATGACCTATCATTTCTAATCCATCCATATATCATGAGCCTTTTGTCCCTTATCCTATCACCCACCCTTTCATCCATCAATCCCATCTATCTCCTTGCACCTAGACTTGGTTTTCCCTTGTCATTGGTATCTAGCAAAAAGGCTACCCAAATTGTCATCCATTGACATCTCAAAACATTTCAAAAAAGTCTTGAAAAAATGCAAAAAAAGAAAAAGAAAAAAGGTCCTGAAAAAATCCAAAAATATAAAAATGTAACAAAAAATCCAAAAAATCAAAACATTTCAAAATCTAAAAAATCAAAACATTTCAAAAATCCAAAAATCAGAACATTTCAAAAATAAAAAATCAAAACATTTCAAAAATCCAAAAAATCCAAATATTTCAAAAATCCAAACAATTAAAATATTTCAAAAATCCAAAAAATTAAAACATTTCAAAAATCCAAGCATAAAATCAAACCAAATCACTTCTTCCAATCAATTCAACTTCTTCAAATCAATCCTTCAAATCAATTTCTTCATCAAATTATCTAATCACATCACTTCTTTTAATCAAATCTATTCTTGTAATCAATCACATCACTTCTTCTAATCAAACCCATTCTTCTAATCAATCTAATCATTATCATCAAATTAAATAATTTCTTCATCAATCCAATCAATCAAAATCATTCCAAGTAAATCAATCCTCAATTTAATTCATCAAACTACTAGGCTTCAACGTCTCCAGAAGGGGCATTGAAGTGGATCCAGTCAAAGTCAAAGCGATAATGGAAATGCCCCCACCACACAATTTAAAGCAGTTAAGAAGTATTCAAGGAAAGTTGTGTAGTCCATCAAGAAATTTATAGCTCAATTAGCTGATAAGTGCCAATCATTCTCCCACCTGTTATGAAAAAATATCACCTTCAAGTGGGACTCCAAGTGTCATCTCAGTTTTGACCAGATCAAAGAATACTTGGCTCATCCCCCTGTCCTTGTGCCTCTAATTCTAGGAAAACCTCTCCTATTGTACATTTCAGCTACTTCAGTTGCACTAGGAGCATTATTGGCCCAACATGATGAGTCTTCAAAGGAACGTGCTATTTATTATATTAGTCAAACATTAGTGGGCTATGAGCTTAATTATTCTCCGATGGAAAAAGCATGCTTAGCTATTGTCTTCTGTTCAAAAAATCTACGCCATTACGTACTCAGCCATCTAGTAAAATTGATATCAAAAATCGATCCACTCAAGTATTTGTTATCTGGAACTGCTTTAACTGGCCGCATGGCTAAGTGGATCATGCTCCTGAGTGAATTCGATATAGAGTATATGGACAAAAAGGCCATCAAAGGGAAAGTAATAGCAGACCAGTTGGTAGATGCTTATCCTTTGGTTATAACATTTCCTGATGAATAGGTTCTCACAATCACAGAAACACCTACCTGGACACTCTACTTCGACGACTCATACACACACAATGGATCAGGGGTAGGTATCTTGTTTTTCACACCACAAGGTGATTACATCCCAAAATCATTTAGATTGGCATTCCCATGCATAATTAACATAGTAGAGTATGGAGCTCTCATTACAGGTCTTTGGATCGCCGCCCAATGGAATATCACTCACTTACGAGTCTTTGGTGATTCTCATTTGGTCACCAAACAAGTAAATGATTATTCTCAAACTAAGGATGACAAGTTGTTACCCTACAAATGCATGGTGGATGAATTCAAGAATTATTTCACCTTTATCCAATTTGAGAAAATCCCAAGAATCCAAAATAAGGCAATGGACGCAATGGCTACAATTGGTTCCTTAATTGACATGCCGAAAGATTGCACAGACTGTTAGTTCCTAGTTGAATAGCTCTTAATCCCAGCATATGATATCCCTAAAAGTGATATGGTGTGCGACATCATAGGTCCTAAATCACCATGGTATCATGACATCTACACGTACCTCCATGACAACATCCTACCTCCTGATCTCATGCATAATCAAATCAAATCCTTTATCCAACACACCTCCCGATATACCATAGTGGGAGATACTCTTTATCATCATGGGTATGATGGAACCCTTCTTAGGTGTGTGAACAAGAGCAAAGCTCACACTGCGTTAGTAGTAGTACATAGTGGTATTTGTGGGGCCATTCTAATGGCATGGCTCGGGCCAAAATAATTCTCAGAGCAGGGTATTATTGGCCTACTATGGAACATGATTCTTGTGAGTGTGAAGAGGTGCTTTCCTTGTCAACAACACGTGGATTTGATTCATGCTCTGGCACAAGATCTACAACCCATCATAGCACCATGGCCATTTTAACAATGGGGTTTTGATTTAATCGACAAGATTTACCATCCATCCTTCGATGGCCACACCTTCATCATTAATGCTACTGAATACTTTACTAAGTGGGTGGAAGCAATGCCACTCACTCAAATCATTGGTATTCAAATTTCCAAATTCATCGTCTTCCATATCCTCTGTAGGTTTGGAATTCCCTCCACCATCCTCACCAATAATGGAAAGCCATTTAAGGATAAGGTCATGAAAATATTTTGCGAGACCTATCATATCCAACACTATTGGTCCACTCCATATTACCCCCAGGGTAATGGTCAAGCAAAGGCAACCAATAAGACCTTAATCAGAATCCTAGAAAAAGGTTGTCAACAACACTGGCTGAGATTGGCATCTCCACATCCATCCTGTCCTTTGGGCTTATCGTACTTCCATCCGCACCCCCACTGGCGCCACACCATAATCCCTCGTTTATGGTGCTGAGGCTATCTTGTCGATTGAAATCCAAATCCCATCACTCCGCTTATCTCTGAAGAATCTAATAAGTGATGAAGACACTCGAGTTGCACACCTTGCTCAATTGGAACTCCTAGATGAAAAATGGATAAAAGCATATAATCATTTGCAATCTTATGAACATTGTCTCAGGAGAAGCTACAAAAAAAAGGTTCGACCTCATCAATTTAATGTTGGTGACCTAGTCCTTAAAGAAAATCAATGAAATTTGCAAGAGTGCAACAAGAAAGGAAAATTTGAAGCAAATTGGCTAGGTCCTTATGTCATCACAACTAAGTATGGTTCCGACACGTACAAGCTTGCTACTCCTGAAGGTGAACCCTTGGAAGAGCCCATCAATATTATGCATCTGAAATGGTTTTATGCTTAAGTTAGATGGGTTATCCTATCCTACAAAAATACAAAAAAAGTAAAAAAATGTCAAAAATAAAAAAACTAAAAATAATAAAAAAAAAAAAATCCAAAAATAGTAGAGAAATAGTTCATCCTATGGTGAAAATCACTCTTCGTGGCACCTTGGATAAGTAGGTTTGGTGAAAACCTGGCAATAGGTGCCATTCGTAGAGGGCTTAATCATTATTTACCTTGCGTCCTAGTTACCTTATCCCTCCATCCATCTTATCCTTTGTCCTATCCCATCATCCAATCAATCCTATCATTCCATCAACATCTCATCATCCACCGCATAGTATTTTGTGATTGAGCATTGGATGATCCATGTCAGCTATCCAAACTCCTAAGCTTGTTATCCTTCATCTCAGCTTGTCACCACCTGTACATCATGTCCCATTGTCGGTCTTGCATCATCATCTAGGCTTGTCCGTCATGTCGGTCATCATTAGGTCCCATCTTGTCTTTAGTCCTTTTTCGAACTATGTTTCCCTTGTGCTTTCATGTGGGCAAGGTTGATCATTTGATCGACCCCCAAGGCATTTGTCTATCCTTTTTTTTGTTCATCGTAGTCTTCATTTTCCTCTTTCCGCTTTTATCCATGGTCTTTTGTCGAACTACGAGGGCTCTGCGCTTTCACGTAGGCAAGGTTGATCTGTGATCAACCCCCGAGCCCCTAGGTCTTTAGGGTGTGTCTGTATCGTGGCCTGTGTCTTGTGGTCCTGTCGCATCATGAAGTACATCCCTATCATAGCTGGTAATTACAAAAAAAGGTCATTACTATCATCAGATTCAATTATTTTCAAATATCTTGCTTCATGTTGATCCTTTAGTTAGTTTCCATCTTTGGTCTCAATAGGATGCATCCTTCCTAACAGACTGCATCAATCCCATCTATGCTTTTGATCCTGTGGCAAAGGATGTTTGAATTTGATTGTGATATTTTGATACTTTTGACATGTTTATCATTTGAGCTTCCTATCATACCTCAACAGGGTCACCACGATCCATCATATCATGGTGTACTCTGACTGGTAAATATAGGGGTGTATCTTGATCTTTTGTTTGCATGTTGTCTTCTTGGTTGTCTCACGTAGTACCCACCAATATCCTTGTGGTCTTGTGTTATGCTGGGGCATCCTTTGTGCTTGTGGTTATCCCAATGCTTGGCCCGACCAAAGTCCTTACGGCTTTGGGATAACCTTTCTTGTCTATTGTGTTTGTTTTATGCATTAGACATATGTCTGCCTTAGTTCCTCATACTCTAGCATATTGTGTCTTATGCTATAAAAAAAATCAATGCTCCTAAATTGGCAAATAGCATTAGGATTGCACTTCATACATCATCTCGTTGCATTGCATCTATCCCCCTATATTCCTCTAACTTATGATTAGTGATTTTGGTTGTGCAAACATTCACTTCCCATCTCCTTTTCTTCTCAAGATCCATATAGTTTTGATAGGTGTTGTTCCATGCCTACCACCTCGCCTATCTTACCTTATTTTTATAATGATTATAGGGTAATTACTTTCCATTAATCCCAAATCACCTAGCCCCATCACTATGCATGCCATTATTTACACTCATGTTCATGCTAATTTAATTCAAATATTATTGTTTGTAGGGCATTTAGTTGCATCCTATCTTGTGTAGCATTGTCATTACCATATTCATTTTAGGTTATTTAGAGTGACATAGATCTGTTATTCTAATAATCTCAAATTCATTTCATTATCATTATCATATTCATTTTAGGTTGGCTCGATTGACATAGGTTTTTTATTCTAAGCAACTTAAACTATGTCCATTTCACTCTCATTTCATCACATATTAGTCCATCTCATTATATGCATTACATTATACACATACATTACACTTGATGCATCCATTACATTCCATTATATTACATTCTTACATCATAATAATATGGTCCATGACATCAATCATAAAATCAACATGAATACATATCATGCATCTCCATCTGCATCACAAACCGTTAGTCCCTAACCATATCATACATCACATCCTGCATCATAACATGTTAGGCATCATACATATCCCGTAGATAATCATAAATGCATACATACATCATAATTACCCATAGCATCTATTCATAAATCCCATCTCACAATAAAAACATCTACACATAAGCATCCATAACATCACAAATGCATAGCATAAATAAGGGCATCACATCATATATAAATATCAAAATATCCACAATAACATCCATAATAATGTCCATTATCATAAATAATACATGTCCATCATATGTCATCAAATAAAATACAGGTACAAAGTGCCCCTCAAAAATAGGGACCACATCAATGAATAGGCTACTTTGTCTGCTCTACGTTGTGGAGCCTATGGCTTCTATCCTTGTCCCCTGCATATCCACCTTGCACCTGTCAAGCATTGGGATCCCATCCCTCCTATCTTCTAAACCTCATGCTAGCCGCATCTGACCTCAGTTTCAAATCCGACACTGACCTACATGGGGGAGTCTCTCTATTGATGTTGTAGCCCTATGTATGTGTCCCCACTATCTAGGATGGTGTTGGCATCTATGGCACTACTAAGACATATGGTGGTATATGGTGTGATAGATCTGGAACCTCCATGAGGTATGCTACCATTTAGTAGTTTGACTCCCTCATTTAATCATCCCTCTCTACTGCTTGTATTCGTGTGACATATTGCTTTGCCTTGTATTTGTCTCATAGCCCAGACATGAACCTCTTCTCCTGCTCCCATGCATCTTGCACCATCTGTAGCTGATCTACCTACCCATGTATCTATGTCATCTCCTCCATTGCTATGTCCCTCTCACCCCATATCTGCTCTATATGCTCTTTCATCCGCGTCACCTCCTCCATTGCCATGTCTCTCTCACCCTGTGGCTGATGTTCCCGCCCTTGCATCTGGGTCATCCCCTCCATTGTTGTGTCTCTCTCCCTCTACCACTAATCTATCTGATCCTACAATCATGCTAGCCTCTCCATGACCATGTCTCTCTAACTCTGAAGCATCTATATCTATCTCTCTACTGCCTCTACCCTCTCTAGGATCGCCCCTAAATCACCCATCGCCACCTTTGCACACTCTATCCTCTCTTGGAGCTCATCCGGATCCCTCCTCAGCTGATCCCGCTCCCCCCTTAGCTCATCTTGCTCTCTCATCCACTCCTCTATCAACCTCCCCCTCACCTCCCTCTCCCTTTTCGCCTCCCTCTCCCTCGTCATCTCCTCCAACTCCCTATGGATATCTGCTAGTCTCCTCTCGAGATCATATCGCGTTGTCTCCATCTCCAGGGCCTCTCGTCCCACCTCATATGCCAGGGATTTGAAAGCCATCTCCTCCATGGTCTGTACCTTGTCCACCTCTGCCCGTAATCTCTCCCTATCAGCCTCTACCTCCCAGAGTCTCTGCTCTGCAATCTGTGCCCTATCCACCTCTGCATGTAGTCTCTCCCTCTCTGCCTCTGATCCCCTTGAGTCTCTACTTTTCAATTCGTAACCTTGCTAGAGCTCTTGTCAGCAGTATGAATAGGTCCTATGGTGGAGGCAATACATAGGGCACCATAGCTAAAGGATGAACCTTTGGAACATCCACCTCCATCGCATCTCCCCATCCCCCCATCTGATAATCCCTCTCCCCTCAACCTCTGCCTCCCTAACTGCATCCCTCCTTTGTTGATCGTCTCTCCTCCTAGCCCTCCTTTGTGCGGTTGGTCTCGCCTCATCCTTCAAACCATATCCCTATGCCCCTACTATTGGGTACTCTGTCATCATCTATTTTGGCCCATGTCGGGCCCACCATACTACATACCGCATTGTGGTACCTATGTCTCCCTCCCCTATTGTCCTCTTGGAAAAGGCGACTGCCAGCTACTCCTCCCACATCTATCTAGAAAACTTGGCGGTGATCTGGTCCCCCCATAGTCACTCCCGTGAGATCCGCTTGAACCTCTGTGGTGTTGCCGATATATCCTGCTGTATCCTATACTACCTCAACACCTTGTCCACCTGTGGAGCTAAAAAATGTACGTCTCCCTCCCGACCATGTAACATACTGATAAGAAATGACCCCTATGCCTCCTCTCATCATCTCCGCATCTTGCAAACCGCCATATCATGTATGACCTCTATATGATATGGTCCTCCTAGAGATTATCTAATCTCCTCATCCATCCCTCTAAGTCACTGATGTCCGTATAGTGCAACCGCCAGCCGTACTCTACCCCATAGCAATATGCTACTAGTAAGGTCTCATCCTGTGTCCCATGTACCACAATCTCCGACTTGGTCACACTAATAAGCTCCCACACCCATATTTGTAATAGTGTCACATGTGTGATGCTCTTCACCCTCTTGTCGCACACTACGTGCATGTCCCTATACAATTGCACTAACACGCAGGTCCCCCATGCGAACTCCTCCTCCCATCGCTCCACTATATGTATCACAACCTCAATAATCTTGAGGCTGCAAAATCTTCCACTCCTGTCCAATAGCAGGATCCCATTGATCAACTTGCAAAGATACAATGGTAGGGATGACACTCCCAACCCCAAGGAACCATCCAGGTCTAACTCCATCCCCTGGGTAGGTAGATCTATCTATCCAAAAAGAATCCACAAACACCTCTCCCGATCTCGTGCCTCGCACCGCATTCAACTCACCAATCACCTTGTAATTGGTAGCCGCATAATCCTCCAGATGTTGTCCAGAGTCACCATCATCTCCCACGTCTGGAGATGAAAGGTTGAGGTCTTTGAAATCCACCACTCCATCAAAGCTATCAACAATGCCCTATGTGCCTTGATGTTGGGATAACCTAACATATGCAGTAGCCCCGCCAACACTAGCGCCTCGTGATCCTCACCATTCATATCCTAGGTGGTTGCCTCTAACACGATTGAGTGCCTCTCTCTCATATGTAGAACATCAAATCCCTGCATCTATAAAGCCAGATGTAAGTCTTGCTTATTCTATCTTTCCCTCTCTTCCCTTATCTGCCCCTTACCCCGAGATTGACTCCTCGATATTTTCTTATTATTTTTCCTCTCTCTCTTCACTCTTATTTTTCCTTTTCTTCCTTCCCTCTCCCTTGGGTCACATTCATCCCTTTTTCGGGGCGGGTTCACTCCTTCCCCAGGGCGGGATCGCCCCTTCCCTGGGGTGGGATCGCCCCTTCCCTGGGGTGGGATCACCCCTTCCCTAGGGTGGGTTCATCACTCCCCTGGGGCAGTCCCGCCCATGAGGGCTGGTTTGCCCCTGTGCGGGGCGTTCCCGCCTGTGGGGGCGGGTTTTCCCCCTACGTGGGGCATTCCTACCCATGGGGGTGAGTCCACCCCCTACACTAGACATTCCCACCCACATGGGCGGATCCACCTATTAGGGAAAGCTAGACCCTGTTCGGGGCAGGTTCGCCCCTCCATTGGGGCATTGCTGCCCCGGGTGGCGAGTTCGCTCCTCCGCGGGGGTGCCGCCACCCAAAGCAGTGGGTTCCCCCCTTCATGGGGGCACTATCACCCAAAGGTGGCGGGTTTTCCCCTCTGTGAGGGTGCCGCCACCCAGGGTGGCGGGTTCGCCTCTTCCCTGGGGCGCCGCCGCCCAAGGTGGCGGGTTCACTTGTGCCTTGGGGCAGATTCACCCCTCTGGGGCAATTTCGCCCCTCCACTCCTACTTTTTTGCCCTTCCCTGAGCGGGTCTACTTGTCCAATAGGCAGATTCACCCAAATTCTTCCCCTTTCGAGCAAATTCGCCCTTCACATGGGAAAATTCACCTCTTCTTGTGAAGCACTCTAGGGGTGATTTTGGCTCTTCGGATTGGCAATTTTGTCCATCCTTCGAAACCCATTTCCCGTCTACCCCTATTCTAGCTACCCAAAACACCCATATATTGCAAATTTTACAAACATTAAACGAAAATCACAAAGATGGGTTTTTGTCTAACCTGGCGGGGTACTGTGTGCTCGTAGTAAAACTGCTGCACCTCCTCGCCCCGGTGGGTGATTGCGTCCTCCATGATGTTCTCTACCCCACTGTCATACTCATGGGCCATCCTTTTCACCTTCTTCTTCTCTCTCTCTGATTCACTCAACTTCCAACTGTGCAAATGATAAATAGTAATCTCTAAAATTACTATTTATTCCTTTCCCCCTCTTTTTAAATTTTGGGTATTTTTACCCTTTATTTAAACTTTTTTTCCTCTAATTAATCCTCTATCTTCCATGGGCCGCCATTTGCACCCCGTTCATCTGTTTCCCTCCATTCAAAAGCCATTTGTTTAGGTTTTTCGAGCTCTACCACGTGGTACCCTCCGTTCCTTCATATTGAGAAGTCGCTTGGGGCCCCTTTTTCTTCCCCATCCGTCCTCTCGAGGGGGCATACCCTATCATTTTCCCCTAACACCGAGATATTTTCTTCCATTACACAACCTATTTCATCCTTCCCATGTTGGGGTACTGCTTTTCTAGTCTATTCCTCTATCGTGTCACCTATATTTTATTTTTCTTCAAAACATTGTTATTGTAACAATATTTCGAAGAGGGGAAAAATGTAGACATCCAAATTTGACCTCACATAAAGTCAAATTCATTCCTTTTATCCCTCCATTTCATCTTCCCCCATCAACTTTAATTAAATCATTTATTTAATTAATATTTATCCCTTCTTCTAATGTTCCTAAAGTATTTAATTCAATTAATTAAATACTTTGTTATTATCCCCTTTCCCCTCTAAATTAAATAAATACTCCCATTTATTTAATTTAGTCATTTAACCTTTATGAATTTAAATCAATTTTAAATTCATTATTTTCTCTCTCCTTGTCCCTTCCTCCATAATCATTCCTTAATCTGGATTTATTTTATTAATCTTTGATTATGGATGTGCACACACTTAATTAGGATTAATGTCACATCCTCCATCATAACTCACTTGCCTTAATTATTCATTAGCCACCTAATCCCTTGTTTTCACAACTTAACCACTTGATTAGGTCAACCTAATCCTTATTCCATTTAAGGCATATCCACAAGTCAACCCTTTTATTAAATGATTTCTCTTTTTGGAGAAGGCAACTTCTTTCCAAGGTGAATTTTAAATTCACTTTTATTCTTCCAAGATATTTTAAGGAATATTTAATTCCTCAAGGGTCAAATCACCCACATGGGGACAAAGACCTCCTTTATGAGGAGATCTTGTCCAATCCCAAGGTACTAGAAAGTACCTCCACCTCATGTCCTCTTCACCACATCACCACCACATGTCAAGATGTGAGGGCTTGTGAGTTCTCAACTCACCTTGGCCCTTAATCTTGTCCAAGGTGGTTGCATCTTGACCATTGATTCTTTAGTGTATTTTCCCCTAAAATTAGAGGATTTGCCCTCATTTTACAACAATTCATGAACATTCAACTTTGCACTCTCAAGCTTCAAGCACTTGCATTTATCCTCCATTGCTACAACTTTCAAGCTCATTTTGCATCCATATCCAACACTTATCAAGATACCCACTTGCACCATTGCATTCCTCATCACCTCCAATTCATTTTGCATCCAATTCTATGCTATTTTCCATTGAAGGAGCACACAAAATCAAACAATCAATAGGGCCAACCAACCAATCAAATTGGACAAGGTAATATTGTTCATTTTCTTGTATTTTGTTCAAGTTCAACTTAGGCCTAATCTTGAGGTGTTGTTTGTGTTTTCCTTGTTTGCATTTCCTTTAGTTTTGCAGTTTAGACCTGGTAAAAACACCTGCACACAAGTACAAACATCGATGGTATAATTAGACCATGATGATTTGAATAATACTTCCATACAACTTCCATTGATTTTTGATAGTGCAAGATAACACAAGCATTTAGGTAAAATTGGATTGAGATGACCAGAGCATAACTTGCGTAAATAGACAAGAGTTAATCATTTTCCCGTGCAAATTCAGAATGTCATCAATGATACATTGTAGAGACTGTCCCACAACAATTTGCACAGTAATAATGATTAGCTCATAGAAAACAGACAAAGAAAATATGATTCTCCTTCCTAGCTCCTCTAGTTTGGGACATCATCGAGGTACTCTAGAGAAATTTTAATGAAAGTCAAAGTTTAACCGCAAAACATATGTGCCAAAGTGATCAAACCATGATTTAGAAGATGATCATCCATTAAGATTTGATTTGTTTGATTTTAGCTGTTTGACATGGATGCGCATTTGAGGTACGTTTTAATGATTGACAAAAGTTCAATGTTGAATGTTTCTCTTAGATCTTTGTGTTTGTGATGATGTCGTATTGCTATTTGTCTGTTGGTTTAAGCTCAAAATTTATTTGTCCCCAGTGAGTTCAGGATTTTTCCCCCAAGCTAGGGTGAGACATGACCACGATGCCAGGATATGTACATGAGGTTCCTTTTTTTTAATTTGATTTTTTTTGCTACCACCAAGGTGCCTGCTTGCCAAGTTTTCACTAGGGTAGCCATTTTTTCAGGACATTTTCTGATTTTTTTGTATTTTTTTAGGACTTTTAATGTGCACTTGATGGTTTAGGTGTAGAACTTCTTGAAATGTATACTATTGATGGGCTTACCAAATAAATCCCCTTTAGGCATAGACAATTGATATGCTCCAGATCTGAAGACTGGTATTACGACAAAGGTACCCAACCAGTTTGGTTCAAAATTTCCTTTCTTCTCTCTATCCTGTTGATTACGGGGATTTTCTTTCAGGACCAAGTTGTGTGTAGTGAAAATCCCCTAGTCTAAACTGCAAAATTAAATGAAATGCGAGCAAGGAAAAACACAAACAACACCTCAAGATTGGCTTGAGTTGAACTTGAACAAAATAAAAGAGAAAAGCTTGATATTACCTTGTCCAAGTTGATTGATTGATTGGCCTTATTGATCATTTGATTTGTGTGCTCCTAGATTGATTTTGACAACATAACGACTTGTTATAAATTGATTTGGATGCAAAGATGACTATGGTGATTGAAGGCTTGAGAGATTGAGTTGATGAGAGCTTGAATGTGAATGAATTTGAATGTGATTGATAGTGAATGATTGTGTTAGATTGTGAATGAGGTTGCATGAATGTAAAATGGCTAAGTTTTAGTCATTTAGCAAAGGAGAGTGAAATGGATGGTGGGGATTGATTCTTGGGAAAGGATCAATGGTTGAGATCACAAGTTGAACAAATGAATATTTAATTCATTTTTAATGGTGCATGGGAAGGATAAAATGAATTAAATATTACTTGGGAAGATAAAAAGAAATTTAATATTCCTTGGTAGATGAGAGAGGAATTAAAAATTCCTCAAAAGGACCTTGAAAAGACAAAAAAGGAATTAAAAATTCCTTGGGGGATGGGGAGAGTTGACCAAGGGGGGTTGATTAGACTAGTTGATGAAGGATTAGAAGAGGGTTACATGGCTAATGATTATTAGGAGCCAACTTGCAAAAGTTGGAGGATGTGACACATTCTAATCATGGATTAGGGATGTGTACATCCCTAATGAAGGATTAAGCAAAGGGGATTAAGACTAGAAGTGAATTAAGGTGGGTGGGACATAAAGGGAATTAAATAAATGGATTGTTTATTTAATTCCTTTGAAGAAAGGAATAAAGGGTAAGGTATTTAATTATTTAACTAAATACATTAGGGATTTAGAGGCTTTAGGGGTATTAATCAAATAATGGAAATATTATTTAATTAATGCGAGTAGGAGGATATTTAGATGAAAAGGGATAAATTTGGCTAGATATAAGTGGTAAAATTTAGATGTCTACATTTTGCCCCTCTTTGAGATGGGGTTACAAAGTAGAATCATTTCAAAGAATATTAAAACATAGCACCTAAAAGAACATGGTTAGATTGAGAAAGATTCCCCAGTCATCCAAAGGAGTGACTAGGAGGAAAGATGATGGGAGTAAAAATGAAGATTAGGGATTGAGGATGCCCCCTCGAGAGGATATGTGAATTCAAGAGAACACGGGTGTTCTCTCGAAATGGATGAGATGATGCAAGAGTAGATGGGGAAGATGATGCAAAGTGATGGATAAGAGAGGATGAGAGAGATGAAGAGATAACATAAAGCACAAATGGATTCAAGGACAAATATGATGTTACCCCTGTCAAGCTACAAGCCATGATGGATTGAGGATGGATGGAGTGTTGTTGATGAGGGAACGATATATCCAAAAAAAACACAAGCATAAGGAAGGATACATCCTGGTGACAATGATGAGAGTGTTGTTGATGAGGGAAGGATATGTCCCAGAACGACACAAGGATAGGGAAGGATCCATCCCAATGGTGACGATGAGGGTGTTTTTGATGAGGGAAGGATACATCCCAAAAAAACACAAAAGGATAGGGAAGGATACATCCCGAGGATGATGATGAGGATGATTATGATTGGATCAAGGCTTGTAGCAAGGATGGGAACAAGACCAAGGATGCAATTAGATGATTTGTGATAGATTGGATGGGTTGTGATTGGATTGAGATGTGATATTGTTGAAATGAATGAAAACAATTGAAGAAGAGAGGCTTAGAATAACAAATCTCTATTATCCTAAGTAGATTGAAGAGATGATTAGATGATGATGAGGATGAATAAAAAGATGCTTAGAATAACATATGTATATTAGTCTAAGGAGATTAAAGAGTATGATATGATGAGGATGATGGAGGTGAAGGGATGGAAACATATAAGATAGATAGATGAAGGAGAGTGATGAAGGATGAATGGATTAGAAAATTATACGGTGAATGGATGGGGGGTTTTGATAGATGAAAGGATGGGAGATTGTGAGATAATGGATAGTAACCAAATCAAGCAATTTAATTGTTATGCCTTATGTCGCCATGTAACAAGCACTTAATTTGATATAACATGAGATATTATGCACCAAGATACGAAGAACCAAGGTGACGTCACATCACATGCATAGGAATAACACAACAAATAAAAAGGTTAGTCCAACATCCCAAAGTCATAGGGGCTTTGGTTAGGCCTAATGTTGGGTTAACCATAAAGACAAAGGATGCTCTAGCATAATACAAGACTATAGGGATTTTGGTGGGTACTATGTGGGACAACCAATAAGACAACAAGTAGAAAAAAAGATCAAGATATGCCCCTATGTTGACGTATCAAAGCACACCATGATATGATGGATCATGGCAATCCTGACAAGGTATAATAGGAAGGTCGAATGATAAATAAAACATCAAAAGAATCAAAAGATCACAATCAATTTCAAACGTCCTTTGCCACAGGATCAAGAGGGTGGATAGGATTGATGTAGTCTATTAGGAAGGATGTATCCCGTTGAGACCAAAGATGGAGACTAAACTAAATAATCAACATGATGCAAGATATCTAAAATTGATTGAGCCTCATGATACTAACGATGTTTATTTGTGAGTACTAGTTAGGATAGGGACATACTTGACAACACGACAATATGACAAAACACAAGACTGACACACCCTAAAGACTTAGGGGCTCAGGGGTTGATCAAAGATCTGCCTTGCCTGCATGAAAGTGTAGAGCCCTCATAGCTCGACAAAAGATCATGGATAAATCGGAAAGAGGACGACAAAGACCATGATGGAGGACAAAAATAGATAGACAAATGTATAAAGGCGTGGACCAAATGATTGACCTTGCCTACGTGAAAGCATAGGGGCAACATAGTTTGACACAAGGTCAAAGATAGACAATGGAAAAGGGATGATGAGATGATGATGATAAACAGATACAATGATGGCATCAATATGATGACACAAGACTAACCTTATGGATAGGATGATGGGTATGCATAAGATGTGGATTATGTGAAGCTCAAGGATGGGAGAGTTATCCAAATCATCAAGAGATGAATTGGGATGATGGTATGGTGGATAGATGAGTGATGAAGAGTGATAGGAGGTTAGAAAGATGTGATAAATAGATAGGGGTGATTATAATGGGATGAATGGCATTGGATTGCATGTAGGTAGCCTATAGCCAGATACCAATGACAAGGGATTATGAGATGGAAGGAAAAATAGAGGTAAATGGATAAAGTGATAAAGATGGGGGGATAGAAAGATGCTAGGATGGATGGATAGAGGGATAAGGATTTGGATATGTGGAATGGATTACTAGATGGATAAATGGATGGGGAGATAAGGATGAAAATATGGAATAGGACTAGTGGATGGGTGGATAGGAATATAAGGATTTGAAAGATGGAAGGGATTACTGGGATGGATGGATGGATTATGTCTCCAAGGACTATGTCACAAAGAAGGAGATTACCCACTCTAGTTATGTCATGTGTGACAAGGTAAGAGAGATGGAAGATAACAGGATGGTGGACAATAGAAGATAGATAGATGTGGATAGGATGCATGGATAAGGGATATGGCAGCGTATGGATGGGGGGAATGTATGTCAAGGGGTGTCCAAATAATGTATTTATATGTGTTCCTATCTTGATCAAGATCACAAGGAAGATGGAGGGATTGGATAGAAATGGGATATGATGGATAAGATGTAGAAGATATGGTAGATGTAGGAGATGGAGGAAGGGGATACATAGATGGAAGCTACCCCCAATTGTGGAAGTAAACTGAATGGGGGATTTACACATGATGCCTATTTTCCAAGTTTTCATCATGGTACTTATCTAAGGCACTTATTTTCCAAGTTTTCACCATTGGACAAATTATTTCTCTTTACTATTTTCTTGGATTTTTTTAACGTTTTTGACTTTTTTGACTTTTTGTGACCTTTTTTTTGGATTTTTAGATAGTATGTGGATGGAGATGGATAAGGATAGGGGTGTGGATAAATGGATGGATAGACATGTGATAAGGAGATGGATGAAGGAATCAAGCATCAAGTTCCATACAAAGTAATGAGAGCCCATGTTTGAAATGACTATCAGATGTTGGTACAACCTTATTAGAATGGATGGATTATGCAAGAGGATGGATTAAAGGGATTTGATGGGGGAGATATGTGGGATAATGGATGGGATGTTGGAAAGTGTATGGATGGAATGATGGAGTGGATGTGTGATGGGGAAATGTGTTTAGGACCAACGTTGGTACATACGGTAGTGGATGTGAAAGGATAGGAGGATGAATGGATAGAGGGTGTGGGGATAATGGAGGAGTTGGGATGGTGAATTTTGGGACATAGGGACCCAAAAAAAATGTAGGAGATGGAGGATGTGAATGATTAGTTGTTGGATTAAAAAATTTGGATGTCACTATGACTTTTGCATTTGAAGGAATGGCACCTTGTCTCTTTGGGATCCACATGGTTTTGATTTTTGCTTTGGTGGGCCTTTGTGGCCTTTTGGATTGATTTGGATTTTGGATTGTATTTTTCTTTTCTTCAACATGTATTTTGAAGGGGACATGAGGAGCCTTAGATTCATGTGGATGTTTAGACTTATGCATTTTAACTTTGGCATCCAAAGTGCTTTTAGTAGCAGTGGGACGGGTATGAGGTGATGGATAGTGTGGAGGAGACATAGATGGAGTGATTGAGGTAGGCTTTTGATGATGATGTGTGGGTGGAGGATGTGAGATAGACTATATGGTGGGGTGCCTTTGCTGGTCCTAATTAGGGATTATGAGGTTAGGATTTTTATGAGATGTGCTAGGGATAGGTGATGGATGGATGAGAGGATAAAGAGGATGGGATGGAGGAGTTGATTTTGGAGTATAAAGGCCCAAAATGGATGTAGTATATGGAGGATGTATGAGGGTTGATGGAGGGACATAAGGACCCAAAATAGATGTAGTAGAGGGAGGATGAGCGATGGTAGATGGAGGGATATAAGGACCCAAAATAGATGCAGTAGATGGAGGATGAGCGATGGTAGATGGAGGGATATAAGTGTAATGAGGATTTTCTACAAAATAGATGGTTAGCAACACACACATGCATATATTATTAAAATCCACAAATCAATAGAATGAATAGGAGAAAACAAGAAAGGAGAATAATGAAACAATCTCACCCAATCTTTTCTCCTCCATGGCTGACTTCCATTGCACCTTCTAACTTTGCTGTGATAATAAGTGCCCTCAAATTTTGTGTGAGAAAATTCTATAATGCCTAGCCCTAAACAAAGTTTTGAAGGATTTCCTAAGTATTTCTGCAAAATAAACTTAATTCTAGAATGCAAGTAGCTAAGATGACAAATTCAAGATTCAAGAAAATAAAGATATTAAGAGATAATAATCAGAGATGTCGAAAATGAGGACAAAATTGACATTTTATAGAAAATGCAATTTTAGATGAACGAATGAGATCGAAGATTGAGAAAATGCCCTAGAATCAATGGTCAAGATTCAAAATGACAACTCTCAATTAGGGTTAGGGTAAAATTCTCAAATGAGTGAACAAGATTTAATTTAAGAAATTAAATCAAGGATGGAGAATGAATGTGATAGTGGGATGAAATTAGTAAAAATCAAAAGATAAGAAGACAAGTTTATAGAAAATCAGTAATTTTAGCAATTACTTGATCTGTAGGAGAATATTTCCATTTTGAATTAAAATTAATTCAAAATATGGATTTTGTGAAATAGTAAGTAATTTATTTAAAATTAATTACTAAAAGAAGAAGCAGTTAACCATGTGAGACATTTTTAAATAAATTATTTTATTTAAAAAATGGGGAAATGTCAAATAAGGCAATGAAATAATTTAGGAACAATTATTTAATTTAGAAGAGGTAGTTAGTTAATTAAATAAATTAATAAATGTATTTAATTAAAAGAGGATTTGAGAATTAGTGACACATTAAATAAATAAATCAGAATATATTTATTTAATAATCAAGAGGACATTAATAAAAAAGATTAATTAAATAAATTGAGAACTTTATTTAATTAAGAGAAGACTTTGATAATTAGTGACACATTAAATAAATAAATAAGATCTATTTATTTAATAATCATGGAGAATAAAAAGATATGAATTAATTAAACAATTATGAATTATTTAATTAATAGTCGAAAGTGAGTTAGAAACATAATTAAAATGTCATAATTATGCTAGGATGAAAAGTGGTAAAATAGTGCTTGCAGGGCCTAGGTCATTTTTATGTGTCTACATCACCAAGTGGCACAAGGGGGTTGGATACATCAACAACCCACTCACAAGCACGATAAACAAGTTAATTGACCCTTTTATTAAAGCTATGTGTGCCTAGCTAGTATGGAAAAATGACAGATAGACTAACTAAGGTCTTGGACCGATCGTTCTGCAAAAGATATGTTAGTAGTTTGCAACCACCGATCTTGGAAAAACAAAGATAAGCTACATAGATTGTTAGGAGAAAACAAGGACACTCACAAACAAACGAGTTAGCGGATTAGTACTTGAAAATGAAACCTAAACGATGTCAAAAATAAAAGATTCAAGCCTCGAATTTACTTCAGATTTGCCTCTGTGTGAAGAAAATTTGCCCCTCCTGACGAGAAAATTTGCCTCTATCACAAGCAGATTCAACCTTTCACTATGCAAATTTTCCCCTCCACTAAGAGAATTCATCCTTTCACTATGCGAATTTGCCCCTCCACTAAGAAAATTCGCCCTTCCACTAAGCAAATTCGCCTTTCCACTAAGCAAATTTTCCCTTCCACAAAGAAAATTTTCCTTTCCACTAAGGAAATTTGCCCTTTCACTATGCAAATTTGCCTAAACTGAAAATAAAATTTTCCCCTCAAGTCAAATTCTCCCAAACTGAAAGGAAAATTCGCCCCTCAAGTCAAATTCTCCCAAATTGAAAGGAAAATTCACCTAAACTTTCAATTCCACCTCTTTTCCTAGAAAAGGCAAATTTTCTTTGTCTAAGCTGAGTGCAAATTCACCTCAGTATCTGGAAAATTCACCTCTCTTGTCAAGTTCACCCATTCTCAAATGCAGATTCACCCCTATGTGTAAGCTTTGACTTGCAAGATTCAAACAATAGCAAACGTAAAATGCTGGACCCATGACATGGGTCCAACCGGGCATGCCAAAAATGTGTGCAGTGAAAATCCCCTAGTCTAAAATGCAAAACCAAACAAAATGCAAGCAAGGAAAAATAAAAACAACACCTCAAGATTGGCTTGAGTTGAACTTAAACAAAATAAAAGAGAAAAGCTTGATATTACCTTGTCCAAGTTGATCGATTGATTGGCCTTATTGATCGTTTGATTTATGTTCTCCTAGACTGATTTCAACAGCATAACGATTTGTTGTAGCTTGATTTGGATGCAAGGATGGCTATGGTGATTGAAGGATTGAGAGATTGAGTTTATGAGAGCTTGAATGTGATTGATTATGAATGATTGTGTTAGATTATGAATGAGACTGCATGAATGCAAAATGGCTAAGTGTTATTCATTTAGCAAAGGAGAGTGAAATGGATGGTGGGGATTGATTCTTGGGAAAGGATCAATGGTTGAGATCAAAAGTTGACCAAAGGAATATTTAATTCCTTTTTAATGGTGTATGGGAAGGATTAAATGAATTAAATATTCCTTGGGAAGATAAAATAAATTTAATATTCCTTGGTAGATGAGGGAGGAATTAAAAATTCCTCAAAAGGACCTTGAAAAGATAAAAAGGAATTAAAAATTCCTTGGGGGATGGGGAGAGTTGACCAAGGGGGGTTGATTAGACTAGTTGATGAAGGATTAGAAGAGGGTTAGGTGGCTAATGATGATTAGGATCCAACCTGCAAAAGTTGGAGGATGTGACACATCCTAATCATGGATTAGGGATGTGCGCATCCCTAATGAAGGATTAAGCAAGGGGGATTAAGACTAGAAGTGAATTAAGGTGGATGGGATATAAAGAGAATTAAATAAATGGATTGCTTATTTAATTTCTTGGAAGAAAGGAACAAAGGGTAAGGTATTCAATTATTTAACTAAATACCTTAGGGATTTAGAGGACTTTAGGGGTATTAATCAAATAATGACAATATTATTTAATTAATGCGGGTAGGAGGATATTTAGATGAAAAGGGATCAATTTGACTAGATATAAGTGGTCTTATTTAGATGTCTACACAAGTCACCCACTTGAAATGTTCTAGGTTTTACTCTGTGATTATAACTTCTGGACATCCTCTAGTAATAGGCTTTTAGGTGATCCATAGCTTGTTGACGACACTCATCCAATAGTTCTAACTCTTGTAACCTAGACAATCGATAATTTTCATCTGAAATGATCCCCTTCAATGACACACAAAGTGATGGTAGCTCCACTTCAATAGATAAAAGAACCTCTGATCCATAGATGAGAGCATATGGTGTGGCTCCTATTGATGTGAAGGTGCTGATACAGTATGGCCATAAAGCAGGGTTTAGTTGAGTGTACAAATCACATCTAACATCGTTGATGGTTTTCTTTAGGATCTTTACGATGGTTTTGTTTGAGGCCTTTACTTGGAAATTTCCTTGAGGATAGTATGGTGTAGATAACTGATGGATATGAAACCTTTCACAAAGTTCTTGGATGTCTTGATTCTTGAAAGGTCTACCATTATCAGTGACAATTGACTGAGGAATGCCATAACTACAGATGATGTAATTTAAAATGAAGGATGCAATTTGCTTACTAGTGATGGTAGTTAAAGGAACAACTTCAACCCACTTCATGAAATACTTGGTGGAAATGATTATGAATTTGTGCCCATTGGAAGAGGATGGATGGATTTTCCCCACAAGGTCGAGTCCCCACTGACAAACGTGCTAGGTTGATGCAAATGGTTGGAGTTCTTGTGCTGGTGCATGTATGAGGTTACCATGGATCTGGCATATGTTGCATCTCTTGAAAAATTGTAAAGACTCTTTCTCCATATTCGACCAATAATATCCCAAACATAGGAATTTATTTGCTAGGGTAAGACCACTTGAATGTGTTCCACAAATACCCTCATGAACTTCTTGTAAGGCCATTTCAGACTCGTCACATTCCAAATGTCGAAGGAGAGTTCCATCAAGACCTCGTTGGTAGAGTACATCCATGATAAGGGTGTGTTGGGCGGCTTGACGGATGAAGTTTCATTTTTGGTTTCATGATAAGTCAGGTGGAAGGGTGTTATCTCTTAGGTAGGTGTAGATCTTCCCATAGATTGGGGTATCAACATCAAGTAAATGGAAAAAAACTTGGGACTCAGGATCATCATAGGTAGGGGTAAACAATTATTCCACCATGAACTCATAACGAATCCTTTTATCTCGAATTTGTAATAGAGAAGCAATAGTGGCCATAGCGTCAACAACTTTGTTGTCAGTTCTTGGGATTTGTTTGAATTTGATAGTAAAAAAATATTTCTTAAAGTCATAAATAATCCTTTTATAGGTCATGAATTTGTCATCTTTTGTCTGATAGTCATCATTGACTTGATTTATGACCAGTTGAGAATCTCCATAGACTTGCAACTCTGTGATTTTCCACTCCACAACTATATTGATGCCAATGACCATTGCTTCATATTCCACCATGTTTTTAGTGCAGGGGAACATTAGTCTATATGAATTTGGAATAGTATGCCCTTGGGGAATGATAAATAAAATTTCCACTCCCAATCCACATTGAGTATATGATCCATCAAAGTATAATATTTATTATTTTGCTGTTATGGTAAGGAAATCAACATCTGGAAAATCAATGTGTAGAGGATGATCATGATGTAATGGTGCCTCAGCTAGTTGATATGCAATGGATTGTCCCTTGATGGCTTTCGTATCAACATACTAGATGTCAAATTCACTCAATATCATTAGCCACTTTGCCAGTCTTCCTGTTAGATTTTCCATGTTGAGCAGATATTTCAATGGATCAATTTTGGCCATTAACTTGATGGTATGAGTTAGCATATAATGTCACAATTATTGAGTGGTGAACACTACTGTTAGATAGGCCTTTTGAATGGATGTGTAATTAATTTCATAACCATTTAATGTTCTGTTGATATAATAGATTGCCCTTTCTTTTCTTGATGAATCCTCTTGCGTTAGTAAAGCTCCCAATGATGCCTTAGTTGTGGCTATGTATAGTAAGAGTGGTTTTTATTCTACTGGTGGTACTAAGATAGGTGGAATCATCAGATGTTGTTTCAATTGGTTGAAAGTGGCATCACATTTCTCATCCCATCTAAAGGAAACATTTTTGTGTAGCAAGTGACTGAAAGGATGGGTCTTGTCTGCTAGTTGTGAGATGAATCTTCAAATAGACTGAAATCTTCCTTGGAGTGATCTTAGCTGATTGATGTTATTGGGAGGTACCATCTCCATGATTGCCTTAACTTTCACCGGATCCACCTCAATTCCCTTTTCTGAAACTATGTATCCCAAGAGTTTTGCAAATGTCACCCCGAATACACATTTTTTTGGATTCAATCAGACATCGAATTTTTCTAGTCTGACAAAGATTCTGTCTAAGATCTCTAGGTGTCCTTCTTTGGTGTATGATTTGGACAAAAAATCATCTACATAGTCTTCCATGAATGCATGCATCATATCATGGAAAGTTGTCATCATGGCTCACTGATAAGTAGCTCCCGCATTATTCAATCCAAAGGGCATGGCGTTCCAACATAATGTGCCCCATGGGAATGTGAAGGATGTTTTATACTGATCGTCAGGTGCAATTTTGATTTGGTTATATCCTGAAAATCCATCCATAAGTGACAACATGGCATGTCCAAATGTTAGGTCCATGATGATGTCTATGTTAGGTAGAGGAAAATCATCCTTCGGGAAAGATTTATTGAGATTTCTGAAATCTGTGCAAATCCGGATACTATTGTTAGGTTTTGAAACTGGTACAATATTGGAGATCCACTCAACATAATAAATAGGTTTGATGAACCATACATCCAATAACTTCTTTAGTTCTGCTTTCATCAAAAGGGCAATGTGCGAATGCATTTTCCTTAACTTTTGCTTCACTGGTTTTACTCCTGGTGGTAAGGATAAATGATGCATGATTAAATCTGGATCTATCCTTGGCATGTCTACATAGGACCAAGCAAATTTGATTTTTCGCTCTTCAAATAATTTGGTAAAGCTCAGTTTTTCTTGTTTTTTCAGGGATGCTACTAAATGTAGAGTCTTCAATATTTTTGTTGTGCCAATGTTGATGGATTGAGTGGGCTCAACCAATACTTTTGATCTCTCTTGAAAATGTTCAGGGAGAGTGTCAAATCTCGAGCATCATTCAACGCCTCAAAGATGTTTTCAGTGTCATTGGATGCACTCTTTATTTTTACTTTTTTCTGATCTAATACTGCCAAAGAATGGTTCTCACCATTAGATCAATTTTATATATTATTCATTTTGAAACTGAGAGATTTGACACTCCCTTGACCGGAAGCTTCGTTCTGAGATTTAGTGGTGGAAGAAGTTTTAGGGTTGTTAGCACAGAGGAAGTTGATAATGGCATCATCGTTTGAAAAGATAGGGATATCAAGAGGCTCCATTTGATCCTAGTCGATAAGTTCAGGATGTACTAGAGGTAGAGAATCATCAGATTGGTTTAAGTCAAAGGCAGTGAGGGTCCTGATGGTGATGTCTTCAAGTAGTTTGATAACAATACCAGGGTCTATGATGTAACTCTCCTCTAAATGATCTATCTTACTCTGAGTCTGATTGTCTTCTCTAGAGCTATCGATAGGCTGTGATCCAAATTCAAGTGGTCTTGACCCCTATAATGCCCCACCACGTAACCCTAGAGGAAGTTGCAATAATCTACGAAAACACACAATTTTTTATTTATTTAAAAGTATAATATAACATGAAAGTTCACTATCTATTGCCGACATCCTCTAAGGCTACGAGACTAAGGTTACGTCTAAACCCATAAAAACATAAGTACATTCATAACATGATTAACTACTCAAGGAAATAAATGTTCATACATTCCATACATAGAAATCACATCATAAAGATAAGATATACATCAAGATTTCAACATTACATTAACTCATGAATAAAGTTTACATCACTCATTCCCAAAATGAGGTAGTTCATACAAATGTGTTATATAATACATGAAACCTCCTCGAATACAACTAAGGGGTAATAAAATACAAGTCATCTATAACAATTACAAAGCATGATATAACAAGCTAGAATCCACGAGCTCTCCAACTAGAAATCTCGCCATCACGATAAGAAGATAAAGGGGACCCAATGGTGTAGGGTGCACGTTCCTCCCAACCAAGTGGTACCTGAAGGCCCACCCCCATGCTAGGAGATAGTAACAAGGATCCATGACCAAAACCTACTATCTCTAGACATAGGCTAACACATACTGACTTAAACAAACACAAGTACAAGAAGCACACTAATACAAAGGTTACATTGCTTCCAGAGATGAACAATAAAGTATGTCAACTGAACCATACACATAAATCGAACATACCAACCGTTGTCGTAGTAAGAGTGTCATCACACAAATTGACATGGGATATCCAATGAGTATCTTCCTAGGCCCCAACCCCCATCTTGGGATATCCTGGTAGCCTCAACCGATCCCTGGCCCCCATACTCACTCATGCAGAATCAAATACCTTTCGAAAAGACAAGGTAGAAGAAATTTTCCATTCCAGGCCTTCCCACTCATCCCAAGCCCAAATGAGCACTTGAGTCCATGAGTGAGGCTATCTTATCTTAATTAGTATGAAATACTACCCAATACCCTAAATAATTTAATTATGTTTCCACTTGATTAACTACTTCCGAAGGTTATCTAGTTTACCTCTTTAGGGCTCTAGCACCTAGCGAAGGCCACTCTTCTACTTGACAACACACAAACAAACCAACCACCAAGGGTACCATAGTGCACACAAAACTAGATAAAATCACCCACTCTAGACATAAGAGACAACAAACAACAAAATCCACTCCAAATCAAAAGGAGGCAACATATGACAAATCCACTCCAAACTAGGAGGCACAAATCCCTATTCGTGGTAACTGGGTAAATGACTAAAATGACTCCATGCACTACCCAAGGGAAATTAAAACGGGCTGACATTACAATACAACAATCCCCGTCATCTAAATATCCTTCTGGAAGACTTACAAATTATTGATTAACACTTTACCAATTTTCCCCCAAACACGACTAGAAGAAATCAAATACAAAGGCAATCAAGACCAGTATTAAATCTATCATTTGGATATCCTAAATCCATTTTCATTTAGTGAAAAAAAATAATATAAATTGCCATTTTGACTAATTAAATTAAAAACCCTTTTTCCAGATAGAGAGAAAAATCTATTTTTCTAACACTTCAATTGCTCGATTATTTTTAATAAAATAATAATTTCTTCTATTTAATAAAAATATCCATTTCCTCTAATAAATTATATCATTCAAAAAAATTATCCCTTTTAAATATCTAATCGTGCATATTATGCATGCACCTATTAAATAAAATCAAGTATATCCATAAATATATACACATTAGTATATACCTAATCACATACATAAAATAATTACAAATATATATATATCATTATACATATATATACAATATATATATTTAAAATTATTAAAACAATTAAAAATACAATAAATAAATATTATATATATACATATTTAAAATACACATATAAATATATATATATATATATATAATATATTATATATTGAAAATTTTATAACATGCAAAAATCACAATCTTCACTTAATAAGTGGTGGATGGAAAACTCAGGTCAAGGTTCAAAACTGTTCAAGGGAGGCTGACTATTTATACAACTGAGCCTCCATTGATTGCATTGGCCGCAACCAAAGGCTTAGAGGGGGGGTGGTGGTGGGTCTACCTCCATAGCGCCACCCCCATATGGGGTCGGCGGTGGGGAGGTAGTCCCTCCCCAACCCCCATTCAACACTTAAAAATAAACCTTAATAAAGATAAACCCAGTGAACTTTAAAATTCGCCTAGCAATTAATTTCGTCTGTCAAAACACAAAACTAATACATATTGGCCTTACGACTTGACAAAAGCTTTTAATAATTTCATGCGATAATATATATATGTATTTATATATATACAAATATATATATATATATATATATATATATACAAATATATATATATATATACAAATATATATATATATATATACAAATATATATATATATATATACAAATATATATATATATATATATATACTACAATATAAATGTGTATATATATATATATTTATATTAATTTGATTAAAAAAATATTGAAATTGGAAAAATAATTTCCAAAATGTGTTCTACAGGCAAAATTTTACAAACATCACAGGAAACCAAATTTCACAGAGAAAATTTCTACAGATGCATTTTTCTCAACCAAAATATAGAGGATCTTTTAATTTTGCCCAAACAAGAATCTCAAGAAGAAAGAACAAAATAATTTCTCACAATTACTTTCACAAGAACTTTCCCAAGAAAATCAAACCTACAGAAATTTTTTTCTATAGAAAATAAAATTTCTTTCAAAGAGAGGTTTTCTTTCCAGATCCCTAAGTGTTTCCTTCTGGTTTCATCTAAATTCACTATAATACCAATATACCATCTTGCTAAAGTTTTCCATAGAGAATTTCAACCTACAAAATGAATGATTCTACTATAGAGAAATTTATTTATGACAATACAATTTTTAACACAAAACACAAACTTAAAAGTTTGCATAGGCAATCTTTTACAAGAAGATCTAATCTAGAAATTTTTCAATTTAAAACTTAACAAAATCTAAAGAATAAACCTGTAGTCCAATGCCCATGAATTTGTAAATCTGAAGCAACACCTCCTCCACAAATCCAAGCAATTTCCCCAGATGGACAATAGCTTCCTTCAGAATATAACAATTTCTCAAACACAACAACAATTCCCGAGAACAAATTTTTCTAAAATTTCAAGAACACAAAATCTCTTTCTACAACAACTCTCCAAATATTTTTCCAGAACACATGTAAATCACAGACCAAAAATATCCCCGTGCTTCTGCCGTGAAGAAGCTTCCAACTTCTTCCATCAAAGCCACAATCTTCTCTCCGTGATTAAATTTCCAACAAACTCATTAATTCCTCTAACACATGTTAAAAATCACAAAATATCTCTAACAACCCATTTTGCATAAAAGCCTCCAAAATTTAAAATTAAAATATTTAATAATTACAAAACATTTCCCTTTCAAAATTTTAACTTAATTAACTAATTTAATTAATCAATAAACAATATAATCCTAGGATTAAACTATTTATCAATTAAATTAAATTAATTAATTTATTAATTCAAAAAATTTAACATTAAAATAAGATTAATCTAATAATCAACTTTAAATTAAATTCATTAAATTCCCTTTTTAAAACTTTTCAACATAGTAAATCAAAGCAATAATAAATAAATTTTAACAAGAAAAACCGACTAGACCTGACGACACACTGAGACTAGGGTAAAGGCTTGACACAAGTATCCTAGCTACTATCTCCCAATCAACATTACCGTTGGGTCGACACGCTCAAACCTGTGAAGCAAGGTGGAGTCAATGTCATATACCTGCAATCCTGTGAACGAGGCATAAAAAAAACATGTATATAAACATCATAATAGAACACACCGTGAAGAGGAAGTCATAGAATCACAGGGCGCTCGCAAGCGAGTGATGCAATTTCGTCCCCTTCACCAATACACTTATCACCAAATTGATAATTCTAACATATATAAACTACTCGTGTGCAATTAACCATGCTATTCCAAATAATCATAATGCTAATCAAAGACATGTCAAATGATAACATTAAAGTAGAGTAACATCACATCACAACATATAATCCACATCTCTCTATATAAATAGTGATCAAATAATGAATAAACATCATAGAGTATATCAAAGTATAAGTGCAACTAAAAAACAAAGCACAATAAGGTAGGACATTGTCTGATACAAAGAGCAAAACAAAGGGGTATTACAACCCTGAACTTTGTCCTTCCTCACGTATGGGTGCATAATTTTGTATTACATCAATTCCCTTGTCATGACAAGACTCTTCAGACAATGAATCCCACTCATATTTATTTGAGTCAGTTTCATAGTCATTACTAGCTTGTAGTTGTAGGATTCGTTCAACAACCTTCTGGGTGGCTTCTTCTTTTGTTTCCTCTTTATTTCCTAGCCCTGCCTTGTCTTTTGGATTGGTTAAGATGGGTTGAATTGGTTCCATGATGCCTTCTTTTCTCTTGCCGATAGGTCCTTGTCCTTCGTATCCCATTTTCTCAAAGATTGAAAATCCTTTGCCATATTGTGTTGTTTGTACATTAGCTGTTGCTGCTTGAGATTCGACTTCATCCTTGTAAAGCTAGTTTAGAACATGTTTGTATTCTTCTTCATCAACTATAGTTCCTTCTTTCACAAATCGACCATCAAAAAGTGTGACAAATTGTGAGGACTGTTGTGTTGAGGTTGATGGTTGACCATAGGACTTTGGGGAAGATAATTATGAGAGATACATGTATTGCTCAATAGAATATTCACCCACGCCTTTATCTTTAACTTGGACCTTTTTCTCAATTTTTTTGGAAAAAGCATTGAGTTGGGCTTCATGATTAGTGGATGTAGAAGGGGTAGCTTCTTCCTTTTTCTCAAGTTGTTTAGGAGAGGAACTTGGTTGGATTTCTTTATTTGGGGACATGGCAAGCAGTTTTGACAAGGAATTTGATTGGCTTGAATTACTTGGGGTGGTGGATGTGGAAGCAAGAGCTTCTCTGTTATGGGGCACAAAGACATCCTGGACTGACTTGAGGGTGTTGAAATATTGAGGACTATTGGAATTAGCCGAAATGGTGATTTCTTGCCCATTGCAAGGGAATTTCAAACATTGATGGTAAGTCGAGGGGACTGCTTGCATCTCATTGATCCAAGGATGACCCAAGAGTATATTGTACGTCGAGTCTTTATCCAAAACTTGGAAAATTACATCTTTTTGAATCGGCCCTACCTGAATTGGCGACACAATTAGTCCTTGTGAAGATATTTCCTCATCATCATAGGCTTTGATGGTGAATAGTGTGAATAAGTGAATAATCAAAACACAACCAATGAAACGTATTATATTAGAGAATTGAAATCACATAATTAATCAAATTCAAACCACAATCAATTCATAAAGCCATTCCACTGTTTCCTATCTCTAAGGATTCCTTGAATCATAAGGGCTCTTAGATTTTTCTTGCATTATGACTTTCAGAATGATCACCTAGAGAATGGATGCTGTAAAATGCAAGAATCCTGGTTCCCACATGATTTGATAAACTATGTGATATGCTGCAAGTGATAATGGTGATATGATAATAGAGATGATGCTAAAGACTATGATGTAAATGTTGTATAAAACTACTATGATAATGGAAATGTAGCTAAGAACTAAGCCATGATTCTAAACTAATATGATACTCCAATTCTAAATGTTAAATGCTTCAAACTCCAATGCTCAAATTCTTCAAAGTAATTTTTGCAGAGTAAGTTTTCTCAAAGATGTCCTATGAAATGCTAGAAAATGATGTATTTATAGGATTTCCAAGGCATATTGTGATGTGGCAAGATTCAACGATTAAGATTTCAGTTGGAAAGATGAACAATGGAGGATGAAGAAGTTAGAGGGAATCATGGAGATGGTTCCCTTTAAAAGAGAACTTTTCCAAGTGTTTAGAAGAATAAATGAGATGGAGAAGCCAAGTGTCCAAGGTTGTTTCAAAATTGGTTGAGGATAATTCCATTTAAAAATTAGAGTTATTTAAATTCATGAGACACTTGCTGATATGGATGATGAGGTGGAAGGAGGTTAGAGAGTTATGTAGAATGTGACAAAATTGAATTTAGAAATTCAATTTTAATGAAAGGGAATTAATCAAATAAAACAAATTAGTTAGATTTGTTTATTTAATTAAATCATGAAGAAAAATGATTTTAGAAAGAATTTAAGAAAGTGAACTATATAAATAAATTTTTCAATTTATTTATAAGTAGACAAATTAAGAGAGTTATTAATTAAATACCTTTTATTTAATTAATCGATTATCTTGACTGATTTTAGGTGTATACATTTTTCTCCTCTTTGAAGTGATGTGTTTACATATTGCTTCAAAGAAAAATTTGTTGCTAGTATCGACAAAAATTTTCCGATCCGATATGCCCCAGATGCTGATTTCGAGTGATGATGGATATATGCCCCCTCGATCGATAAATCGATGAATTTTTGATTTTTAAATTTTTTTTTTTGATTTTTTGAATTTTGTGATGATTTTGAAAATTTCAGTTCGTTTCAACGATTTATCTCTCGAAAAATGATATAGAACCTACCAACTTTGATGAATTGATTAATTAAGCCCCATTTGGAAAATAAAACAAATCAATTCCATAAAAATCCAACTTAATCACCCTTTAAAAGGTAAAAAGAGGTGGTTTGGAAATCATTTATGCATTTGTAAGTTTGAAAATTTGAGAGAGAGTGATTTTAAGCAACTTTGAGAAAAATGGTGATTCCAATCCAAGCTCATTGGTTCGAGCGTGTGCGATGTCACAACTGTCCAAAGTATATGGACCTTCGGTACGTACCTTGAAAAACCTCCTCATGATTTGTGCATTTTGAATTTTTCTCGTTTTTCACATTTCAAAACTGCTTTTGCGTTTTAGCGTATTAGGTCATCGAAGTGGCACATAGGTAGACTGTAATAGCACAACCTAGTTTTTAGTGAATAGGGTTAGGTTTTTAGTGCATAGGGGTAATTTTGTAGCACATAAGGACTTTTAGTGCATTGATTGCATGAAATAATGTATTTGGTCACTGTAGTAACACATATAGTAATGTGGCACATTTAGGGTAAGATTTAGTGCATCCAAAATAATTTGAGTCCTATTTTACCAAAATCATTGAGTTCTTAACGTTTCATCACTTTAGAGGTATAAAAAATTTCTCACTACCTTGGTCTTGAAAAACAAAGGTTCACTCTAGGTCAGCATTGGGTCAAACATTTCACTCACCCCTCCATCAAATTTCACCTCCCATCTCATCTACCTTTGCAAAATTTTGAGTATGCCAAACACTTTTTGACTTGAACATCAAATCAAACCACACCACCTGCTAACCTAGCTGCTTTGTATGTGAAATGTATCCTTTTCCATGCACTTAGCTAAGTTAGTTATCATTTTTGAACTAGCTCATCTTGAAGGTCACAAGTCTACCCTAAAGATTTCTAAGTTCATAAACATCCTTTATCCCAACATCAAACAATCAAACTTAAGTCAAAAGTGTTGTCCCAAAATGTTTGCAAAGATCAATCTCCATATCATCCACCTTTCCATCCCCCATTATCATCATCACTCCCAAAAGACTTCGAGCATCTCCTCTACTTAGATTTGAGTCAACTAGAGAGTTCAACCATTACAAATCTCAACACACCTCTCCCATCGTTGACCCAAAATCTATGGTTACAACAAGATCACAACACAAGAGAATCATGGAGAAAACTAAAGTCTCATCTACCATTAGTGATCCAAATCCTCAAGAATTTTATTTGAGAAGTTTTGTTACCCCATCGCAAGAACCCTCATCTCCATCAAGACCGTATGATATTGAAGTAGGGAAAAATTTAGTGGAAAATCTTCGCCAATTGGCGAACTGTAGGAATCGGGCAATTCAAAATTGGCAAATTTATCATACCCAATAGGGTTTTCAAATCGCCTAGATTTTACAAACTATCGATCCAATGCATGTCCATTCGCCAATGGTTTTTTTTACGAGGTATGTTTAGGCAATAAATTCACCATAACAGACTATGTGTTTCCAATGGACTGATTAATAGTTTTCCCTGGAATCTTGAGGAACATGTCATAAAACACCAACATATTCGCCAATACTATTAAAACAACATTATATGAGGACCCATTTCGCCAATACTATTAAAACAACATTATATGAGGACCCATTTCGCCAATTAAAATTTACAAATAGTTGCTTGTGAAGACCCATTTCGCCAATTAAAATTTATAAATAGTTGCTTATGAGGACCTATATCGCCAATAATATTTAAAAATAATTACATTTGAGGACAAATTTCGCCTTGAAAATCATAAAGTATCGTTGTATAAGCATGCGGGATTTTCCAAATTTTTAACATACCATTTAAAAATCCGGCAGAATTCGCCAAATATGGATTGATATAAATAAAATTGAAATTGTTATTTATTCTTACACATTTTGTTTGGTTATGAGGTTCTACTTCTCGATTCAGAAGTCAGCGAAATCCGAAAACATAAACTCAAAGGTGAGTGATCATTTCTTCATACTGTTATTAGTTATTAGTTATAATAATAATATTTCTTTATCTATTTTCCATTCTTGCTTCATTCTTAAACATGATTTTGAGTAGTGAATGGGATCTATATTCTCTATCAGTCTATCCTTCTTAAACAAGAAGACATTTTTTTCTAGCTTTTATTCGAAGTGAGATATCAATATGTCAAGCAACAAGGGTAAGACTCCTGAGGGTAATGAAGAGACTGGGAGGCCATCAAAACACCCAAAACATGGAGGTACCATATAGTCTTACTTTGGAATTGGAAAAGCTTCTAATCCATTAGATCAAGGTGGAGCTACATCATCAACTCTTCCACCAAATATTATTGAAGATGGCATTGACAATACCTCATCGCCACTGGAAGGTCAAGGTGAGATTGTCATTGAGTTAAATCAAAATGTATCAAATGAGGATGGAAATACCGTAGAAGATGTTCCAAGGGATACCTTGGTTAGCCAGAATGAGATAATTGATTTGGATGAGGATGATGTTGGTAGCAAGAAAAGAAAAGGAAAATCAAAATTGGGGTGCGAGTGGGAAATGACAAGGAGTTTTCAACTTGGTTGGTTGTTGAAGTACCCATTCCTTGAACCAGTGGAGGTATCAAATGAAAATGATATTGAAAGGGCAACAAAGGTCAAATGTAAGATTTGTAGTTGGAAATGTGGAAGAGACAAGATGATGAAACTAAAGCTTGTCACTATAGAAAATCATATCGGTAAAGTTTATGAAAAAAAATCATAGACGGAAAGGAAAAATCAGTCGTACGATGGAAATAAAAGGAAGAATGTCTTCATGTTAAGTATGCCATAGATTATGGAGAGCATAACCATAGAATTTCGAAGATTAAAAAATGTGAAGGTACACTTGAGACTCATTTTGGAAAAGCCATGGCAGCAATAAATTTGTCAAAACTATTCAAATGGGTGTTGTTTTTCATATTTTGTCTAGGGGGCGTCCTATGATAGACTACCCATAATATTTTGACTTATTATCTTATTTGAGTGTTCACCACTTTCCCTTCTGACATTGGTCTGTAAACGTTGGATGGGAATGGGCGAACTGTCTAGCTGCAATGGAAAAGAAAGATTTAAAGGAGAAAGTAAAAGAGTCAAATTTCATTGCATTATCTTTAGATGAAGTTACTACGGTAGAAAATACTTCTTGGGTTTGTATGCATTTGTATACTGTAGAACAACATGTTCACCAAGCTCATCTTCTTTGTGTTCATAAAATGAAGGACAATTCAACATCGCAAAATCTATTTGAACTAGTCAAGAAATATTTAAATTAAATTGTAGGTATGGATGAGTTGATAATTGCCAAAAAGTTGGTGTGTGTAGGAGCTGATGGAGCTGCAGTGATGCAAGGTCAAAGGAGCAGTGTTTGCACAAATTTACAAACTACTTGTGCAGCATACATGCTTGGCATTCACTGCATGGCCCACAAAATGAATTTAGCATTCAAAATTGTAAGCAAGTTTCTTATAGTATCAAACGTTGAAAATCTAGTTTGTGAGATCCACACATAATTCTACCGAAGTCCCAAACGTTTCCTTGAATTTCAACATTTTGCTGAGGGAATAACCCTGGAAACAAGCTTCTCAAGGATGTCGATACCAGATGGATCTCCCTGCATGGACCAGCACAACGAGTTCTTTCAGAATATCAATCCTTGATTGGAGTGATGTACGAGCATCACAACACAGTAGACAAAGCTCCTGACCTCTTACATAGGTTAAGCGATATAGAGACACTCTTGACTTTAGCTAGTCTTCTCCCCATGCTGGATGAGACAAGCAATCTTGTGAAGAAATCCCAAGACAAAACTATGTATATTTATGAATATTCCAATCTACGTAAACTTACATGCTTGGCCCTCGATCATCTATATCTAGATCTAACATAAGAAGGCACAAATTATTTGATGTGGCAAAAAATTACTGATTTGAATAATCTTGATAATTATTTATAGTTTAATGCAAGCAGGAACTTATGTATCTGTGTACATAGATATGAGATACCAATGTACCATTGTAAGACAACCAAACGCTCTAGTAGAGAAGTACCTGTTAATGAGGAATATTTTAATGGCATTGTTAAATCTGTTATTGATAATTTGAAGGAAATTGCAAAATATCTTTCCTCAAAGATTCATGAAAGATTCCCTCGACATGAAATACTTGAAGCCATGGGTATTGTGTATCCTAAATTTTAAGTAAACTGAGATAACCCAAAATATTTTCATGATCAAGTAAAAATCTTGATCGAACAGTTTTCAAAAGAGGTAATATACAATGAGCACACAATAGAAGGAATTTTAAATGAAAATAAGCTTAGAAAGCAATGTAGGAGTTTTGCAACAACTATGAGGGACTAGTATAAATCTATGGGCAAGGAGATGGCCTTTGAACCAGGATCAATAAAAAAGGTTTGGACAAGCTTAGGTCAGAGTGAAATATTGTGTGGTTTGATGTCTGAATATTTCAAACTTGTTGATTTATGTCAAACAATGATATTGGGGTCGGTGGAGGATGAGAGAGTTTTCAGTATATTGGGGTTTTTGAAATCAAAGTTAAGAAACAAATTGTACAAGAATTTGGAAAATTGCTTGAGGATGAAAGGAACTACGTTTAATGTCAAGAAAATTCCTTTTGAAAGGGCACTCGCAATATGGAGGTCCACATGTGAAAGAAGAGGGACCGGGTTGTGCAACACAAGCTCTCCAATTCCAATAGCCACCGGTACTGGTGGTAGTGGTAGTGGGACTGGGCCTGGGACAGATGACAATGATATTGAAATTGACACAAATCAAACAATGAATGTTGAATTTGAGACACAGGCCAAAGAAAGTGAAGAACAGACTCAGAATCAAGATGACTCTTTTACTTTATCTCAAGATGAGCATCGGTTTGAGGACCCTGACTCCATTTGGGAAATGGAAGAGAATTAGCAAGTTTTAGGTATTTTTACTGCACTTCATGAATCAGTTTCCATTGTTCCAAAGTCCAAATTGTAGTTGATGATATTTTATATGTATTCAATGAACATTGAAATTGTGAATCATTGCACTTCATGATATCTTATTTTATATTGCACTCAAGCATTGCATGAATCATATTCCAAACTGTAGTTGATGATTTTTTATATTGTATTCAAATAAATTGTGAATCATTGCACTTCAAGATATTTTATTTTATATTGCACTTCATGATATTTTATATTATATTGCACTTTATGAATCATATGCCAAAGTCAAACTGTAGTTGATGATATTTTATTTTGTATTCCATCATCCATGAAATTGTGATATTAAAATTTAAATTTGAACTCTTAAAATAAAATTTAATTTTTATTTACAAAGAAACTAGCCTCCACTGAGTCCACCCCACTTATCTTCCACATATAAATAATCCTAGAAGATTTCGCTTAGGGTAGAAGAAAAAAGGAAAAAACTTGGAGTTCTGACGTAGCAAAGGTCGGTGGACTATGGAGGCGACTCGATGAGACTCACATAAGTACTTTAGACCCAACTGAGAAGCTATTTTAATCAAAAGCTTAATATTTAAATAATGGAAGAAAGTACAGACAAACCCAAAGCTAAAAAATAGAAAACCAAAAAGACTAAGACTTTGGATCAACTGGACATTCAAAATCCTAAGAGACTCCTAAATGAAGACCTAATAGATCAATGCCCTGGGTCGGGGCTGAGACCCAAGAGGAGTGCTCAAATGAATCCTTCCATGGATTGACTATTGGAAAAACATAAGGGCTTAGGGGATATTTGGACACCGCAACGAGGGTACGACCTCTTCATGTACCATTACAAAAAACAATTTAGGTTTCAACCAGTCTGCAATTTGTGGAGGTTGAACCTGGGAAGACTTGTGGTGCCCATTGTGTTTGTGAAAGCATAGCTAATTAAAGCTCTTGCTATTAGATATTATCTCAAGAAAATAACTATTCAATCACATGGCAGGGGTGACATGCTTGTTATTTCTAGGGATCTCATTGATAATATATTTCAGTTAGAGTGTTCACTGAATTTATCTTTCACGGTCAAAGATCTCTTGACAGAGTATCGCCACATGGATACCAACTATAAGAGATGGAAATTACCTTTGCATAGGCCCAAGGATGAAGGAGGCCAACTCAAGAGGTTATCTACTAGTGAAAACCCTCCTTTCCATGAAGATTTGTTCGAAGAGTATTTCTAATACACCTATTATTCAGTTGGTTAGGTTTTGGGAGTAGAGGTTCTACCTCTCATGTCGATTTCCCCAATGGTCTTAGTTGCAGACATACAAAGCAAGGATGCCAGGCCATTTGAATATGCTAGCTACTTGGCCAATGCCCTACATCAAGGGCTTGAAAAGATTAACAATAATAATGATAATATTAATTTTGAACACTATTCTTTGCTTATGCATTTGCTTTTGTATGAGGGACAAGTCAGAGGGGTTTGGAGTGAAGAATTAAGGATAAAAGATATAGATGAAAATGGAGATTTTAAACCTATACAAATGTGGACTTCATTGTGGGACAACCGGTATGGTAGTTCTCATTACCTTTATTTTGAAGAATTTTTTGTAAAACCATTGATGAAGTTGTTGGGATATCCATGCAATTATAACCTATCCCCAGAAGTACAAAGATTTCTAAGACCAAAGGAAAATGACAGAAGAAATAAAGTGAATCATAACTCGGGAGACTAGTATGCTTTCCTTGATTGTACAGTGATAAGGATTTATAGGTTCAAAGGGGCTCCACACTTGATGCCACGAGTAGTTCCTGACCAAATTTCTTATTTATAAATTGTGAGGGAATTGGAAAAATCTAATTCCAAACACCTCAAAGGACATAGAAAACAATCAATTATGCCCAACACTTTATGTTTTGGAGACTTTACAGTGGTTTCCAATGAAGGATATGGAGAAATTGATGGAAAATTAGCACAATACAACCTACCTCTAGGTGATGTAAGGAAAGAATTTGATGCATAAGGGTTTATTCACAAGGCAAGATTATTGCAAGGGTTACTAGGGTATGAACATTTGTTCTCAATCGAAGATGTCATAAGAAACCATGATGAGGCTTCCACCAAGGAAAGAATGGCCATCTATAACAAGATTATGCTTGCAGAGGAATGGAAGAGAAAAAATGTCCCATCCTATTCAAAGGCATTTGGTGAGATACAAGATCCTTTAACAAGAATTGAGCAACTCATCACTCATATCAATGAACTAGTAAAGGATGTTCCCCCAATTGTTTTTGATGCACCTCATGCAACCTATTCAGGAGTACAAGCTGAAGACATAGAGCCCTTGGATTACATACCTTCACAACCTACTCTTGAGGTATGTTTTTCTGTAGATACTGATATAAGTGAAGAAGAGAAGGGTGATGAAGAGGGTGAGCAGGTCAAACAAATAAGTGCTCTTGTGATTGCAGAGTATGAGCCCCCTCAAGAGAAAAATATTGTCATATTTGAGGCATCAGATGAACTATCTAATGATGTGAGGGCCAAGGTTGGACAAAGTTTATTTCTAACTGTGATTTTGTTAAATCTTTTGAATTTAAATAATTTATTTATGAATATAAAGGAAGATAAATGAGACAAAAGATATAGGATATCACTCCTGAACAGGAGGCAACCGCTCAGGAGGAATTGAAAAGGGAGGTAGATAAGGAAATGGAGTCCATCACTCCTGAAAGAGGAAGGGAATTGCTTCAAGAATTTGGAGTGTTTCTCCTACTAGGGTGGGATATTAGCTCTTCAATTGTATTTGATAGCTTCGAAAAAAGAGGGGATAAGACAATGAACTTAACATAAGAAGCAAGTGACAAAATGTATTCAGGATCTAGGTACAACCCAGATGAAGCCACCTTGCTTATTTGGTCACTGTATCCCCATGATAAAAGACCTGCTATAATTAGTAATCCAAACCAAGTGTTTGGAAATCTCTTGGTTCAACGAGTAGGGGATACCAACCCTATGGAGACAACAAAATTGAACATAAATGTGGCAAAATTTACCAAAGCACAGATCGAAAAATTGATTAAGGAAAATGAAAAACTGAAAAAGGAGCTAGCAAATCAGAGAGAAAGAACATCTTCCTCCTTCACATCAAAGTTGTACTCCCTGTGGCTTGAAAAAGATAAGAGAGTGCTTGATGTAGCCTATTGGAAGAATTGCCATCTGAAATCCCAAGGGAAATGCAAAGAATTGGAGAAAGAAGTGAAAACCATCAAATATAACACTGTATCCGAAATGATAAAAGAAAGATTTATAAAATGATGAAGTGTGCTGATAAATATTGGAAAGTATTCAAACAGAAACACATTGCATTGGTGGAGAATGAATGATTGCAACCTAGAATGATGGAGAAAAAAAGGAGCTCGTAGATAAGAATGTCATGAAAGGACAAATATTGCTGACATATAACAAGCTGGTAGAATCACATAATGGATATCATAATAGGCTTAGGGAAGATTTTGACTACTTTGATTCAGTCTCGACACTTCATAATGGAATTGGAAATCTATGAGAATATGATGATTGGAAGGAAGAGCTTGTTGGGCTTCTAACTACTATGTTGCAAGAAATAAATGATGAGGATATGGTTTCACAAAATACTCATAAGCAACTCAAAAAAATAATGTCTATAGAATATGATATGAAAGAGGAAATCTCTAACATGGACACCTATGTTGAACATGAGTACATCCATCACCTCTTTGCAGTCAATTTGTTTATTATCCAAATAATAGATGTGTTAGAATTAGATTCAATCGGACAACCATCTGATTTAGAGTAAGAACGCCGACCGACAACATGATTAGTGCCCTATCATGGAGTAGAATCTTTGAACAGATCTTAGGTGGTCATGGGCTTCTTCTTGGAGATTAAAGGATCAGTGCATTCACCTGTGAAATTGTTTTATTTATAATTTGAGTTATGTTTAGTTGTCAAACGTCATGAATTTTTGTAAGGGGTTTGTAGCTTGTTGCCTCTCATATATAAGAGAGATCAAGACTTGAATAGGAGATGATCACATCATTTTTAATTAGACTTTAGAGTAGAAAATAGTAAGAAGATAGATAATAGATTGCACCAATTCGCCCATCCATCTCATATCATAAACTATTTTTATAATGTATATCATTTGAACTTTGAAGATCAATACAATGGAGAAGGTTACACATAATTAATGATTTTCTTTCGAGTGTTCAACTGTTGTGGATTCATATGCTTATATGTTATTAACTTATTTGGCTGTCTCCATAATGGCTATTTATGTTATTCAAATTGAGTGTGTGGAAGTACATTTAATTTGTTAGTACATTGAATTTGAATTCTTTGGGAATAGGGGCTGTGACCATGGGGTTTTATATTTATTTATGGACATGATCAAGTAGTAATGTGGGCCACACAATAGATCTTGTCACACAAATCTCTGCAATTTGTGCTAATCATAAAATCAAATGTAGTGTATTTTTGCAGTATGTGGGATGTGGGTGAGGTGTAAGTTGGTGGATACTGATAAGGATTTTAGTCCCAACATAATAGAAGCTAACAACTCAACATCCATAACTTAGAAGCTCTATTGAGAAGTAAATATAATGAGCTAATAGTTCAACATCCGTAACTTGGAAGCTCTACCAAGAAGTAAATATAATGAGCTAATAGTTCATCACCTTATAGTTCAAATGATAAAATAAATAATACAGATAATTAAACATAATCATATTACTGAAGTCTGAATTTGAGATTTTTAATTGATTTTCACATGAAGGAGTACATATTGGCATTGGCAATGCAAAATCTTGCCAATGCCCAAAGACAAGTTTGCATAGAGCTGAGTTGGAACTTGGAAACTCATATTATCAAAGCTTGAAAATTAAAAATCAAGTCACTGTATCACCTTTTCTAGAAACTTCCACTCTTCAGGTGGTGGAATTTCCATTTGTTCTAACTAATGTTGTTTGACTTGAAGTTTTGTTAACATTTCATGATTGTAATTGGAAGTGGAACTTGTCTTGAATTCTTTAGTCAATTTTGTATTCAAGGTTATCAGTGTTCTGATGGAATCCAAATAGTTCACATTTGAGTTCTGAGGAAACTGGTCCAAATAAATCTTCCTTGCACCTTCCATCTTATTTCTGAAACCATCCTTTCTAATGAATCGGTCATTTGTGTCAAAAGCCTCTAGAAAACCAAGCGCCATGAAGTTCCTTACCTTATCATCCACCACCTTCATCTTGTCTACAACCAAATGCAAATATTCCTTTGTTCCACGCATTCTCAAACACTTTTCAATGATAGATGACAACTTCATTGAGGTCTCAATCTGATTATTAATCCCTTTTGATTTCAAATCATTGCCACTGGCTTTGTAGACTTTTTGTAGAACTTGATTTGCAGATTTCTCTAATTCCAGCACATTTTTGTTGTCCACTAAATATTTGCTGAGCTTTTTATAATGTTGTCTGATAGCATCAATCAATTGAAACATGTCACACAAATGATCAGACCTCTGCATTATTTCATCCCAGATCTTTTGTTTCATATGCATCACTGTATCTCTACAAAATGTAGATAACTTATTTTGACCAGACTTAATTTCAGCTCTATCTCCAATCTTTCATTTGTTTTTCTCCGTTTCTCCAATTTTTGTTCCCACTGCGCATTTCCATTTGCAATGCTTAGTCTTAATTTTTCTGAAGTGGGTTTTTCCTCATCATATTTCTTGGTGCTCTCATCTAGCCTTCGCTTCAGGTTATTCACTTCTCTCTCATTTGGTTTATCCTCTTTGGTTGTTGATGTAGAGGCAGATTTTTTTATTCTTTTTTCTAATTCATTGCTCTTGTTATCTGCTGCTTTCCTCTTTGCTTTCTCATTTGCTAGGTCTGCCTGTAACTTTTCTATTTGGGTCTACAACCTTTTCTTCTCTCTTTCTTGCTTTAGCAATTATGTGTACACCAATTCATTGTTCTTCTTTGATACATTAATTTTGTTAGTATTTTTTAGGCCAGAAAAATCCAATTGAAAATTGGTTAGCTGGTATTCAAATCGATCCATCTGATTTGTTGGTTTGTTTTGAACTATGGGAACAAAAATTGTGTACTCCATGATTTCTTTATTTGTGTGAAATGTAGGTAATACCATGGTTGTTGCAGGCTCTAAAGTTACATCAGACACACTCTCCTTTAGTTGCTTCTTTTCTTTTTTATTCAAATCTGATTTCTTTTTAAAATCTTCAATGAAATAATAACCTAGGGAGGCAGGAACAATGGAATGCTTGAATGGTGAAGGAATAGGAGTATTTTCAGTTGCTAATGATGTCACAACCACACTAACTGGAATTGGGGGGGTGCCTGGAAATAACTCCTTTGTGGTAGATCCACTGATAGTGTGACTTGGACCTGTCAAAATCCTTTGCCTCTTTTGATTGCCTTGATCACCTAGTGTTTCTATGGTATCTTGTATTGTTTTCCTCTTATGTGTAATTTTTTGTTGTAGCACATGTTGACCACTACTAGTACTACTACCCATACCATCGCCACCAATGGTACTCCCAGTTGCACTAAGCTCTCCACCATGGGCATGTCCTAGTTGTGATTGTATCTGACCATGAGGATGAGGATTAGAAGCTCTAACCAATTGAGTTTGACTTGTATGCCCTTGGTCTACTTTTTCACCTCCAAGGCCAAGGCCAAATTTACCAACTAGTTTTCTATGCTCAACATCTATTACCATCCAAGGGCCTTGTCTTTGGGACCCCAAAGGACCACCTTCATAACCAATTTTTTCAAGTATGGCTACTCCTGAAGTATATGCTGAAGCATATGCTTCTTTTGCGGCCTCACTTAAACCAGGTTTGTAATTGGAATGGATTTGTTCTACTTCTTCCCTATCATCATTAGATTCATCATCACTTTCTTTGTTTCCATGTTCATCGAGATGCTCTATATTCCACAATTTTCTAAACTCTTTATCTTATTTGTTAGCTCCATACCCTGCAAGAGCTCTTGGATCACCTAGGTCCTTTGTCATAGACCAAAAGGATGTAATTTTTTATTGTGACCAATTTTTATTTGTAACTTCATTCTCTAGAGAACCTGGAATTTTTACTCTACTAGATGTTTTATCACCTTTTTCATAAAAAAATGTTGTATGTCTTGATTGCCTTTCGGTGTAATGCCATAATTTATGCTGACAATTGTTCAAAAGAAATACCATTCTCAGCAACACTTTTCTCCATTGCTATTTTTACCTCATCCCAAGAATCCTTGTTTCTCAACTTTTCAAGCAAGGGTTTACTTTGATGTTGAATTCTACTTGCAACATTCCTATTGGCCACAATCATTGATTAAATGACATCACATGGATCATATTGCCAGTGAAAAATATCATCAAAGTCAATTTTTTTAAAAAGATTATGTGCCACACTAAATTCTTTTCTCTCGAATGTGAACCCTCCACATGAAAAAGGCAAAGAAGGAAATAAGGTCTTCTTTTGCTGACTGAGAAAGTGTAGTTCATCAACACTCTACACCTACCTTACATATTCCAATGCAAAAACCCTTTCTGTCACATGTATTGGAATTTTGTATGGCTATACTCCCAATCCATAAAATCTTAGCACAATATATTCTTCCATTAAGTACCAATCAGCCAATTGTATTTCTTTTCCTAGTTGCATGCAGTTTCTACATGACATAAGCAATCTAGGCATTGGAGTATTTGTAATTTCTTGATGCAATGGAGCCAAAAATTAGTCTACAAAATGACTATAGTTCCTTCAAGAATCATGCATCCTTATCTCAGTGGTCCATTCATATACTTGAGCCATTTTATTTTCCTCTGCATTACTATAGGGCTGAATCTGAAGCTTGTTGGTCTGAAACTTTCCTCTAAATTTGAATAGAAAAAGATAACACAAGTAGGTTGTCAACCTAAATGTCTTGGTGGAACCTGCTTTAATCATTAAAAAATGTTTATGCATGGATTCTACAATGTGTTGAATATAATTATATTTGACATGTTCAACACCATAATGGATATTAAATATCGTTTCAAGGAGGCTTGCACCCATTTCCAAATTGCTATCCAGACCGAGGCAAAATGCTAGCATGGAAATAGTATTATGAAACCATGGTTTAAAAATATCCAAATTATAAGGAGGCTTATGATCAACTTTCAATTTGTTTCTATCCTGAACTATTTTATTTAATAAATAGATTTTCTCCTTTTCTTCCACTACTTCATAATCACTAGCAAGCTTTTCTAAGTCAATGTGGTTGTATCCAAATTCTTCGGTTGTAAAACCCAACACTTTTCAAAGTTCTTCTACATTAATGGATAAAAATTGTTCTTGGCTATCTTTATTAACAATTTCTCTTTTCTTATCATCATAATTTTTGGCACAGACCATGATAAATTTTGGGCAAGGGAAAACCTCATGTAACATCATGCACCCTAATCCAGTTACCCACGGTGCATTGATACTATTAACTTGCGTTTGCTTTGCAACCTTATTCTGAGATGAAAATCTAAGTTCTGAGGTATGCCTACCATATATTTCAGGATCATAAATATCATGGTACCCATCAGTGAAACCTGAGGTTTTAAGCAATTCTGCATAATGCATTTTTTATCGGACATTGCTCCAGTGGTACTGGTGGTAGACATGCTTATACAATGTGAAGTTGTGAAATTTGAATTCCCTAATACCTATTAGTCCTCCTTAATTTTAATGAATTCTTAAGTCTCTAAACCCAAACTTCAAACTTTGAAAAAATAAGATTTTAAGAAATGTCAAACGATGAAACGTAGCCGTATGAATTCTTTTACTTACCTAGATTTTGAGTCTCGACTCTTGAAAACTGGAATGGATTTGTTGGAAGTGGAACTATGAAATCCAAAATATGGTGGTGCACTTCAATGAGAAATCTAAAGAGTGAAGATCGAAATCTCCCCATGTGCTGACCCTCTCACTTAAAAAAAAATCACTGTACAATTTCAAAGTGCAAAGTGCTTTAAATGATTTTTTTTCTCGTAATTGGAACATTAAAGTCAATGAAATATTTTAGGTCTACAAGACTAAAAGTTGAAAATTCTTAACCGTTGATCTTTCTAAATCTAACGGTTATAGGGTGATTCCAGAGGTTTAAGTTGGGAAGCCCATCGCTCTGTGCATTGCATTACGGAATGTAACTGCTACCATACATCAAATTTTCATCCAACAGTTGAAACTTGAGTAATTTATGATATTAACTTAAAACGATAAACATGACACGTGTTTTAAAGTTGTTTTAAACTTTTTTGCGCTAGGATTGGCATCAAGGCGAAAGGGTCGGTAAATTAATGTTGCAAAGGACTTGAAAAAATCTCACCATGTGCTGACCCTCTCACTTAAAAAAAATCAGTAATCACTTGACATTTGACACTTAGTAGTACAAAGTGCTTTAAATGCTTTGTTTCTTGAAATTGAAACATTAAAGTGAATGAAATGTCTTAGGTCTAGAAGTTGCAAATTCTTAATCTTAACCGTTGATCTTTCTAAATCTAACAGTTATAGGGTGATTCCAGAGGCTTAAGTTGGAAAGCCCATCGCTTTGTGCATTTCATTACAGAATGCAACTATAACCATACATCAAATGTTCATCCAACAGTTGAAACTTGAGTAATTCATGATACTAACTTAAAAAAATAAACATGACACATGTGTTTTAAAGTTGTTTTAAACTTTTGTGCACTAGGATTGGTATCAAGGCCAAGGGGCTGATAAATTAATGTTGCAAAGGACTTGAAAATATATCACTTTGTGCTAACCCTCTCACTTAAAAAAAAGCAACAATCACTTGAAAATTGACGCTTAGTAGTACAAAGTGCTTTAAATGCTTTGTTTCTCAAAATTGGAACATTAAAGTGAATGAAACATCTTAGGTCTACAAGTTGTGAATTCTTAATCTTAATTGTTGATCTTTCTAAATCTAACGGTTATAGGGTGATTCCAAAGGTTTAAGTTGGCAAGCCCATCGCTCTGTGCATTTCATTATAGAATGCAACTACAACCATACATCAAATGTTCGTCCAACGACTGAAACTTGAGTAATTTATGATACTAACTTAAAAAAATAAATGTGACACATGTGTTTTAAAGTTGTTTTAAACTTTTGTGTGCTAGGATTGGCATCAAGGCGAAGGGGTCGGTAAATTAATGTTGTAAAGGACTTAAAAAAATCTCCTCATGTGCTGACCCTCTCAGTGTTTCACTTAAAAAAAAATCACTTGACACTTAGCAGTACAAAGTGCTTTAAATGCTTTTTTTCTCAAAAAATTGAAATTGGAACCGTTGGTCTACAAGTTACATATTCTTAACCATTGATCTTTCTAAATCTAACCGTTATAGGGTGATTCCAGAGGTTTAATTTTGCAAGCCTATCACTCTGTGCATTTTGATTTCATTATGAAATGCTTTTTGTGTGAAGAGTCATAGTGTAGTTTCTTTTTCTGTCGAGAATTTTCAGTGCAGAGCCGAATGGCCAGTTCTTCCAAGCTTTGATTTTATGATGAATGAAAATTATAGAAATTTGTGTGACAAGATCCATATTATAGCCTACATAATTACATTGCATCCATAAACATATTTGAAATAATGTACTTGTAGTCCTTCCCCCATTCCTAACAAAAATCAATACCATAGGCATCGGCCAAACAATCCTTTATCGGTAGAACCCCCATCACAGCCCTGCTGATGGCTCGAAGACTCATAAGGTGCACTCCCCAATATACCAATAGAGTCAACAAAAGTAAGCACATCGTTGTAACACATAAACATTGGTGGAACGAATGATTGCATTCCCCCGATGGCCTGCTATAACCATGAATTATTAAGTGCATATTGCGTAAAGTATATTACTTAATTTCTCAAAGGAAAAAAACTAATTTGAATATATTAATAGACAGTGAAGTTCTGAACTCAGAAAACAACTTTACTGTAAGTGTAAATGAATAACGAAGAATAACACAACATAATCATTTATTTTATTTCAATTGAATTTCAATGTCACATTATTACATATCTTTTTAAAGACGAGTAGCTGTAGATCAGACAAGCTCCTATTTTGTATAAATAACATATGTCAGTGTATCACTTTAGTATTTTACATAGACACAATTTAATAATTTATTCCAAGTTGTTGCTCGCTACAATGGATTACAAATTGATTCCAATTTCCAAGCTAATTTGCTGAAAACTTACTACAAATGTAACTCTAAAAATAAATGCATGATTCCAAGCTTCTGTTGGTGACAATGTAATATAAATGTGGCTCTAAAAATAAATGCATGATTCCAAGCTTCTACTGGTGGATTTGCCAACCATACTAGGGAAAGGGGGTTCTAATCAATCTAGGGAAATGGGAGCCGTGAAGATACAAAATGTAATTATCCCCTTTAAGAACCAAAGTCATGCAGAAGATGTAATACAAATGTCTCTTTGAAAATAAATGCATGGGTCTTGCTTGGCCAACCATGCTGGGGAAATGGGAGCTATTAAAATACAAGAGAAGAAGCAAATCTGCTCCCATATTTTGCACGTAGCTTCCATGCACTGGTATAGCACTTACCTCCATCAGAGCTCCTCATCCTGGCTCAAAACCTGTTTGAGAAGTCAGGTTAACCAAATCAACGTCTTTCCAATTCCACCCATTCTGAACTTGAAGGAAATTCATCTTTTACTAATTACTCTATAACTACATAACTATAGGCAGGAGAATTTACAATATCCCTAATACCACATCATTTTCTTCGTGAATCCTTATTAACCCTAGAAAATAAAAACCCTTATGAAAATATCCAATATTCACTGAATCAATATCCCTATTTATGGGCCACCAGTGTTGCTACTAGCTTGTACAATCAAAATATTTAATTTGATTGATGTCTAGCTACATGCCAACTATACCTCAAGCTGACAAGCTGTCAAAATCACCAGTGCCACTCAAAGTTCAAATGATATGAAATCATTACAAATCTTGTTTCATTAAAGCTATGAGTTATCCAAGAAATTGCTTTGAATGTTCATATCATATATGGTATTATTCATCGCCACTTCCAGCACTAGCAGTACACCAACCACACTTTCTTCAAAAATATTGAGAATTTCAATTAAATGAAATGTACAACATTGAGGCAGTGAAAAGAAAAAATGAGTGATGAGCGATGGGAGATGGGCGTTTATCTTGCCACATGTCCACATCTAATGGTTCTAGTGTTATTCTGAAGGTTTCAATTCACAAGTCTAATTTTTTAGAGATTTACTTTTGGAATGCAACTACAGTTTTCCATCAAACATTCATTGAATGGTCCCTATGATTTTTCGTTGGCATATCCGTTTATTTTGCCACTGGATTTTTTATTTATTTTGATATTTTTTTTAATTCACCAATGAAAATATATTTTTTCTTTAAAAAAAGGTTTTAATCGGCAACAATTTTTTTTTCTGTTTTGAAAACAAGATTAATTCGCCAATGGAAAAAAAATTCTGGTTTGAAAAATGGCTTTAATCGCCAATGAAAAATATTTTATTCGATTAAAAAAATTTGCAATTAGCCAAGATTTTCCATAGACTTCCAAGGATTATAAAATATTCGTCAATTGGTATTTTTTTTTTCCCGAAAACAAAAAATTTTGCCAATAAAATTAATATTTTTTATCAAGAAGTATATAGGATTCGCCAGGATTTTACACCTTTGCTGGGGGGGGGGGGAGTTTATTAAAGTTTTCCCTGGACTGAAGACGCCATGAATAACCCATTTGGACTTACTAGGGAAGAAATCATGGAATATCAAGCCTTAGAAAATGTGGCTCCAAAGTCCCCATATTTTGATGCACAATCATTGGCACAAGGCTTGACTCCATCTATGGTTCAACCAACTCCATCCCTTGTGCCAAATTAACCCTTAAAATCTAGTCTTGCAACTTAGCTAGGAACCAACCTTGGTCTCACTTCATGTCTAGGAACAAACTCAACTATAGGTATTCACAACATAACCATTCCATTAACTGTCAACACAAGCTAGATACCAACCTTTGGCAAACAAGTTACATTCCATTATGCCACAATGACCTCAACATTTCAAGCACCACCATCTTCATCCATCACCACAAATACCCCAAGTGTGCCTAACATTACACAAGGTAATGTGAACTAAGTACCTCAAGTGGGAAAACAAGGGCAAGATAACACTCTCACACAAAGTTAACCCTTGACAAGTGGTTCCAACAACCCCATTGACACATCGAAACAAGTGGTTACCCAAGCTACTCAAGTCTATCCACCATTCACATCAAACCCATCTATCATCAAACCAAATCAAAACAACACCTTGGTTATGAATCCCATCAACCAAGGTAATACCTTGGTCACACCTCAAATACAACAAGGGGACCTTTTTAATCAATGGACTCAAGGTCGTAGTATTCCATTACCATTGAAAAATATAATGGCATCATCCTCATCATTTCCCACAGTCCCTCTCACCATGAAAAATCAATTGGGACCTCAAACTTACATTCCTCCATCTCAATCCACCATCTTGCAAGGAATGTTGAACCAAGGGAACCCACAACCTCTCATCAACAATATGCAACACACTCAAAACATCAGCACCCAAAACACATTACAGAAGTCCCAACAACCACCTAATCCTACATTTCAAGCACATGCCTTAGCTTTACAACAAGCACAACAGGTTATCAACAAGCCCTCACAACACAACAACAACAACAAGAAGTTTCCTTAGTAGTGCAACAACAACATCAAGCCCAACAAGCCACCTTAGTCGCGCAGCAACAACAAGAAGCAACCTTAGCAACACAACAACAATAACAAGACTATCAAGCTTCCTTAGTCATGCAACAACAACAAGAAGCCACCTTAGTAGCGCAACAATAAAAACAACAAGCACAACAACAAGACCTCATGGCACAACAACAACAACAAGCCTTACTAGCTCAACAGTATGCCCAACAATAACAACAACAAAGTTCCTACTATAACCCTCAACACAACATCGTCAACCTGAACACGTTAGGAACATATACATCCACACCTCAATCACCTTCACCATACACCTTATACAACATGTCATCATATCAGAATCTTGTGCACAACCCATTCGTCATCTCAACATATGTTCCTCCACCAAACCCGCAAGATGATCTAGCATCACAACTCAAAGCATTATCACAAGAAATGTAGGATTTTTGAATGGGAAAGATAAAGAATCCCCATACACAAAATTTATGCCCATATCCATTCGATCGAAACATAGAAATGGTACCATTCCCTCCTAGTTTTGAAGTCCCAAAATTTGATAAATACAAAGGGAGAGGAAGTCCTATGGACCATATCAAGGAGTTTAATGTCATGTGTATGGAGGTGGCCTACAATGATTCTTATTAATGTGCCTCTTCCCTCAAAGTTTAACAAGTCGTGCCATGGATTGGTTTTCTCAATTGCCTCGAGGCATTCAAACTTTCCAAGAAATCATTGACAAATTCATAGATCACTTCTCTTTTAATCTTGACATGGACGTTAGTCTAGAAGAGTTGTACACTCTAAAAAAAAGGAGAATATTTTGTCGATTTATTGCAAAGATGGAGGCAAAGATCTAGCAAGAGCTAGTTTCCTCTTCTTGAAGAAACAACAAGTGGGTATTATCATAGCAACTCTAGACCCTGATCTATCCTTCCACTTGAAAATGCAATGCATCACATATTATGATGAGCTTGTCCCTAGAGCCCTTAACATCGAAAGAGCCCTAATCTCACAAGGAAACACACAAGTGTATAAAGACAATCGACCATCCGCTAGTTTTAACAAAAAGCCCTGCTATTGGGCCATTGAACCCCAATCCTACACCTACACAAACATGGCAAACAAGAACAATATTAGATCAATATGCAAGTTAGAATAAGAATTCCCCATGAAATCCATCTACAAATATTCAAAGTAGAAAATGAATGAAGAACAATACAAACAACTATGTTAAATCCCAATTTAAACAATGCAAACACTTGATCCCATGGGGGAATTGGTGCCACTTATGTGTAGAAATTGGTCCTTTCCCAACTCCTTTGTAAGCTTTGATGATTTGACCCACTTGATGGTGAAGAACTATGTGATTCCTTGAGAAAACCTGCAAATAACCTAGCTATGGTGATGACAACTGCTCAAGAAATGCTATGAAATTGCTCTAAATTGAAGATAATAACTTTTCTCTCAAATTGTGGATGATGAATGAGAGGAAGAGTCTATCATTTATAGATTTAAAATTGGAAGAATGAGCAAAATTTGAGCAATGTGGGATCATTCAACATCCAATGGCCAAGTGCCACTTGTCAAGATGTGAATGGCTTAAGGTTGTGCATATTTTGATGAAAGTGCCAATAAATGTTATTAGGTGGAATTTGAAATTAGTGAAATTATTGTTTGGAGAGGGAAGAAAATGGAGTTATGACCACTTGGCTCAAGGCAAAAGGACTTGTAAGGTGAAATAAATGCCTTGTTGGAAGGACCAAGTCCACTTGAATTTGAATTCAAATTTGAGGGAATATTCCCCTTTTATGTCATGTTGAGAGAAAATAGAGATTTAATAAATGAATTAAATCTATTTTAATGTGCAAGTGGTAAAAGCTAGAGGATGGGACATGATTTAAGATTAAACTAATCAAAGATTGATTAATGTAATGAGGAATTAGAAGATGTGACAATTTAGACTTAAATTTATGAATTGATTTAAATCAAATTGAGAGGAAGGTTTAAATAAATAAATGTTTTGATTTATTTTTGGACTGCAGGAATCGGGTAGCACGACCCCCTATAAACTGTAGTGCGCCTGGTAAACTTTTTAACGTGACCGGTGGCGTTGGCGCGACACACCCTTTGATTTATCTAACTAAAGGGGATAATGTTAGATTAAATCAAATAAGGTTTAATTTATTCAATTTACTAAGAGGACTTTGAAGCTTAATTTTAAATAAAATGAATTATTTAATTAAAGAGAGATATGAGGGTTAACTAAATTAAATTGATTAATTTAATCAATAGAGGAGAATGACTTAATTAGATAAATAATAATTTATTTAATTAATGGATGAAGAGTGATGATAAGCTGAGAGTATTATTTAGGATGAAATGATGTTAGTAATCAGGATCAAGTGTTTCGATCAATTTTCCATGTCTACATTTTGCCCCTCTTTAAAGCAATACACTTGTTGTATTGGTTCAAATAATAGATTGTTGTGATCAAAGTTCAAAATTTCTCAATTTTTTTGAATGCCCCACTGTTGGCCTAGTGAGAAGGATTATGCTCATATGTTGCACCCTTGAGAGATGGGGCAAAAACTTTGATTTTTGGATGATCTTGCGAAAAAAGCGAACAAGGTGCTTGACAGGTTGAAAAGTGCCCCAGGATGCCAAAAAATGTGTTAAAACACTAAAAAAGATGCAACATGGCCCTCGGTTGGGAAAAAACAGGATCGGGGGACCAAAACCCTAGCTGAATGGTCAAATTAGGTTAAAAAACCCTAATTTGTAGGCTTAAATAGACCTTCAGGGGTCACTTTCAATTCATTTGCACACTTAGCCTTTAGAAATTTTTGCAATTTGGGCTCTGAGTTTTGATCAAGATGGTGCAATGAAAACTTCCTAGGCATGTGTCAGAGAGAGTACGAGTGCACCAACGACCAACCAACGTAGGACCTGTGGTATGTACCCCTATCTCGACTTTTAATTTTTTCATTTTATGTGCATTTAGTAGAGTCCAAGTCAACTTTAGGTCAAGCGACACTATATAGCGCTACTACAAATTCTTAATCAGTGCCACACGACCTTAAACTCTATCACATATGAGAGTAGCACCACCATGATCTAGTTAGGAGATTAGGGTTTTCTATCAAACTCAACCGCATATGCAAATCGGATCGTGCGACGCAATTTGAAATTAGGGTTTAGTTGCAAAGTAAACCACATGTACAAAGAGAACTACACGATGCATTTAGGAATTTAGGGTTTGGAAAACTTCGTTGTGATGGTGTAGTTTGGAACTTTACAAATTGTGCCGCATTTGTTGTTTCAAATGCGAAAAGCTAATGCGGGAGGTTGATTTTTTTATGAGACTTGATGCAATGGTTTCCCTTGTGCAAGAGGACCTTGAGATACTTCACTCGAGGGAGCACAGATGCCTGATGCTCAACAGATTAGATGGCATGCACATATTTCTCCAAGAGAAACTTGGTGCTCTCGGCCTTTGGTTTGTTGCGTACATGCATCTTGTTCAGACCCACTTAGGGATGATGATAGATTTGGCAAAGCGATGGCACAGTGAGACCTCCTCTTTCCATCTTCCCATTGATGAGGCTACTGTTACACTCGAGGATGTTTGGCACATCCTACGACTACCTATCCATGGAGAAAGATTCATTTATGATCCAGATGTTGGGAGGGATGCCTATTATGATGTGATGGGTCTCGATGAGATTTAATTTTTCGAGGGATAGATAGACTTGGAGAGGTACTGGGGTGTAGTGCCCACCTGTAGATTGATTGTTGTTGCCATTCTATCAGGTCTTGTGGCACTAGATCAGCAAGGCCAATACTTTAGTCTGGGATAGGGGCTAGCTTGGGAGTGGATGGTCATCCTTAGGGAGTGCTTTGCTTGTGGGCTAGTGATGCTGGCCTCACTATACAATGATCTCCATGAGTTTTCATATCTTGAGAATAGGGCCATTGGGTCTGGGGTCACTCTATTACACATCTGGGCATGGGAGCGGATTCCAGTGCTCCATCTGTAGGTTACTCCGATTGTTCTGGATATAGATGATCCTGTTGTTTGTCGGTATGAGGGAGCCCAAATTTGTTTTACTCATATAGGTACATGAGGTATCACCCATTGGCGACGAGTTCTTGATGAGATGAGAAAGTTTGTTTGGAGGCCCTGGATGGGTATAGGCCCATGGTATGATGATCACAAGCAACTATTCTTTGCTCGATAGGACAGATGGATGCAGGGCCGAGAGCACATCATGATAGAGTGGTACCTTCTGGATAGAGTGGCCCGCAAGTTCGACGATGTTTAGGATAGGCCGAATGATGAATATGTGGCGATCTTCACCATTCCACTCAAGAGATAGCATGGGGCCAACCTGTTCCAACACCTGAGGTAGTAGCCTTTTTTCATACAGTTAGTGGCCAGGCCGTAGGCATATGATTAGAAGCCAGCAGATGTAGGGGTTACTCAGGCCTATCAGGATTGGTTCAGGCCTCCTTTGAGATGATAGTTTCAAGTACGGTTCTCCCATGACGAAGATCGAGAGGTAGGTCAGCAGGCAGGGGCAGAGGATAGGGTGGCAGAGGGGATGGTGATCAGGACAAGGATGCAGATAGAGGAGGAGGTGGACCACCTCCACATCGGACATCGCCTAGGGATCAGGCACAACGTACACCACCATGGGTAGAGATTGATGAGATCCCTACACAGGATGATCAACCCAAAGATGAGGATAGAGAGGTCTCAGATCAGCAACCACCAGGGCAGCCAGACCACAGGGATGCATTGATCCAACAACTGTAGGGTCAGGTACAGATTTTGACGGCTGAGCGAGATCAGGCTAGACGATAGGTTTTGACCGTTACTGCCGAGAGGGACCAGGCCTGGTTTGAGAGGGATCAGGAGATTGGCCAGAGGAGATAGCTAGAGATTACAACCTCATCAACCTAGGGCCGGACAGTTTCCTTGAGGGAATACCGAGAGGTGGTGCGGGAGGCCGAGTACTATCGACAATATTACAGGTAGATAGTGCCACCAGCTGGTCAGGTGCCATACTTTTCTCAGTAGATAGGGATGAGGCCTCCTGAGGACCATGGTGAGAGATCAGAGGGGGAGGGGCACAATCAACAGGGCTAGCCCTTCGATCACAAACAATTATCTTATTTTTTGATTCATGAGCTCTGATACTTATTGTCTCGATTGTATCATGTATCTTGATGTATACATACTTGATTCATCTTTTGTACCATGACAGTTATATATTTTGATGATATATATATATATGAGATGGTCCTATTTATGAGATGTCCTATGATGTATGATGTATGATGTATGATGTATGAATGCATTTTAATTTTCTATGTTCTATGAGATGTTATGAAATGCTTTTATTTTATGCTCATGCCATATGATGTATGTTTCTACATGATGCGATGATGATTATGGATGCATTTCTTTTTATATTTTTTCTATGAATTTTGATGACAATCATATGGATGCAGTGTATGCAAATCATTATGTACTGATGATGGATGGCAATGATTTCTATTATTCCCTTAATGATTCATGTAATGAGATGAATGCAATGCAATGATTTATTAAGATACTTAAAATAAAAAAACTATATTATTCCTCATAACTTAAGATGATTATAATGCAAGATGATATGATGTGGTATGATTTATATGATATGTATTTATGCTGATGATTTTGTGGATGTAGGGCAAATGCATTAGTGATGTTCTGATTAACTGTCATGGTACCATGTTAGTATGGAAAGAAGATAGAAGGAAAGAGATCCAACAAGTCATTAAATGTCGATGATTTTCTTACCAGGAGTTGGGATTTTCAAAGGGCCAATTTCTTTATGTTTGATAACACACATAGGTATGATGCATCAAGGTATAAAGAACCAGGATGGCATTGTACCTAGTGTGATGGAATTTGACTTGACAATTAGATAGGAGTATTCCTATTCACACTTAACATACAAAACCTTATTCAGGATGTAGTTTAGATCTTCTAAACATCTCAAACCAAAACATAGAAAAGCAAGCCTTCCTATGTGGTCAACAAGACACCTAAAATACCCACCCTACAAACCAAACAAAGTTCACATGAGTAATTTATTTTACAAGAGAATCCAACAAGAATAACAGATAAAAAAGATAATGATTGTTGCCCCATTCCTTTCTCTCTAAACCTGGTTTGATTAGGCATCATCAAGAGGTCCTTGAAATGAGCACAATAAGATAAATCCAAAGAAAGGATAAAGTAAACAAACAAGCTAATGTTCTTCATACCGCTAGCCAAGACTAAACTATAGTGGGATACCTAATGTTGATGTCCATCATGGGAAGGATGCATCCTAGGACATGTTGTGATCAAAGTTTTGATGAGATTGATTGGATGATAAGCTATTGATACTCCGAATTGATCAACTTGCTTGCTTACTGACCTAGACTTGAGACTTTGACAATTTGGGTGTTCACTTTTGAAACTGCTAGACTTGCTTATGACTGACTCACCAAAGGATGAAGATGACGATTGATTTATTATGAATGATGATTATTGCAGGTGAAAGCGAGATGAGACAGGTGCACCTGTTTGGGGTTTTTCAAATGTTTGGATGTTTTTGGTGTTTTTGAAATGTTTTGAGCTTTTTTTTGGGATTTTGAGATTTTCCAATGTTTTTGGTATTTTCAAGATTTATGACCAAGAGACTAACTTAAAGACCTATCCTAGGGGTCTCGGGAGCTGATCAACAGATTAGTTTTGTCTACTTTATACACGCAGAGACCACGTAGTATGACTGACGACAAACTTGACTCAATGATGAGAAAGATGGGCAAAAGGATTGCCATTGCTATGGACGCCGAAAGGACTGACCTAAAATGTCTCGGGGGATGATCAAAGATCAACCTTGCCTACGTTCAAGTTCAGAGATGACGTAGTTTGGCTTGACGACTCTATTTTTGATTTTTTTTTCAGACTTTTGAAATGTTTTAGATTTTGAATGATTTTTTGAATGTTTTTGGATTTTTGATGGATTTTAAGGAAGATCATGAGAATATACATGAATCTGATCCGATGCAGGTATAAAAACATGCCCCCAATGTAATGGAATAGACTAATTTGATATAGGGAGGATAAACTTGCCTTAGGAATATGCCAAGTAGTACTATGGTGGAACATGATACGAGCACAAGATCAAGCTATGATACAAATATGAACGAATGATGGAAGGATAAATGGAATGTAATGGATAAGTGAGTCGTGAAGATCCTGGTGGATGGAGGGTGCTTTATTTACGCTTGACACCTGTTTGCCATGTTTTCACCAAGGTACTTGTCCAAAGCGCCACCAAAGTGGCTTTCATTAGAGGATGATTTTTTTCTCTTTATTGTTTTCAATCCTTTTTCTGATTTTTTGTATTTTTGTATTTTTTTGTTGTCACCAAGATGCCTATTTACCAAATTTTCATCAAGGTGACAATTTTTTAAGGATATTTTCTAATTTTTTGGATTTTTGGTTCTATACCTTGCAAGATTTTAGGCATAAAACTTTTTGAGATGGGAGTTGTTCATGGGATCCTACAAAGGCTCCCCTTCAGGTGTTGACAACTGATATGCACTTGATTTATAGCTCACCGTGATGATGAAAGGTCCCAACTAGTTGGGCTCAAATTTTCCTTTTCTTTTTGGATTTTGCATGTTCTTTTGATTCTCTTTGAGCACAAGTTCACCAACTTGGAATGTCCTCCTCTTGATCTTCTTGTTATAACTCCGCTTAAGTTGGTTCTGATACAATTGTAGATGATTTATGGCATCCATATGCCATTTATCTAGTAACTCCAACTCATTCAGTTGTGAGACCCTGTATTCTTCATCTGTGATGAGGTTTTGCAATGATATTCTTAGGGATGGGAGCTTGATCTCAATGGGTAAGATAGCTTCTAATCCGTAGACTAGGGAGAATGGGGTGGCACCTGTTGGTGTACGAATGCTGGTGCGATAGGTCCATAAGGCAAGATTTAGCTACAAATGTTAGTCATGACCAACGTCATTGACTGTTTTCTTAAGGATTTTTAAGATGGTTTTGTTGGTAGCTTATGCTTGGCCATTGCCTTGGGGATAATATAGAGTGGAAAAACGATGTAGGATATTAAATTTTTCACATAAGTCACAGACATCCTAGGTTTTGAAAGGTGTCCCATTATCTGAGATAATAGCTTGGTGGACACTGTATCAGCAAATGAGATAATTCAGGATGAACTTGGATATCTACTTTCCCATTATGTAGGTCATGGGGATGGATTCAACCCATTTTGTAAAGTACTCAGTGGCGGTGATGATGAATTTATGGCCGTTGGATGAGGTGGGTGTGATTTTTTCGATGAGATCCAGCCCCCATTGTGAAAAGGGCTAAGGTGTAACAATAGGATGAAGCTCTTGAGCTAGTGCATGGATGAGGTCCCCATGTTGCTGACATTGTAAACATCTTCTGATGAATTCATATGCGTCCTGCTCCATTGTGGGCCAGTAGTATCTGGTTCTCAGAAAGTTCTTAGCCAAGGCCATACCACTCGAGTGTGATCCAAAAAGATCATTGTGTACCTTAGTTAATGCAGTCAATGCTTCCTCAGTGTTTAGGCAACGCAACAGGGTTCCTTCAATGCTCCTATGATAAAGGGTTTCTCCTAGGATGACAAAGCAGGTTGAATTATTGACGAAGGCTCGTTTAAGGTTTGGGGTTATATCGGTGGGAAAGACTCCTATTCTTAAGTAGGTGTAAACGTCATGATACCAAGGATCACCAGGACCAATGAGTTCTCACACAAATTCAGACTCTAGTACCTTGAATGCTGGTATGAGAAGCTGCTCTACTAAGAATTCTTGCTTTGTGACATTGCGCAGGATTTCCAAGAGTGATCCAATTGTTGCCATTGCATCTGCTGCTCTATTATTTTCTCTGGGTAGCTATTCAAATGTGATATCAATGAATGACTCTTTGAGGCTCTCAACCAACTTCTTATATGGAGCCAGTTTGTCATCCTTTGTATGAAATTCATTGTTTACTTGATTGATTACGAGCTAAGAGTCCCCATATACCTTTAGAGCCATGATCTGCCATTGTACTGCAATCCTTAAGCCTATGACGAGAGCCTCATACTTTGCTATGTTATTTGTGCATGGAAATGATAGTTTGTAAGATTTGGGTATGCAGTCTCCTTGGGGATTTATGAAGAAAATTCCTGCCCCTGATCTGTGTTGCGTGTAAGATCCATCAAAATACATCTTCCAGTGGTCTGCAACACTTAGGCTGAAGATTGATTTGTTTGGGAATTATGAAACGAGTGAGTTCTCTGCATAAATAGGATCCTCTGCTAGTTGATCTGCAATTTCTTGTCCCTTGATAGCCTTGTGCTCCACATATTCAATGTCGTGTTCTATCAATATCATGACCCACTTGGCTGTTCATCCTATGAGAGTGGCTTTAGAGAATAGGTACTTAAGAGGATCTATCTTCACAATCAACTTGATTTGGTGAGCAAACATGTAGTGTCTGAATTTTTGTGCTGCAAATACAATTGCTAGACAAGATTTTTTAATAGGAGTATATTCTAGCTCGTGTCCCACCATATTTCTGCTGATATATTATATCGCTCTCTCTCTTCCAGTTTCATCGTGTTGAGCTAATAGAGCACCGAGAGCTGCCATGGTTGTTGAAATGTATAGAATCAGTGGTTTTCTTGGAGTAGGTGGCATTAACACTGGTGGCATAAGTAGATATTCTTTGATTTTACTAAATGCCTGATCACACTTGTCATCCCACTTGTATGTTACTCCCTTGTGCAGTAGATGAGAGTATGGGATTTGTTTATTTGCCAGTTGTGCTATAATCTGCGGATGGATTGGAGCCTTCCCTATAGGCCTCTGAGCTGTTTTAGTGTCCTAGGTGCTTCCATGTCGAGGATCACCTTGACCTTGGTGGAGTCCACCTCTATTCCTTAAATTTATACTATATATCTTAGGAGTTTTCCCGATTTCACCTCAAAGACGCATTTCTTGGGGTTAAGTCTAACCTTGTATTTCTCTAATCTATCAAAGATGGCACTGAGAGATGCATGTGATCCTGTCTTTTCCTTGACTTGGCCAATATATCATCCACATAATCTTCCACAATTTTGTGAATCATGTCATGAAAAATTAGTGTCATGTCCCTTTGATATGTTGCTCCCGCATTCTTTAGCCAAAATGGCATCATGTTCCAGAAGTAGGTGCTCCATGGACATGTAAACACTATCTTATGTTGGTCTTCCTTTGCTATCATAATCTGGTTGTACCTTGAGAAGCCATCCATTAGTGATAGCATCTCGTGTCCGGCCATCATGTCCACTATCATATCGATGTTGGGTAGTGGAAAGTCATCCTTAGGACACACTTTGTTTAGGTCTCTAAAATCATTGCAGATACAGATGCCCCCATTCGGCTTTGAAACTGGCATAATATTTGATACCCATTTCGGATAATCAATTGGGCATATAAAGTCGACATCTAGGAGCTTCTACAATTCCACCTTGACTAGCAAGGCTATTTGAGGATGCATCTTTCTCCAGTTTTGTCTCACTGGCTTTGCCCCTGGGTAGATAGCTAAATGATGAACCATGAATTCCGGATCAAGACCCGACATGTCGGCATAAGTCCATGTAAAGTTCACTTTTCTTTCTCTTAGGAATGCTACCAGGAGTTCTTGTTCCTTTGATAAAAGTGACTCAGTGTAGAAAGTAATGTGTGGTAGCTCTTCTATGCCCAGGTTGATAGGATTGTAGTGTTCTTCTAGGACTGTTGATCTCTCTTGATGAAGTGCACTGAGAGGGAGATTTAATCCTTCATCCTCTAGTGCCTCATAGAGGTTTTCACCATTGGATACATCCTTTATTTTTACTATTCTATGGTTAGAGAGTGCCACAGTGTGGTTTTCACTCAATGACCCTGAGCTTATTCTCATTCTTTTGCTTTTGTGATTGAAGGACTCAATCATCTCCCCGTAATAGGCCTATGTGTCTAGTGTGATGTCAAATCCTGCTTTATGATCTCTGCATGGTACTGTATCCCTTAGTCCCATGAATTCTAAGAGAGCCTCATCATTTTCGAATGTGTCTAGAATCGGTGATCCTTATTGGTCGTAGTCGATGAGTTGTGGGTAGACTAGGTTTATCTTGTGGGGTTGGTGGTCTGACTCAAAAGATGATGTGCTAATCATGAGTAAGGAGGACTCTTAAAATAGCATTGGAAGGCCTATTATGGTTTCCTCGTCATCACTACTACTACAGACGTTGGTGATATCAAAGGTGAAGTTATCTAATGGCATACCTGTAGATACGGGTAATCGTAGGGGAGTTGTCGATAACTGAGGAGGAGTCCTAACTGCGTTAACCTGGGGACCTCAAACATGTATGGTTATACTCGAAGGGGTATATTTGAGGCAAAGATTCCTGATACACCTTTCAGGAATAATTGGTTCCAATCGGCCATCGCTGTTCTTTCCAAGACTTCCATTTTTGTTATAGCCCATCCCAAGAATCATTTGTAGTCCTTTGATTCTTTCATCCATAGGAAGGTTGGGCGTGGGCCTTTCGTCTTGGTATAGTGAGCTTGAAGTGTCTCCTTCATCCACAGTATCCCGACTTAGATCTCCCCAACATTGGAATCTAGAGGGGTCTGCTCTGGAAGTGTGGACAATTGTTTCAACTGGTTGGGGTTGCCCATGTGACCTGGGAGATTGAGGTAACTCTCCTACAACAAAAGGATTCTTCTTCATTCTATAATCTCCACACCCATTATATTGGATGATGAGCTTGATGTCAGATATGTCGGGGATGGAGGGTGTGTCTGTCACAGAATTGGAGGCGAGGCTAGATGGATCCACATAAGGAGTGAAGGGTCCTTCATTGTTTTTTGGTACTTGGGGAAGTTTGTAGAACTTGGCCTCTAGATTCTTGCAATAGGAGAAAGTTTTAGGATCACCTTGAATTGTAATCTCTTCATTTTGGTATGAGAATTTTACACATTGATGGAATGTTGAGGTGACTGCCTTCATCCCATGGATCCATGGGCATCCTAGGAGGATATTGTAGGGTAAATCAAGGTTGAGGACCTGACATGTGGTTTCCATAGTAGTTGGCCCTACTTGGATTGGGAGTTTTATAGTGCCCTAAGACACTCTTTCCTAGTCAGCATATGCTCTAATGGTAATACCTTTATCTTTGTCAATTGAAGATTCCCAGATTCTTTATGAGTTTTAGTGAACAAATGTTTAGGCCTACACCTCCATCCACCAAGATCCTTTTGACCTTTTTCTTGTGAACCAGGATCTCAAGGTGTAATTCACGATTGTGAGATGGCTGAGCTAGGAAATCTTGATCAGAGAAGGTGAGAAGATTTGGAGTGATGATGTTACTAACCATAGCTTGAAACTACTCCGTATCAAGGTTGGGAGAGATGGTAGATGAAGCTAATTCTTTCTCAAGTATTTACCTATGGGCAGTTGAGATTTTCAGTAACTCCATTATGGAAATCTGAGTAGGGGTTCTCTTTAACTGGTCAAGGACATTGTAACCATTAGGAATGGATTTCAAGGTGGAGGTCTTAGATGGTTATGTTTCCCTGATAATAGTGACCTTGCCACCATGTGTGGTGACTCCAAAATCAGTGTTGGATCCTTTGATATTGACAACAGTGACCCATTCATCCAAGGATGCAACAATCTTATCATATATATGGTTTGCATTGGCATACTTTTCTTTCCCTTTATTGTTCCCTTGGTTATTTCCTTGGTTGTTTCCTTGATTATTTCCCTGATTGTGATTAGCCATTGGATTCATGTATATTTTAAGATCTTGATTCCCAACGGGTTGCTCGACATTTATGATTTTATCCTCAATGAGATCTTGGATGATGTTTTTCAATCTCATGCAATTTGCAGTCGTATGCCCTTTGATTTTATGAAAATCACAAAGGAGATTTTCATTTTACCAAGGTGTTTTTGTCATGGGTTCCACATATTGCTCATAAGTGGAGATTTTGATGAGGTTCTCTTTAACCAAACTCTTCATTATAGATTTGATTGACTCCCCAAGAGTCGTGAACTTCCGCTTGGGAGGATACTTGTTTCAGGGAGGTGGTCCTCTTTGATTGTTCAGAGGCAATTGTTGTTGTGCTACCGTATTGGTTTGCACATTGTTACAGTTGTTATTGTGTGGTTGATGATGGGTTTGAATATTTTTCTTGGGAGCACTGATGACAACCTTGGCATCGACCACTCCTTTATTTATGACATTTTTGTTCCTTGACCATGTGCGAGGTTTATCATTATAACTGGTGGATGGGCGGTTATCCTATTGTGCATGAAACATAGATGTGCCTCCTTGCGTAGTGAGGGGTTTTTCGATATTGAGCACCTTTGGGATCAATTGATCATATGTTGTAATGCATTGCATTTTTAGATAGAATGCCAATTTTTTGTCCAGATTGGCTATGATAGTGCAAACTTGTTTCTCCTTTGGCATGGTCCACTTGCTCTAGTTGGCCTTGAATCACCATCTTTGCAAGAAGGAGGTGAATATCTATCATTTCCCCTATTTGAGTGTTGATAGTTCCTCTAGACTAACATCTGTACCCATGTTGAATGCATAGTTTTTGAGGAATGCGTCCATAATTTCCTGGAATGTTTTGATACCTGTGGGTAGATGAGAGAACCATTCCATGGTAGGACCAATCAAGCTCCAAGGGAATAGCCACATTAGGTACGTGTCATCATATGAAACTTCCATGCAATGCACTTGAAACTCCCTGACGTGATTTTCAGGGTTTCCCATCCCATTATATTTGTCAAATTTGGGGATTTCAAATCCCTTCAGGAATGGTACCATTGTAAGACTCCTATCAAAAGGATAGGGGCACAAATTGCCTGAATTCTGGTTGTTTTTCCTGGCTGAAGGTCCAACACTTATTGCTAGAGAAATTTGATTTGTGTTGTTACATCGTTTTGAGAATCAGGAGGTGGGATGAGGCTTTTGCGGTGTTTTATTGACGAGTGGGGTATTGGTGGGGGTTTGCTGCAAGCTTTGTTGTGCATTTAAGGCCTACTGATATGCCTATATTTGTACCAATAATGCTTGTTGTTTGTCCTATTGTTGTTGGTCTTGCTACTATTGTTCCCACAAAGCTTGTTGTTGGTCTAGATGTTGTTGTGCCAACAAAGATTGTTGTTGGTCTAGCTATTGTTGCGCCAACAAAGCTTATTGTTTAGCTTGTTGTTGTGCCTAAAAATATTATAGGGCTTGTTGGTATGCCTGTTGATGGATTACTTGTAGTTGTGTGTGGTACTGTGCTTGTGCCTGCTGAGCCTGGTACTGAGCTTGAGCTTGAGCTCGTGCTTGTTGGGCTGCTTGGGTCACTTGCACAACTTGTGCGGCTTATTAGGCTTGTGTGACTTGTGCAATTTGAGCAGCTTGTTGGGTGGCTAATTGTGCTTGCAATTGTTGAGCAGCCAGCTATGCAGCTTGTTGGTTTTGTTGAAGTACCCTTTGGTGGGTGGCTTTTTGAACTACCTAAATCATGGCGATGAATGAGTTCGTCATGGTAGCTTTTGGTGGAATCGGTGACGGATTGGGAATGGTGTTGACCGTTGTGATGAGTGGAAGTGTTGTGTTGGTGATCAGGGTTTGGGTTGTGGATGGTGTGATTGAGATGATTGGTCCTTGGGAAACCATGCTTTGAGAGATTTGGGGAACGGTAGATGTGTTGACCATTGCAGTTGCTTGAGTGGTTGCCATCTATTGTTGTGATATTGATGGGAAAATGAGGGTGTTTGATGTGATGCTTAGATTTCTTTGGTTTGGTAGATTGGTGGGGGGTAAAGATAGAAGAATAAGAAGAAAATAATGAGAAGAGGATCCAACAAGCCTACCCCATTAATGATGATGATGATGATTTTCTTACCAGGAGTTAGGATTTTAAAAGGACCAATTGCTTTATGTTTGATAATACACATAGTTACGATGCATCAAGGTATAAAGAATCAAGATGGCATTGTACCTAGTGTGATGGACTTTGACTTGATAAAAAAATAGGAGTATTCTTGTTCACACTTGACATACAAAAACCTTGCTAGGATGCACCTAACAAAGCAAGTATTCGCCAAGTTATTTTACAAGAATATCCAACAAGCATAGTACATAAAAATGGTAATGATCATTGCCCAATTCCTTTCTCTCTAAACCTGTTTTATTTATGAATCATCGAGAGGTCCTTGGAATGAGCGCAAAATAAGATAAATCCAAAGAAAGGATAAAGTAAAAAAACAAGCTAATGTTCTTCATACCACTAGCCAAGACTAAACTATAGTGTGATACCTGATGTTGATGTCCATCATGAGAAAGATGCATCCTAGGACATGTTGTGATCAGGGTTTTGATGAGATTGATTGGATGATAAGATATTGATACTCCGGATTGATCAACTTGTTTGCTTACTGACCTAGACTTGAGACTTTGACAATTTGGGTGTTCACTTTTGAAACTGCTAGACTTACTTCTGAATGACTCACCAAAGGATGAAGATGATGATTAATTTATTATGAATGATGATTATTGTGAGTGAAAGAGAGATGAGACGGGTGCACTATTTTGGGTTTTTTAGATATTTGGATGATTTTGATGTTTTTGAAATGTTTTGAGGCTATTTTTGGTATTTTTGAGATGTTAGTTAACTCCTATAGCTTTTACCACTTGCACATGAAAATAGATTTAATTCATTTATTAAATCTCTATTTTCTCACAACATGGCATAAAAGGGGAATATTCCCTCAAATTTGAATTCAAATCCAAGTGGACTTAGTCCTTTCAACAAGGCATTTATTTCACCTTACAAGTCCTTTTGCCTTGAGCCAAGTGGCCATAACTCAATTTTATTCCCTCTCCAACAAGTCATTTCACTATATTAATTTCAAATTCCACCTAATAACATTTATTGGCACTTTCATCAAAATGTGCACAACCTTCAACCATTCACATCTTGACAAGTGGCACTTGGCCATTGGATGTTGAATGATCCCACATTGCTCAAATCTTGCTCATTCTTCCAATTTGAAATCTATAAATGAGAGACTCTTCCTCTCATTCATCATCCACAATTTGAGAGAAAAGTTATTATCTTCAATTTAGAGAAATTTCATAGCATTTCTTGAGCATTTTTCATCACCATAGCTAGGGTATTTGCAGGTTTTCTCAAGGAATCACATTGTTCTTCACCATCAAGTGGATCAAATCATTAAAGCTTACAAAGGAGTTGGGAAAGGGCCAATTTATAGACATAATTGACACCAATTCCCCATGGGATCAAGTGTTTGCATTTTTTAAATTAGGATTTAACATAGTTGTTTGTATTGTTCTTCATTCATTTCCTACTTTGAATATTTGTAGATGGATTTCATCAGTAATTATTATTCTAACTTGCATATTGATATAATATTGTGCTTGTTTGCAATGTTTGTGCAGGTGTAGGATTGGGGTTTACATTTTGGTGCTAGAAGGAGGGGACATGATTTAAGATTAAACTAATCAAAGATTAATTAATGTAATGATGAATTAGAAGATGTGACAATTTAGACTTAAATTTATGAATTGATTTAAATCAAACTGAGAGGAAGGGTTTAATTAAATAATTTTTTTGATTTATTTAACTAAAGGGGATAATGTTATATTAAATCAAATAAAGTTTAATTTATTCAATATACTAGGAGGACTTTGGAGCTTAATTTGAAATAAAATGAATTATTTAATTAAAGAAAGATACGAGGGTTAACTAAATTAAATTGATTAATTTAATCAACATGGGAGAATGACTTAATTAGATAAATAATAATTTATTTAATTAATGGATGAAGAGTGATGATAAGATGAGAGTATGATGTAGGATGAAATGATGTTAGTAATCAGGATCAAGTGTGTCAGTCAATTTTCCATGTCTACAGGGCCGAGAAAAAAAAATGTTACTAGTGATGGTGTTGTTGATACAAAGGTGGTTTTAACTGCTTTTAGACAAGAAAACACCCAACCCATGAACACACAACTATATATGCAATGACCAAACAATCAACCAATGATCAACACTGCAAACACTCCACATGGACAACATAGAAGACACAATACTCCAAAATGACAATTCACTCCCTTAAGGGAACCTATGTAAGATGTGTTAAAGAGGTTGATATAGTCTAATCTTATCACACTCCCAAATTTCTCAAACTATCAAGAGCCACAAATCAAACCTCATAGCTATAGAGAATATTACTTTTGTTAATTTGACTGGTACAAAGGTCATATCACATAAAATTGTTTTAGGCTCAAACATCTGATAGAAGATCTTATTGAACAAAGAGACATTGAGGTCTATCAAAAATTTGGGAATGAAAATCTAAAAAATTGCATGAACCCTATGCCTGATCATGGAAAAACAAAAGATTCAACAAAGGCATCAAATTCAAACAATACCCAGGATACCATGTTGGGACATGTTTACAATGTTTATGAGGAATCAGACATGCATTGGGATACTATTTTAAAATAAAGTCCAAAACAATCAACAATGTGTTGGGAACTACTCTTTATCATAAGGATTCTGAAGGCACTCTCTTACGATGTGCGCACATATACAAAGTTAATTCTGGTAAGAAAAAGACAGATCAAAGTTTTCAAGTTTGCATTCAAGTGCTCATATATTAGCAAATCAACTTCTTCAAGTAGGGTATCATTGGCATGTTATGATAGTGGCCTCCACATCAGTACCACCAGGTGGTTCAACATGAGGCAAATATTTCCAAAAAATTAAAAAAAAATGATAAAAATCCAAAAAAATAAGAAAAAGGATTGAAAACAGTAAAGATAAAAATCATCCTCTAGTGAAAACCACTACAGTGGCCCTTTGGACAATTACTATGATCAAAACTTGGCAAACAGGCGTCATGAGTAGAATCGAGCATCTATATTATTCTTCTTAGAAAAAAACATCTCATCCTTGTCATGATAAATCCAATGTTCCCTCCATCCATCCAATACAGCTTTATCTTGATCTTGACAAAGATTCGGCGTATACTTCAACTCTACTCATGGAATTTTTTTGGAAGGCTCTTTACCACTTTATCTTGTGAAGTCCTATAGCCCATATCTAGCATGCTAAAACTCTATCAAACTCTTCATGTATACATTACCTCTCTTTGTTATCATTGCATTATGAAGAATTTCTAAACACTAGGGGCAGGTTATTCCACTCTTTTTTTCAAATAACTCTTGATCCATGTCTTATACCCCATAACGTGACATCGACATCATGATCTAGGTATCGTTTGCCTTGACGTCTTATGGGAAAAATCCAAAAACATTCATAAAATCTTATCCAAAAAATCTAAAAAAAATTGCAAAATCTTGTACAGTGAAAATACAAAAACATTAAAAAAATTGAAAGGAAAAATCCAAAAACATCTAGAAAACATCAAAATCCCTAAAAGGTCGAACATCGAAGAATCTAAAAAACAATGCCTTGTGTCAAACTATGTTGTCTCTAAGCTTGAACATAGGCAAGGCCATCATTGATTAGCCCCTAAGATGCCCTAGGTTAGTCCTTTAGGGTTTGTTGTAATTAGCTACCGTCTCTTGTCTGTTCATAGCTTTGTGCTGTAAATGGGTCGAGTTGGTCGAACTACGTGGTCTCTAGGTATATAATGTAGGAAAGATTAGCCCCTGAGGCCCCTAAGATAGGTCTTTAGGTTAGGTTCTTGGTTGAAACTCAAAAATTTAGAAAACCCCAAAACATCCAAATATCTCAAAAAACCCCAAAACATCCAAATATCTCATAAAACCCCAAAACATCCAAATATCTTAGAAAACCCCAAAACATCCAAATATTTCAGAAAACCCCAAAACATCCAGATATTCAAAAAACACAAAAAACATTTGGAAAATAGAAAACACAAAAACAATAGAAAACATTCAAAAGACCTAAAGAGCCTCAAATATTTAGAAAACCCTAAACAACCTTAGATAATCGAAAAAACCTAAACATTCATATAAACATTTGAAAAGACCAAAAACAACCTCAAAACATTTCAAAATACCAAAAACATTCAAATATTCCAAAAAATCCAAAATTCCATCCATCCCATCTCGCTTTCACCCATAATAAACAATTGTCACCTTCACCCTTTGGCAAAACAAGTAGAAAGCAAGTGTGACAAGTTGTAAAGTGCTAACTCAAAAGTCAAAATCTAAAGTTTAAAATCATAGGTAAATGCGTCAATGAAGTTTACAGTAATGACTCATTTTAGCATCATCATCCTAACATCAAACAACCCTCTGATCAACATGTCCTAGGATGTATCCTTCTTGCAATGGGCATCAACATCAGATATCACCTAAGCTAAACTTAAAATAGGCAGGAGCTATAGATAATACTGACTGTTTGTCTTTGAAAATTTCTTATGATTTATCTTAATGATCCATTCCAAGGACCTCTCAATGATGTCTATCTAAAATGATTTAGAGAGAAAGGAATGAGGCATCGATCATTATCTTTCATTTGTTGTGTTTGTGGATACTCTTGTAAAATAATCTTGGCACATACTTGCTTTGTTGTGTGTAGGAAGGTTGTTTGGATTATGTTATTGAGTATTTCATATGCTTTGGTCCAATATGTTCTAAACTTCTAACTTACATTCCAACAATTTTTTCGTATGTCAAGTTGTGAACAAGAACTATCTTATCTGCTTGTCAAGTCAAAGTCCATTACACTAGATACAACATTTTCCTAGTTATCAATACCTTGATGCATCATGTCTATGTGTTATATCAAACAATAAGGAACAATGGAAAATCCCAATCCCAAACTATGAGCACACATCCTACATTTCATCCCGCATTCTTTTACTTTGTCTCGTCACCATCTCTAATAAAGTCTCAATGGATCATGGACTTGTTGGATCTTTTGAAGCAATCATCATCAACAACGGTTATTCATTATTTATTCTTCTATCTTCTCTCTGCGCTAACCTGATATCATGACACTCAAAAACATCATCAATGCATCCACCTTGCATCCACAAACCATCATCATACATGTATCTCATAATCATATCATAAGCATAAAACATCCATCAACATAATCATTTGCATATCACATCACACATTCTGCATTATCACTTAAGTTGTGATGAATAATATAGATTTGTTATTATAAGCATCTTAAATCGTTGCATATCATTAGCAATTGCATTCATCCACCCATATGCATTCATCATCATAACATGCATAGAAAATATACAAAATGAAATGCATCCATATCATTTGCATCCATAACATCTGCATATCATAAACATCCATCCATATCATATTGTGAAAACATAATGAAAATAATAATATAACATTGCATCCATCCATATCATATCATCGCATATCGCATAGGCATAAAAGTAAATGCATCCATACATGATCATGTATAAGCATCCATACATGAAATAAAATCAACACATCATAGCATGAATCATCTGTATCCATATCATATATATATCAAAAAATGTGTCATGGTACAAAATTTGGATCAGTGTATGCATATCGATAATAAGTATAATATCCACGAGGCTATCAAAAAGGAGCCCATGAATGTATAATAGTATAAAGAGTGGGGCAAAACCAAAAGGTATCTATACATAAAAAATGCTAGCCCTGGTGGCTGCTACCCTCTCTAGCCTGCCGCTCAGGCTGATCATCGACACGACAATGCATGTCACTACGCTATGAAAAATTGGGTGTTGAAGAACCACTAAAACATCCCTATGATAGTTCTACCTATAATATGCAGCCTCTATAACAACTTGTCGATACAATTTGGCTAAAATAGTTCGACCATGTGTGGCTGCTACTATAGCCTCTCTCTGCTACCATTTCACAACCTCTCGGTCTCTCCCCCCGATAATAGCCTGGCCTCTCTCAATAGTTACAACCAAAATCTGCTAGTGGGCTTGATCTCGCTCACCTATCAACACCTACACCTGTTGCTATAGATGTTGTATATGTACATCTCTAGCATCCCATGGTGGTGGTGGTGACACTAGATACTGCTGCACTACTAGAGGCTATTGTCTGATTGGAGGAGCCCCCAAAACCTATCCATCATGACCATCCTAGCCTCCTTGTCCTTTGCCCCTGACACCTCTGCCTCATGGCCTCCCTCTAGGAGGAGCACCTACAAGATTTGTAAGTCGTCGTGGTGGCACAAATCACACATCATAAGCAGGAGTGGTTTGAGCATCTGCCTATCCCTTATCATATGCCCAAGGCTGGGCAACCAACTGGCGGAAACTCTCAACAACCTCTAATACCAAAATGTTAGACTCCCATGTTGGAACCTCTCTAGCCGATCTAGCAAAAATAGCCTTGTAAGCATCATCAAACCTATCCTGTACATCGCCAAACTGTCTGACCACTCTATCAGGAAGGTATCGCTCAACCATGGTATGCTCTCAACCCTGGATATATCGGGTTTGTTAGGCAAAGTAAAGCTGTTGTATATCATCAAACCATGGTGGCATCTGAAGCCATGACCACCACCAGAACACGGTCATATCATAAATCACTCATCACTAGTATGGGAGCCCAATCTGTCCTATGTGCCTAAGTGTGATGATAGCATGGTATCTCCATATGACGAAATCATCCGGCTCCACATCCACTTCCTGTACAATTAGTCAAAGCACAACAATGTGCTCCCATGCCGAGATGTGAAGAAGTATCACACCTGCACTGAGGGCTCTCCCATCACAATACACAAAGCCATGTAAATCATGGTACAGGGAAGCCAGCATCATGGGCCCCCACATAAATAGAGTCCTCCTATACAACATCCGCTGCCAAGCCAAACCCCATCCCAAACTGAAAAATTGGCCACGTCTATCTGGAGCCACCAAACTTGAAATGATGGCTGCAACGACCAATCTAAAGGTGGGCAGGTGACCTTTGTATGTCTCTAAATCAATTTGTGAGGTGACCAACACAATCTGGTCCATATCCATTACCTCTAAGCAAGCATCAAATCTAGCATCAAAATCATAGATCATGCAATCATCATGGATAGGCAACCGCAGTATTCGCCACACATCCTCTAAGGTCATTATCGCCTCCCCTATCGGAAGGTGGAAGGACGAGGTCTCGCTATGCCATCTCTCGCATAATGCTGTCATCATAGCCAATTGTGTCCTCACAATGGGAGCATACAATCTCTCCCAGGTGCTCCTAGCGCAACTTTGACAAATCACCCAAACTCTCTAGTACTGTGGGCTTGTGCTCTCTCGACATCAATGATGGGAAGACCTCCTGCGCCCATGAAGCGCACGACATCAGGAAATCATCAAAATTTGAGGTTATTTGGAATTTCTGGCTCGAAAATCATAAATGTGTCACCATACAAGATGGTGCCACGATTTAGAATTTGGGCTAACCTATCCCTAACTTTCAAAACAAATGCGTAGTTGGACAAGCCTGCATCGCTGTTTGAAATTTGAAACCCTAAATTCAAATCCAAAAAAAGTCACCTTAGACATATGCGTTGCTATATATCGTTTAGGCGTCACCAATTGAAGTTTGGGCATCTCTATAGCGATGCCCCCAAATTCTAAATTCTAATGCCTAATAAATGCATCGAAATTTCAAATTTCAAATCAAGTTTTGAATCACATACTGGTGGTCCTGCGTCTAGAAGTTGTTGGAACTCATGAACTCGATTAGAGATGTGTTGGGGAAGCTCATGATGTGACATTTCGTCGAAGGGTCAGAGCTCAAATCGCAAGAAATCCTTAAGTGTGAATGCACAAATGAATTGAAAATGACCCCTCTTGGCCTTTTAAAGCTAGAAAATTAGGGTATTTTTCGCTAATTTAACCTTATTAATGGGGTTTATTATCATTTTCACCAAGTTTTCCAATCTAGACCTAATTTTGCATCATTTTTGCGTTTTGGCATTATTCTTGCATCCCAGAACCTTTTTGAACCCTTGGGGCAACTTTTGAACCTTCATCGAGAAATCAACCGAAAATTCAAAATTTTTGCCTGATTTTTCGAGGGGGCAGGGAGTCAGTTTTATTCTTCTGTTGGGGCATCTAAAAACAAAATCTAGAATTTTTTTTTTTTGATTTGGGCAGCATTTTTATCCGAGAAGTGTTGTTCTTTGAATCGAGGCAACAATTACCTCGCTTCAAAAAGGGGAAAAATGTAGACACTGGAAAATGTCTTAATCAATGTCATACACTTGAAACATGTTTATTAACACCATTTTTTCTCCATTCATCCTCTTTTCACTTAATTAATTCAATTAACCTAGCTAATTAATTAATTACATCATTTTCATCCATTAGCCTAATTAATTAAATCGGGTTAATTCACCTCTTTTCACACTAACACTTCATCTTATTAAATTAAATAAATTAAAATATTTAGTTTAATCTCCTAAATCATCTTATTTAATTAAATAACCCTAAGTTACTTAATTAAATATCATTTCATCCCTCCCCTATTTATTAAATCATCTAATTTAATAAAAATCTCTAATTCCTCTAATCCCTTAATTGCATAAATTAAACTTTGTTTAGTTAACAATTAAAAACTAATTTTCCTCTAATCAAAGGGAATATTCCCATATTTCTTTATCCTTTTTGCACAATTAAAACTCCATTTTAATTTGTAAATTTATCTTTTTCCTCATCCAAGAGGAATATTCCCTCTCCTCTAATCAACTCACTTTGCTTCAAAAGAAAATTAACCCTTCAACCTCCTAAGAAAGTTACCTTTGACATGTGTGAGCAGGTTAAAAGCATGTTTGTTTGAGGCAAATGTGAACCCTTGATCATTTCCTTGATCCATGTGATCTTGCATTCTCATTCGTTGATGAGAATCCTTGATCCATGCCTCTCATCTTCCTTTCATCCTCAACCATTGATTAATCTTTTTGATCTTAACCACCCATTCCTCATTTGATCTCCTATAAATAGGTCACTATTTGGAGACAAATGGATCGATCACTCAGAGCAAACTTATGCTATTAAACTTACTTGCATCCATACTCTCAATTTGCACAAATTTAGCTTATTTTTAGTTTATTTTAGTTGCATAATAGCTTAGAGCATCCATTAATGGCTTCCACGCATCCATCTTAATTAGGATTTCATCTTTTAGCATAGTTTTAGCTTAGAGTAGCTTAGAAATTGCATAATTAGATCATTTATAACATAAAATCATGGTAACTTAGCTTACATCATGTTCATTTTTAGCATAATTTAAGTTTTGACACATCAAACACCATGGTTTCATCGATTCTCTTCCATAAAATCGACTGAAAGAAGCTCACTATCACAGGATTGGGAAAGGGTTGATGGTCCACATCAACGCGACACCAATTCCACAATAGGATAAATTTCAATAGATTAGAGTGGATGTTTTCTTTAAAGCATTCATAAATTTAGCATGTTAGGTTTCTTGATAAAATATTTACTTTCAATTTTGATTGATTGATCTTGTTGAGATTCGAGTACCCATGGCTCCGTTATGCTTTGATTCTTCATGCATCAAGCGTAATTAGGCCCATACCGGTATCTTCGCATCAATAGGTATAATACTCAAGTGTTTGAACAAAGAGTATTCAACAAAGGTTATTTAGCAATGCTATGAATGATTATGCTGTGTGAATTTCATGTTTAGGACTATTTATCATAAGATTATGAGTGTAGGATATTGGTGGTCCACATTATTTAGAGATGTTGCCATGTTTGTCAAATGATGTGATTCTTCCCAAAGATTCTCTAGCGATAAAATTTGTAGGTGCAATCTCCCTCACAACCATCTCACTTGAAGCTCCATAGCGGGGTATTGATTTCATCAAGGAGATTGTTGAAACATATAATAATGGGTATAAATAGATTTTAGTGGCTTTTAATTATTTAACCAAATAGGTGGGGGAAATCCCCACAAGGAATGTTGATGAGTCTAATTAATGGCTCAATTTTGATAGGGTTTATTATCTATTGTTTTTGTTACCATAGACTTTGACACTTGGTTGTTGGCATTTTCCATGTTATTTCCTCAAAACCATAGACATTGGGCATAAGTTTATCCTTGTGACTTTTAATGACATTAACATGCTATGTGAATTTTACATGTGGATTAATGAATTTTACTTTAAGGTAGTTATAGATATGTAATTTTTTGTGCGTGCTAATTTTGTTATGCAGATGTAATTAGATCCTACAAAGTTGAGGAGGTTTTTTCCAGCTGGTCGGTTGCCAAAGAAGTCAATGAGATGATCATTAAAAGGTTAATGGAGGGAAAAATCTCAATGAAGGAAAAATACTAGTTCGAATTAAAGAATGTAACTACCTTGTAAATGATCATATTTTTTGGTTGAGAAAATATTGGAGTTGTTGTTATGCTAGATCTATGTTAAGGCAAGGTTGGCTTGACCAAATTCCACACATACATGACCTCCTTTCCTCTTTTTATGCTTTCCATAAGTGGCACCCTCCTAATCTATTGGAGTTGACCACCTTGTTAGGTAGTTAGTAGTTTTTCCTTCTATAAATAAGACTTAAGTAGTCCTTCTCAGAAGGTTGATTGATCTGATGTTGTAATCGCATTTCTAGTTTTCAAGTAATACAATTATGTTGTTGCTCTACTTTAATCATGCTTTCAATGAATAAAATGAAGTTATAAGTTTGACGAATCTGAGTTAGTTTAAGGGATACTCATCCAAAGGGGGCCCACTTGGTGAGAATTCCATCCTTTTAGCTTAGTCATTATTTTTCTATTCAGTAATAGTTACAATTCTGGCAACTATCTATTCCTGTAGCCACTAGAATTCCATTATGTGACTATTCCTGCAACCAAAGCAAACATAGTAGTTTCCTATCCATTTGATAAGATTTCTATTTCTTTCATGCATTTCAGTTTAGTATAGTTGTAATTGGTTGATGTTCAATGCTTATGTTACTTATTTTGAAGAAATTTACTTTCAACATCATGTCTTTTCTAGTTGTAGAATGAATATGGCTACTATGGATTCTTAGTGCACATATTGTGCTGACCCATTTCAAGTTCATGTCCCTGGGTTGACAATTAAATGGACCTTCATGATGATTAAAATAGATATTTAGTATAGATTTCCAATCTCTGAATCATAGCCTTAAGGGCCTAGTTGTTGAATCATTAGAGGAGGCCAACAAATGTTACATCAAAATTGGTGACTAACTTCTTGTTGAATAGTATCATCACCTAGTTTGATGTATAATCAAGGATAGTTGATTGTAAAGAAATGTATTTCAAACCTTGTTACTTCACTTGTATATGTTCTCAATATCGGATATCTTTGATACATTCATACCCTTATCGCCCATAATACAATGGATAGGCTAAATGTAGTAATAAATGTATCATGAACATCATTTTAAAAACCACTAGATGCAAATAAGAAGAGATGGAATGATAAGTTGAATTTTTCTATTTGGGTGGATAATACTACATACAAGAAGGCTATTGGAAGGATTCCACTTGATTTAGTTTATGACACAAATTCCAAATAACCAATCAACCTTGAATTTCTATTATACAAACTCCTACACCAACTTTGAGGGGAGGAAGAGTATGAGATCTCCCAATGAATGCATTTGTTGATAAAACTCGAAGAAGCTAGGAGGGCTACCCATGAGAGGAACTTACTATGACAACAAAAAATAAAGTTCATATTTGATAATAAGTCTATCCAAAGGGAGTTTTAGGTTGGGGATATTGTCTTAGTGTTCAATTCTAGATCAAAAAGAAAAGGAAAAAACTGTAAGTTTAAAGCCTTATGGGTTGGGCATTATCAAATTGTTGAAAGATGTGGTCAAGGGGATTTTTAACTCATGAGAATTTATGAAGAACTCATGGAGTTTCCAATTCATCTTCAAAATCTTAAGAATTACTTATCCTGAGGGTATGTTTCTATGAATCTTTGTAAATATGTTCATGTTTTATTTATTTTTTATTTATGTCTTATCTTGTAAGTTTTGTGTTATGTGTGTCTTTGTGCAATCATGATCCTAGTTTGATCATAACAAAGTGTGGTAGTCTTGTTTCCCTTTTCGTGTTCCTATGTTAGTTTTCTCAAGGAGTTTTATATTCCCAATATGCTTGTAAAGACACATGTCCCCAACTAGATCCAATGTTGGCACCCCATTTTAACATCTCGTTTTATATTTCTTTTACCCCTGGATATCTCTAGTTGGGTTCCTTGTGTTCAGTTTTCTTGAGAGTGTTCATTCAAAGTATTTTAATTGTAAATTTCATTAGTGAAATTATTTGTGGGATAATTTATGGTTAATGCCTTGTAATATGGCCCTTCCCTAGGTGATTTTAGGCCTTATTGGGTTTTGTACTTTTCATGGATATTAACACATGTCCTTGGTTCCCTGGTCCTTTTGACTTACTAATTCCACAAAAAGATTAAAATATGAAGGTTCTTGTGTTTGAAGTTTCTAGTGGTCATAATGAATTTATAGTTGAGATAATTTAGTTTAGAGTTTAGTGTGTGTGAGAAAATATAAGTTGTGTATGTGTGTCATATGTGGGGAGTGAAAGGCTTTCTTTCTCATGTTTTTGGAGTTTTGAGGGTACTTGTCACCTTAGCACTAATTGCTAAGATGTTAATCCACATAAAAACTTAACACCCCACTCTAGAGTCTTGTGTCTCCATTTCCTCCCCAATTGTTTCAAAGTTTCAAGTTTCCCCATAACTTTGGAACCCCAAAGTGTTAGCATCCAAATTTATCATCCACTTTCCAACCTTAGAACCTAGAATTTTAGGGGTTCTAGGGACCTTTGCAGTTTGTGTAGTGTTCCCAACTTCCTAGATTGAGAAAATACCTAGCCCTTTCTTGCTCCTTATCCCATGTCCTTCTCGACCTCAACTTTCCAAAGATATTCCTTCCCCTAGACTTCAAAATGTGGGGGATTGTTGCACCTTTGACTATATGCAATGGTTCCAACTCCCTCTAAAACTTCAAACCTTGATTCTATTTACCATTCTCATTTACTCTATACCTCTAGATGTTTATGTCCCAAATAATCTCAATGTTTGTAATTTTAGATGTTTTGTGCACTTTTACAGCTCATCCCTTGTTCCTCAGTTCTCTTGCTATTTTGAGCTCCATTGAGCCTCTAATTTTTTGGGCTTCCTTTGTATCTTTGTACCCTATCCAAATTTTCATGTAGCCCTCTTCCCTCCAAATCCTCAACCCCTATTATTTGATCCTTCACTCCCTAGTATACTTCCCAACCTTCCAAGAACCTTTACACGTGTCAAATGGTTCTTTCTTTAGTGAAAATTTTACCATTTTACCAGATCAACTAGAAGAATTGAAGGCTTGACAGACTCCTCTCACCTAGTCTCCTACCATTCCAGGAATTTCTAACTACCATATTGAATTCATGTGTGACCCCCAATGGGTTTTCTTGTAGTATTTTTTTTCAACTCGTGCCCTAGCACACCAAAATAGAAACACCATTAATGAAAATATGATTTACAAGTTAGGGAGAACTTGTCTATCATGCTTCCCATGGAATGATGGACATATTTTCATTAATCTCACACACAAATCATTAAGGAAGGATGCATTATTGATATGGGCACTACTAAAGGTTCTTGTGAATTTTGGACTCTCAAGGTTTTGGGCATGTTTGCCTTTTGGGATTTCAGGCACACTATGCACTTTGTATTTTTGAGGGTTTCTTGTAAGGAGGGTAGAAAATCCTAAAATTTTATTGTTCTTAGGATGGATTAAAAGATGAAAACACTAGGATCCTAATATAGGAATAACTTTATATAACCAAACCCTAGGGTTTTTAGTTTCTAGAACTAGGTGAGGGTGTTTTGGTATTGTAATGATTTGGATTCATCACAAATGTGTGAAAAATCCACTATAATACAAAAAGGATGAGTTTAAAGAGAAAAATCAACCTTGATTGATTGTCTCCATGTATATTATTTTCATTTTTGGATGGATTGTTGACTAGTTTGCTATCTAGGTCATATGTAATCAACATAATATAAGCTTAACACTTAGCAATATCTTATCCACAAATCCCTAGTCAACAACAGTCGAACTCATCCATAAGTACTGGCATTGTACAACTTGTACACTAGACAAAAAGGAAGATGCATAAGTAAGCCTTCTATAGAGCATCGTTCTCAGTATAGACAACTTGACTATTCTACACTCCAGCTCAATGAGTCTAGAATTCTACCCCAACTTGCTCACATCAACATGCTTCATTGATATAATGTCCTACTTTGTGCAACATAAGGAAAATAAGAAGGAAAGTAAAACCTATTTGACCACTATAATTCTCATTCTCAAATTAAATTATATTAGCTATATTATTGTAATCATCCCTATTCTCATATATAAATAGAAGCAACATTTTTTGTACTACCCATGTTTACATGTGTTATGGTTATATATTAGAACGCTTCTAGGAAAACTATACATTTTATTGAATCAATATTTTCAATGAAATTCCATGATCTATGTATTATATTTTTTGTACATTGTCTAATAAGTTTTAAAATAAATAATATAATTCATGACTCTATTTAAGTAATCTACATTATTTGGATATGTTGTGAATTGTCCTCTAATTGTCTTTCTAGGCTTATTAGATCAACTTGCTTGCTATCTTCAAACCTTTTGTACACATTTTTGGAGGTTGACCTCTAAGAATGTGTCTTCTTATGATGAAATGACAACCCTTGAAAAACATTTTTAAATATTAATATTTGTCAAATATTAGGAAGAAGCAAAGCAAACAAATAATTCTCAAGCAAGCAATAGAGTAAAGTTTTCTCATTGTGCAAGGTCAAATTCAAACTAAAAATGATAGATCTATGGCCACAAAATTGACCTATATTTGTAAAATTAACCATTGATAGAGAATATATATGATGAAAAATCTCTGAGACCATTTCTTGATAGAGAGTTTCCATTTTTTGAGTTGATATAAATTAGATTCTAGAATGCTTGGTACACTCTTCAACCATATAGCTAAAATAGTAGGGTTTACTGTTCCATAGGCTTTTCTTTTTGGCCTCGTGAACATTAAAAGTCTTCTATTCTATTCTATTATATTCTAAATACCATCCTCCACATTTTACTTACCCAATTTGATTATTGCAATTGTAGACATGGAAAATCTACAAATTTGTTTTGGCACACTTGATCCCGTTTACTAACAACATTTCTCCCCAAATCATACTCTCAACATTTCATCATATTCTATCTCTAAATGTAATGAATCATTATTCATTAAATTAAGTCTTCCTCCTCCAGTGATTAAATTAATCAGTTAATTTAATTAACCTTACATTTCTGTTTAATTAAATAATTCATTTTATTTGATTAAATCTCTAAAGTCTTCTCATTAAATTAAATAAATTAAAGCTTATTTGATTTAATCTAACAAATTCTTCTTTAAGTTAAGTAAATCAAATCATTTATTTAATAAATCATTCCCTCTCAATTCTGATTTAAATTAATTCATCTATTTGAGTCAAAATTGTCAAATCATCTAATTCTTCATTAAATTAATCAAATCTTTGATTAAGTTAATCCTTCTCACTAAAATCCTCTAGAGAATGCAACTTGCACAATAAATAAATTACTTTGATTTATTTAATTCTCTATTTTATTTCACATAGCATCAAAAGGGAATATTCCCTCCTTTGAATTCAAAAAGTCCAAGTGGACTTGTACATCCAACAAGGCATTCACTCCTCTTACATGTCCTTGTGCATTGAGCCAAGTGGTATTTATTTCATTCATTTTTCCCTCTCACATGTCATTTCTCAAATTTGAAATTCCACCTAATTGCATTTATCATGCACATTGACCAAAATGTGCTCATTCCTCAGCCATTCACATCTTGACAAATGGCACTTGGCCATTGGATGTTGAATGATCCCACATTGCTCTATTTCATTTTCTCTTCCATTTTGAAAATCTATAAATTGGAGGTTTCTCTTCTCATTTCAATATCCACAATTCAAGCAAGTATACTATACTTCATTTCATCCACAATTTTGAGTAAACTTACTATGCTCAAATTCATCTTCATTCCACATCTTCATACAAAGTTATTCTCTTCATTTGAGAATTAATCTTACTCATACCATCATTCAGCTTGTTCAAGGATTGGGAAAGGGTTGCTTACTACACAAAAAGGTGGCACCAATCCACTATGAGATAAAGGTTTAATTATGCTTCTTATATACTTCTATTTAACTTGTTTTTCTACTCATTAGTTGCATATTTGGACATGATTAAGTATTTCATAGGGATGTTAAATTTGCTGCTTTAAACTAACTTTCGTGCTAACAACATGAAGCTATTTGATTTGATCTTCTTGTAGATTTTAGCATCCACATTCTGGCACTAGAAGGAGGGCTCTCTGAATTTTTTTTTAAAATCTTACTTACATCTCCGTTGCAAGAAAATTCAACTCACTCTCCTATTATTTATGTTTAAATACTTTTTGTAGACCATTTCCACAGTTATTTACGTTTCCAGTTATGTATTTCTAAATGTTTGAGAATTTTTTCATAGAATACGAGTTTGAATATTTTCTTTAATAAATGCTTACTATTTATGTAATTAAATCTCAAGTAATGAAATTGTAAACAGGCTTTGCTGCAAAATTTTTGCTTTCCCCATTCCATTACAATTCTCCTATGTAGCCAGGCTGACCATCTCCCGCGTTACCGCACATTTCATTCCACCCATCCACGGTATAGCGGTCTCAGGTGTTTTCCCTGGCCTTTTATCGCGTTCCTGCACCGTCGTTTATTTTTTCTTTCACCGTCCTCCACCGCTTAACCACAACCTTCTACTGTACCTGTCGCGGTAGAGTGGTGTCCATCGCGTCACCGCCGGTTAACCCTCCCTTACTTGCGGTAGCGCGGTAACCGCCCACTATCTTTACCGCGTCACCGTCGGTTAACCCTCCCTTACTTGCGATAGCGCGGTAACCGCCCACTATCTTTACCGCATCACCGCTAGCTAAGTCTCGCCCTCTGTGGTATTGCGGTTAACCGCCATAGTCTTCACCACATTACCGCGGTCTACCTGCTAACCCCCTATGATATTGCGGTTAACCGCCATGGTCTTCACCCTCTCAGTCTCCCGCATTACCACGGCCTGACTGTCGCTTCCCCGCGGTAGAGCGGTTAACTGCCATCTTCACCGTCACAGTCATCTCAGCTGTCACCGCATTACCGTGGTCTCCCGCCTAACCACCAATGGTAGCGCGGTTAACTACCTCATCACTGTCACCGCATTAGTGCGGTCTCCTGCCTAACCGCTAGCGGTAGCATGGTAAACCTGTTAACCGCCATAGCGTCACCGCGATCTTCTGCCTTCTTGTCCGCGGTATTGCGGTAAACCTACTAACCGCTGCTTGAATGTCATTGCTAACCGCCATCGCGTCACTGCAGTCTTCCATCCGACCACCTGCGGTATAGCGGTAGCAGTCTCAACTGACTGTGTGAAGCCGCCAACCGCGATACCACAGCCTGCGGTAAAACTGTGAAAGGGATTAATTCGGGAAATAAACAGCTCTATGAGGAAATTTTTTCATAAGGGGGTTAAATATTTTTGTTTTAGAGATGGAAATTTTGTTAATAGCTTATGATTAATTTTGTGAAATATTTTATTAACTTTGTATGTTCTTTTGAAGGTTGAATATTGGAATCGAGCCAAGACAAAACGAGATTGGAGAAATTCATAAAAGCATTTATTTATGCTTGTTGAACTAGATTTTTCACCTAATTTCAAACCATCTCACATCTATTTTTGGGGCTTAAAATTAACCATTTTGACTTGATCTTTTGGTTAAAATTGAACCTTAGAAATTTACTAGATTTCAATTTGGGTCTAAAATTGAACAAGGCAATCTCACTTTTGCTTTGGTGCTTAAAAAGAACTCATTATTGCTTTGAAGGATTTAAAATGAACATGTGTTTTTCGTACCTTGTAATCTTTTTTGCAAAGTAGTGTAATTTAAAAAGGCGTATGCGCTCCTCTCGCACTTCACGACGATCTTGGGAATCAAAAGTCTTTTTGGTGACACTAAGTTGCATAAAGGATTGCCTCCACATTTCATTTTGGGAATTAAAATTGAACCAAACATGCGAGTGTGAGTAAACTCGTTGCGAGTGTTCTTTTGTTTCTAAACAAAGGTTGATCGAACTACGGATAAGTTTATTCGCTTTTGTTTATCTTAGAGGGCCTGCCTTGTGGGAAAAAGTACTCACCCAAGGGACCGACCCAACCGGGAACACGCTAAAGCCAAGTGACTTCCAACCGGTATATAAGTGCGGATTCTTGAGAAAAGTTCAAGAATCATGAGGATTATTCTGACGAGATGGAAAAAAATGGACTCTCACCGATGTTGGATAATCCCCCATGAACGAAATGCCCGAATTAAAACCCTTTGTTTAGAAAAAAGCCAAAACCTCATCTATTTTGTCGATGCAAAAGGTCATGTCCTTTGAAGCCGCCCCACATTATACATGCGGTTTTGTTGTAGAGATAAAAAGTATGCCATGGGAGATTCATGGGTACTAATGCTTGGTTGACCCGAGAAGTGTGTGCCATGGAGGGGAGCCAGTGTGGTCAAGCATTTAGCCATCCGCACAATATATGCGCAGCTAGATTTATCCAAGTGGCAACCCAACAAAATATTGTCTCATCATCCTAGGGTTGTAAAAAGTGTTTGGAAGTGAAGAACACATTGCTTGGTCCTCAAAACATTTGGAAACAAACATACACAAAGAACTTTGAATTTCAAACCTCTTTTAGGAAACAAATACCTTTGACGAATTTAAGCACTCTTACTTTCCCTAGGGATCATATCCTTAGAGGTTTCAAAGTGCTTGAATTCTATCATCATTTGTTTTCAATAAGGTTAAACATAGGAGACTTTTGCCCTATTTTCCTTGATTTCCACATAATGGACCTTGTGGGATGAAAAAGAAAGTGGGACATTAGACATACAGTTTGAAACATAATCAAGCAAGTGCCTTTGGTAAAAGGAAAATTCACTAAGCCAAAATAAAGGACAAATTGAACCTCATATGTGTTGTTCCAAATGATTTTCCGAAAGGTCAAGATTCCAAAACCAAGGTTCAAAAAGATAAGTCTAAAATCCCATGAACAATGCCTTGAGATGCTCCTTGAAGTCAGAGAAAGACTAGTATACAACTTCTATAAAAAGGCTTCAAGGAATAATCCAACTTTGTATGTGTTCTACTATCAACAAAATCCCGAACTTTTTCAAAGGTTTGCTTTCCTCACATAGGAAGTCTAACATGCTCTTCAACACCGAGGTTTTGTAAGGAGTCGTTTCTAGGTCAAGGTCCAAGATCAAAGTCGTCATCCTCATCTGTCGTTCCATCAATCAAATCTCATCCCATCAAAAAAATTTTGAGAACTGGTGAAAAATCACTCATCCTAAACTTAAAGGGCTAAACCAGCATCACCCTATCTTGGCTCAACACACCTAGCCAAAATAGTCAAAACTCTTGGATGAATTTACCTCTAGGATAACGCAACTTCCTAAGGTCTACTAGTTCACAATCACATTGGCTTAACACACTTAGCCAATTCATCTTCTTGTGCAAGTTCCCCTAGGATAACACAACTTCCTAGGGACTACAACTTCACTACAATCTTGTTTGACTTAATGCATCTAGTCAAACCATCACAATCAATCTAAGTCCTAAGCAGTTTAGCATAACCCTTCAAAAGTTCTCCAAAAGGTTTCACTCACTCGCTTCATCCATTTATCCCATCATCATTACCACCCTCTTTGATCTTTGACTTCCCTAGTTCTTCTATTTTGAGCCTAAAAGGTTAGGATCAAACGATCCCTATTTTTATGGTTCAAAAAAGATCACAATACAAGAAGAACATGAAAAATATCAGTGAAATATCAACTTCCGTTGACATGAGTCAAGTAACCTCCGAAATAAACCTTGCGGGATCAAACAATCCCCCAAGTAACTCTCCTCTACCATCACAAAATCCTCAAGAGGAGAGCTATGAATAGGACATCACAAACAAAGACATGGGGATGACACAATCTGAAATGATAAAAATGGTCCAAAATCCAGAGAACTATAAAATTGTCAGTGCCATGTTCAAATACTTAAGCACATTAGCGAAATGAGGGTTACAGTTCCCTTCCGACCTTGATGCAAGTACTAGTATGGATATGCCTCTTACAAACACATCCCCAATGTCAAATGTCAATCAAGAAATTCCTCACACCACCTTGGCCATCATACCAACCTCGCCGAATGTAAACAAGGGGAGTGCCATGTTTTGAGAGTTATAAAAGCATCACCTTGTGACCATCAAAGAGGTGGCTATCAACACCACACCGGATAATCCTGTCCCGGTGAAAAATGGTCCAAAATCCAGAGAACCATAAAATTGTCAGTGCCATGTTCAAATACTTAAGCACGTTAGCGGAATGAGGGGTACAGTTCCCTTTCGACCTTGATGCAAGCACTAGTATGGATATGCCTCTTACAAACACATCCCCAATGTCAAATGTCAATCAAGAAATGCCTCACACCACCTTGGCCATCATACCAACCTTGTCGAATGTAAACAATGGGAGTGCCATGTTTCGAGAGTTATAAAAGCATCACCTTGTGACCATCAAAGAGGTGGCTATTAACACCACATCAGATAATCCTATCTCTACCACAAGGAGAAGGTGGTTTGTTTGGAACAACCGATGTTGCTAATCCTTTTTCTTTCCAGGGTAGCATACCGTCCCTTCCCCCATTTCCATTCACAACCACATCACCTCTCATATTGGGTTTTCCTCCCCTAAACATTGATAGTTTCTCATAACTGGGCAATGCGAACATCACATCGAATTCCCTCTTTTTGCCCGCAACATCACAACAACAAGTGGCAACCATTCAAGCCACTATGACAAATACATCAATCGGTCCTCAAATATCCCAAAGCATACCTTCTCAAGGACCGTGCATCTCAACCACCCCTCCAACAACCCAAATCCCAACCACCACCATAACCCTTTCACCTGTCACAATGGTTGGCATTATTCCCGTTCCACCACCAATCCCACCAAAAGCTAACATGGCAAATTCATTCACCACTCTAATCCAAACCATTCAAAAAGCCAACCAATAGAGGATACTCAAACAAAAGTAGCAAGCTCAAGGTCAAGGTCAAGGTCAAGCCCAAGCACAAGCTCAAGCTCAAGCACAAGCACAAGCACAAGTTCAAACACAAGCCCAACAATAGGCGCAAACACAATACCAAGCACAACTGCAAGCAATCCATCTGCAAGCATACCAACAAGCCCTGCAAGAATTTTAGGCACAAGAACAAGCCAAACAACAAGCTTTGTTGGCACAACAATAGCTCAACCAATAACAAGCTTTGTTGGCGCAACAACAACTAGACCAACAAAAAGCTTTGTTAGTGCAACAATAGCTTGACCAACAATAGGCTTCATGGGAACAACAACAGATGGACCAACAACAAGCATTGTTGGAACAACAACAGCAAGATCAACAACAAGCGTTGTTGACACAAATGCAGGCATACCAGCAGGCCTTGAACACACAATAGAGCTTGCAACAAATGCCCACTAGTACTCCTCTCACCCATCAAACACCTCAAACACCTCAAAACACGTTCATTCCACCTCCTGATCCAAACAAAGATGTCACAACACAAATCAAATTGCTCTTGCAGTAAGTGTTGGACTTACAAGCAGGAAAAACAATAAGAACACCGGCCAACTTGTGCCCTTATCCTTTCGACAAAAGTCTCAGCATGGTACCGTTCCCAAAGGGATTCAAGATCCCCAAATTTGACAAGTATAATGGAATAGGTAACTCTGAAAACCACATCAGAGAATTTCAGGTGCATTGCATGGAGGTCACATACGATGACATGTATTTAATGTGACTATTCCCCCAAAGTCTGACTAGTCCAACCATGGAATGGTTTTCTCGCCTACCCATAGACATTAAAACATTCGAGGAAATTGTGGAAGCTTTCCTTAAGAATTACATTTTCAATATGGGTGCGGATGTTAGTTTGGAAGAGCTATCAACACTCAAACAAAGAAAAGGAGAGCTATTCGCATCCTTCTTACAAAGGTGGCGATCCAAGGCCAATCAGAGCAAGTGGACTATGCCAGAAGAATAACAAGTTTGTACCGTCATATCCAATCTAGATGAAAACTTGGCATTCTACTTGAAAATGCAATGCATAACATCATACGATCAACTAATCCCAAAGGCACTCAACATCGAAAGAGCCCTTACTACAAGAGGAGGTGCATCAACATTCACTCCACCACAGGATAACCACCTGTCCAATAACTATAATGATAAACCTCGAACATGGTCGAGGAACAAAAATATCACAAATGATGACATGGTCGATGCTAAAGTGGTCATCAGTGCCCCTGAGTAGAACATCCAAACCCATCATCAACCGTAAAATCATAATCACAACAATGCGTAGACTAACGTAGTAGTAGCGCAACAACAACCACTTCCCACCAATCAAATCAACAACTTGGGTAATCAAGGAGGACCACCTCCCTGAGGCAAATATCCCCCCAAGCGGAAGTTCATGGCTCTTGGGGAATCTATCGAGTCCATAATGAAGAAGTTGGTCAAAGAAAATCTAATCAAAGTTTCTAACTTCGAGCAATACGTGGAACCCATGACCAAACCGCCATGGTATAATGAAAATCTCCTTTGTGACTTTCACAAGATCAAAGGGCATACAACCGCTAATTGCATGAGACTAAAAAACATCATCCAAGACCTCATCAATGATAAGATTATCAATATTGAGCAGCCAGCTAGAAACCAAGATTTGAAAATATACACAAATCCGATGCTGAACCACAATCAAGGGAACAATAAAGGCAAGAAAAATATGCTAGTGCTAATCTAGTGTATGAGGAGATAGTTGGATGAGTTGATGAAATGGTCACAATCATTAATATCAAAGGAGCCAACAATGACTGTGGAGTCACCACACATGGTGGAAAGGTCACCATTGCAAGGGCACCAACTAAGACCCCCATTTATAATACAAAAGTTGTCCCCTATGACTACAATGTCATTGACCAACTGAAGAGAACCCCTGCTCGGATCTCCATCATGGAATTATTGAAAATTTCCCCTACCCATAGGAAGATCCTTGATGAAGCATTAGCGGTGTCCACCGTCTCCGCCACCCTTGACACAGAGCAGTTTTAGGCTATGTTTGGTAACATCGTTACCCCAAATCTCCTTACATTCTTTGACCAAGATTTCCCCCCGCAGTTGTCTCATAACTGCGCATTGCACCTTCAAGTGCTAGTCCATAAATAGAAAGTCAAAAGAGTCCTGGTGGATGGAGGTGTAGGCCTTAATATTTGTTCTCTAAAGCTCATAAAGAAATTGGGATTCACCGAAGATTCCATTAATAAAAACAAGAGCATCACAATAAGGGCGTATGATGATAAAGAAAGAGTGTCTCAAGGCACTATCAAAATCATCATCCAAGTGGGACTGGCAACTATGGAGACCACTTGTTAGGTCCTCAACCTCGACCTACCATATAACATCCTCCTTGGACATACATGGATCCATGGAATGAAAGCAATGGCCTTGATGTATCACCAATGTATCAAGTTCTCACATAAAAATGAGGAGGTCACTATATATGGGGATCTCGAACCTTTCACCTACTGCAAAAACTTGGAAGCCAAGTTTTATAAAATCCCCCAAGTACCGAAAAATGATGAAGGCCCATCCACTTCATTCATCGACCCAACCAACCTCTCTTCCACCTCTGTGATAGAGACACCCACCATCCTTGACATATCCGACATCAAGAACATGATCCAAAACAATGGATGCGGTGACTATAGAATGAAAAGGAACACATTTGTTGTAGGAGAGTTATCACAATCTCCTAGGTCACATGGACAACCTCGATCAACTGAAACACCCATCCGCACCCTTAGGGCAGATCCTTCTAGATTCCGCCATTAGGGGGATCTAAGTCAGGAAAGTGTTGACGAAGAAGATATTGCAAGCTCAATATACCATGATGTGGAACCCATACCCACCTTACGAATGGAGGAAACCAATAGAGGGCTACAAATGATGCTTGGTATGGGCTATAACAGGAAAGAAAGCCTTGGAAGGAACAGTGATGGACGTTTGGAGCCCATCATTGCAGAAAGAAGAATGCAAAACCTTGGCCTCGGCTGTACTCCTTCGAGTATAATCATGCGTGGCAGAGGTGCTCCCATTAGGACAATCGGGTCCTCTCCTCAAGTCCCGACAACCAACCTTAGATTACCCGTATCCACATGGCTACCTCTTGACAACTTTACATTTGACATAACCGAGGTTTGTAGTAGTAGTGACGATGATGACACCATTGCTGGCCTTCCCAGGCTCTTTGAGGATTCCACCTTGCTAATGATTAGTACCTCCCCAACCGAGTCAAACCAACAAACCCACCAAATCACCTTGGTATACCCTCAACTCATCGATCACGATCAATGAGGACCGCCAATTCTAGACTCATTCAAAAATGATGAGGTGCTCTCATAATTCATGGGACTAAGGGATACGATTCCATGTGGGGATCACAAGGCAGGCTTCAAACATCACATTAGACACCCAGGCATATTATGGGGAGACGATTGAGTCCTTTAGTCGCAAAAGAAAAATATCAAGAATAAGCTCAGAGTTATGGAGTGAAAACCACACTGTGGCGCTCTCTAACCACAAAATAGTAAAAATAAAGGATGCATCCAATGGTGAAAACCTCTCTGAGGTGCTAGAGGATGAAGGATTCAATCTCCCCCCTATTGCTCTACATCAATAAAATTCAGCAGTCCTGGCAGAGTAGTGCAATCCTGTCAACCTGGGAATGGAAACAGAATCATAAATCACTTTCTATGTTGAGTCTCTCCTAATAGAGGAACAAGAACTACTAGCGGCATTTCTGAAGGAAAGGAAGGAAAACTTTGCATGGACCTACGTTGACATGCCAAGTCTGGATCCTGAAGCGATGGTTCATCATTTGGCTGTTTACCCTGAAGTGAAACCAGTTAGACAAAAGTTAAGGAAAATGCACCCGCAAATAGCCTTGCTAGTCAAGATTGAGTTACATAAGCTCCTGGACGTTGGCTTCATACGCCCGATTGACTATCCAGAATGGGTATCTAACCTTGTACCAGTCTCAAAACCGAATGGGGGCATCCGCATCTGCATAGACTTCAGGGACCTTAACAAAGCATGTCCTAAGGATGATTTTCCACTACCCAACATTGACATGATAGTGGATATGATGGCCGAACATGAGATGTTGTCCCTAATGGATGGCTTCTCGAGGTACAATCAGATAATGATCGCAAAACAGGACCAACATAAGACAACCTTTACATGTCCTTAGGGAACCTACTATTGGAATGTGATGCCATTTGGGTTAAAGAATGCAGGAGCTACATACCAAAGAGCCATGACACTGATCTTCCACGACATAATTCACAAAACTGTCGAAGACTATGTGGATGACATATTGGCTAAATCAAAGAAGAGACAGGATCACATAGCGACTCTAAGTGCAATTTTTGATAGGTTGAAAAAATACAAGGTCAGACTCAACCCAAAGAAATGTGTCTTTGGGGTACAGTCAGGAAAATTATTGGGGTACATAGTTTCAATGAGAGGGATAAAGGTCGATCCCACAAAGGTAAAAGCAATCCTTGATATGGGAGTGCCAAGAACACTAAAGCAACTCAGAGGATTACAAGGTAGACTCCAGTCCATTTGAAGATTCATAGCAAAACTAGCAGATAAACAAATTGCCTATTCACACCTACTCCACAAGGGAGTAGCATTCAGGTGGGACGACAAGTGCAAACACGCATTCAACAAAATCAAAGAATACCTACTTATGCCACTAGTGCTAATGCCACTGATCGTAGGAAAACCATTGATTCTATACATCTCAGCAACGACAACCGCCCTTGGTGCCCTTTTAGCCCAACATGATGAAAAGGGAACCGAGCTGGCCATTTATTATATCAGTAGAACAATGGTGGGGCACGAGCTCAACTATACATCAATAGAAAAAACTTGCTTGACAGTGGTGTTTACAACCCAAAAATTCAGACACTACATGCTAGCTCATCAAATTAAGCTAATTGCCAAGATAGACCCTCTCAAGTATCTATTGTCAAAAACAATGCTTACAGGAAAAATGGCTAAATGGGTTATGATACTATCTGAGCATGATATTGAGTATGTAGAGCGAAAATCGATCAAAGGACAAGTTATTGCGGATCAGCTAGCAGAGGCTCCAATATATGCAGACAACCTGCTCATATCAGAGTTTCCAGATGAGTCCCTTTTCAATCTCAGTGCAACCGACCACTGGAAACTATACTTTGATGGCTCCCACACGCAATATGGATCAGGAGCCAGTGTGCTCTTCATCACCCCCCAGGGAGACTATATACGAAGATCTTACAAGTTGGCATTTCCCTGTACAAATAACATTGCAGAATACAAGGCTTTAACCATAGGTCTCAAAATTGCGACACAGTGGCGAATCATGGCATTAAAGGTCTATGGAGACTCACAACTTATCATTAACCAAGTGAACGGTGAATACCAAACTAAAGATGATAAGCTCGCACCATACAAGAAGGTGGTAGAGAGCCTCAATGAATCATTTATTGATATCACCTTTGAGCAAATACCAAGGGAAAACAATAGAGCAGTTGATGCAATGGCAACGATCAAATCCTTGCTAGATATCCCTCGCAACGTCTTGAAACACGAATTCCTTGTAGAGCAGCTTTTCATACCAACTTTCAAGGTACCAGAGTTAGAATACGCATGTGAACTCATTGGTCCTGGTGATCTTTGGTACCATGAATTTACACCTACCTAAGATTAGGAATCCTGTCAGCCAACATTACTTTGAACATCAAGTGAACCTTTGTCAAAAGGTCCTTACGATTTGTCATCCTAGGAGAAACCCTCTTCCGTAGAAGTATCGATGGAACCTTGTTACATTGCTTAAAACCTAAGGAGGCCTTGACTACTTTGACTGAGGTACACAATGGCACTTGCGGTTCACACTCAAGTGGTATGACCTTGGCTAAGAAGTTGCTAAGAACCGGGTACTACTAACCGACAATGGAGAGAGAGGCACATGACTTTGTTAGAAGGTGTCTACAGTGCCAACAACATGGAGATCTTATTCATGCCCCAACTCAAGAATTACATCCTATAGTTACACCTTGGCCCTTTTCCCAATTGGGGCTCGATGTCATAGGTAAAATCTCACCCACCTCATCCAATGGCCATAAGTTCATTATCACCGCCACCAAATATTTCACAAAGTGGGTTGAGGCAATCCCCATGACCTACATCACAGGAAAACATATATCCAAGTTCATCCTGAGCTACCTCATTTTTCGATACGATATTCCCCAATCCATTATCTCTGATAATGAGACACCCTTCAAGAATCAGAATGTCCATGACTTGTGTGAAAAAATAAAAATCCAACACTGCTTTTCCACCCCATATTACCCACAAGGCAATGGCCAAGTCGAAACTACTAACAAAACCATTCTAAAGATCCTTAAGAAAACAGTCAATGACTCCGGTCATGATTGGCATCTCCAATTAGACCCTGCCTTATGGGCCTACTGCACCAGCATCCGCACGCCAATAGGCACCACCCCATTTTCTCTAGTCTATGGATCAGAAGCTATACTCCCAATTGAGATCGAGCTCCCGTCCCTGGGAATATCTTTGTAAAACCTCATCACAGATGAGGAATACAGGGTCACAAGACTAAATGAGCTAGAGCTACTAAATGAACGACGCATGGATGCCTTAAATCATCTACAGGTCTACCAGAATCACCTGAAATAGAGCTACAACAAAAAGATCAGGCAACACACCTTTCAATTCGGTGACCTTGTGCTAAAAAAAACCAAAAGAATGTACCAAACCTGGATAGCAAAGGAAAATTTGAACCCAATTGGCTAAGACCTTTCATCATCACCGCAAGCTATAAATCAGGGGCATATCAGTTGTCAACACCAGAGGGCAAGCCTCTGCAGAAGCCCATGAATAACTCTCACCTCAAAAAGTTTTATGCCTAAGAACTTGCAAGGTATAATATAAAACTAGAAAATACAAAAAAATTAGAAAGTCCTGAAAAAATGGTTACCTTGATGAAAACCTGGCAAACAGGCGTCTTGGTGACAACAAAAAAAATAAAAAAAATGCAAAAATCCAAAAAAATCAGAAAAAGTCCTGAAAAAATGGTTACCTTGATGAAAACTTGGCAAACAGGCGTTTCGGTGACAACAAAAAAATAAAAAAATGCAAAAATCCAAAAAAATAAAAAAAATGATTGAAAATAATAAAGAAAAAAACAAAAAATCGTCCTCTAGTGAAAACCACTTCGGTGGCGCTTTAGACAAGTACCTTGGTGAAAACCTAGCAAATAGGCGCCAAGCATAAATAAAACACTCTCTATCCACTAGGATTTGCGCGACTCACTCATCCATTCCATCACATTTCATTAATCATCCATACACCCATCTGCTCGCATCCATACCATAGTCTGAGCTGATGCCCATATCATATTCCACCATGGTACTACTTGGCATGTTCCAAAGGTTAGTTTGTCCCGCCTTCATCGAAGTAGTCTATCGCACCACACTGGGGGCATGTTCCTATACCTGTATAGGATCAGATTTGTGTATATTTTTGTGCTCTTCTCGGAATTCATCAGAAAAAACCAAAAACATTCAAAAAAATTCATCAAAAAAATCAAAACATCCAAATCATCAAAAAATCCAAAAACATGTCGAAATATCAGAATTTTAAAAAAAAATTCATCATTGAGTCTTGTCAGTCTTTCACCTTGTCTGAACTACATCGTCTTTGAGCTTGAACGTAGGCAAGGTTGATCTTTGATCATCCCCCGAGACAGTTAGGGTCAGTCCTTAAGCATCCGTCGCATTGACAATTTGTTTACCCATCTATTTTTCAGGCGTCCGTCGCAATGGCAATCCGTTTTCCCATCTATCTTTTCATTGAGTCAAGTATGTCATCAATTGAACTATGTGGTCTCTGCGCATATAACGTAGGCAAGACTAATCTATGGATCAACTCTTGAGACCCTTAGAATAGGTCTTTAAGTTAGTCTCTTCGTCATAAATCTTGAAAATACCAAAAATATTTGTAAAACGTCTTGAAAATACCAAAAACGATTTCAAAATATTTGAAAAATCCAAAATGGTGCATCCATTTCATCTCGCTTTCACCCGTGATTGTCATCACTCATAATAAAATCAATCGTCGTCTTCACCCTTTGGTGAGTCAGTCAAAAGCAAGTCTAGTAGGTTCCAAAAGTGAACGCCTAATCGTCAGTCTTGAAAGTTTGAATCAGTGAGTCAGCAAGTTGGTCAACTCGGAATATGAATAGCTTATCACCCAAATCAGTCCCACCAAAACCTGATCACTACATGTCCTAGGATGAAGCCTTCCTACGATGGACATAAGCATCAGGTACCCCCCTCAGTAGTTAGTCTTGGCTAACGGTATGAAGAACATTATCTTGTTTGGTTCGCTTTATTTAGTCTTTTATTGACTTATCTTATTTTGTGCTCATTCCAAGGACCTCTCGATGATGCCTAAACAAAATAGGTTTAAAGAGAAAAGAATGGGGCAATGATCATTATCTTTTTATCTGTTGTGCTTATTGGATACTCTTGTAAAATAATTTATTCATGCGTGTTTTGTTTGGTTTGTAGGGAGGGTGTTTTAGGTATCTTGTTGATCACATAGGAAGGCTTTTATTTTCTATGTTTTGGTCCGAGATGTTTAGAATACCTGAACTACATCCTGAATAAAGTATGTACACTAAGTGTGAACAAGAATAAACCTATCTGATTGTCAAGTCAAAGTCCATCATACTAGGTACAACGCCATCTTGGTCCTTGATAGCTTGATGCATCATACCTACATGTGTTATCAAACATAAAGTAATTAGCCCTTTGAAAATCCCAACTCCTGTTAAGCAAATAATCAATCATCATCTTGTGTGGATCTTCTTTCCATTCTTCTCATTCTTCTATCTTTACTAACATTTCTACCTAAAATCGATGTGTTATATCAAAATATACACAAGACTACCCATAATCGATAACTATTTATACATTGTCAGATCTATCTACATCAAAGAATTATCTTTTATCTTCTGATCATTAAAACCACTCCTCTCGCAATTCATCACGATATCAATTGAAAAATTAGCATTTCCACTTGATCTCTCGAGGGGGCAATATACCAGCATAATCCTTCCGTTGGGGCAACAGTGGGGCATTCTGAAAAATTCAAATTTTTTTTGACTTTGATCACACCAGTTTATTCTTTTAATCAATGCAACAAGTACATTGCTTCAAAGAGGGGCAAAATGTATGCATGAAAAATGTACAAATTTTTTTTGGCACACTTGATCCCGTTTACTAACAATATTTCTCCCCGAATCATACTGTCAACATTTCATCATATTCTATCTCTAAATGTAATAAATCATTATTCATTAAATTAAGTCTTTCTCCTTCAGTGATTAAATTAATCAGTTAATTTAATTAACCTTACACTTCTGTTTAATTAAATAATTCATTTTATTTGATTAAATCTCTAAAATCTTATCATTAAATTAAATAAATTAAACTTTATTTGATTTAATCTAACAAATTCCTTTTTAAGTTAAGTAAATCAAATCATTTATTTAATAAATCATTTCTTCTCTATTCTGATTTAAATTAATTCATCTATTTGAATAAAAAATTGTCAAATCATCTAATTCTTTATTAAATTGATCAAATTCTTGATTAAGTTAATCCTTCTCACTAAAATCCTCTAGAGAATGCAACTTGCACAATAAATAAATTACTTTGATTTATTTAATTCTCTATTTTATCTCACATAGCATCAAAAGGGAATACTCCTCCTTTGAATTCAAAAAGTCTAAGTGGACTTGTACATTCAACAAGGCATTCACTCCTCTTACATGTCCTTGTGCATTGAGCCAAGTGGTATTTATTTCATTCATTTTTCCCTCTCACATGCCATTTTTCAAATTTGAAATTCCACCTAATTGTATTTATCATGCACATTGACCAAAATGTGCTCATTCTTCAGCCATTCACATCTTGACAAATGACACTTGGCCATTGGATGTTGAATGATCCCACATTGCTTTATTTCATTTTCTTTTCCATTTTGGAAATCTATAAATTGGAGGTTTCTCTCCTCATTTCAATATCCACAATTCAAGCAAGTATACTATATTTCATTTCATCCATAGTTTTGAGTAAACTTACTATGCTCAAATTCATCTTCATTCCACATCTTCATACAAGGTTATTCTCTTCATTTGAAAATTAATCTTACTCATACCAACAAAGTGGCACCAATCCACTATGAGATAAATGTTTAATTATGCTTTTTATATGCTTCTATTTAACTTGTTTTTCTACTCATTAGTTACATATTTGGACATGATTAAATATTTCATAAGGATGTTAAATTTGCTATTTTAAACTAACTTTCGTGCTAACAATATGAAACTTTTGAGTTGATCTTCTTGCAGATTTTAACATCCACAACAATTATCAAAATTGTTAGTCCTTATTATCATCACTTAAATTAAATTAATTTGTATTCAATTGTTAACATACTTAATTAACCTAAATTAAATTATAAAAAAAATAAAAATTTCCTTTAAAATTGATTATTGAGAGGTTAAAAAAAATGATGCTGGGCAATTGGCATAAAAATTAGCTCGGCGATGGACCTATTGTCGGGTAAAGGCTGGGGGTTGTGGCCTGCCATTTTCGAAGGGCGATCTGGTGTGGATATAGGTATTAATTCTTTATCAAGTCTGTATTATCGAGGACAGGAGAATATGGTTGTCTGTGTAACAATTGCAGATTCCCACATTTCTATGTCTACGTGCATCTGTATACTGGACGCTTGAGGATATGTCGAAGCACCAAGTAACTAGGCTTTGCTTGCTGTTTTCTGAACAAGGATTTCGGTGGGGTTCTAATCTGGAGAATGCTTTGACTGACTTAATAGACCCACAAATCCTCACACCATCTTTTGTTGCAGAGGTTCTTCACAGAAACGAAAAGCACCCTTCCTTGGCGTGGAGATTTTACAAGTGGGTATCAGGGAAAAAAGATGCTCATTGTAGTCACAGTTTAAGATCGATCAGAGCCATTTCTGACATCCTCTGCAACGCAAAGATGGTTTCCCAACTCAGACAACTGTGCCATAATTTGTATGAAGAAGAAGACGCAGAGTTTGCCGTTCCAGCACTTTGGACCCTTGTGATAAAATTGGCAAAAGCTGGATTTGCGAATGATGCACATGCAACCTTTGAGGAGCTGAAGAAAAAATGCAACATTGGTGTTGCTCTGAATGTCAGGATTTTTAATGTATTATTAGAAGCTTTTTTGAAGAAGGACAGGCCAGAGATGGTTCCTAAGCTCTACAGGTAATACAGAGATGCTCTAAAATCAATTTAGTGGTTGTAGATATTTTGGTAAACTATTTTTTCTGCTGCTGTAGTTATGAACAGTTAGGAACATGCCAACAGTTTTGGTGTATATGTGAGGTTTTTAGTCGTGTATGTTTTTTATGATCGGAAGATTTGCTTTTTTTGATAGATTTTTACTTTGGGCACGTTTTTATGCCAAAAGAGTAGAAGGAGAATGATTTAGGGTGGAATAATTTTGAGGAACAGAATTCTGATTGAGTCTCATTGAATTTGAAAGGTTGTATTCTGTGTTCTTAGATGTGGCCATTTCATCCAAGTGGTGGTGCTATAGTGGTAACGGAGACACTCGTTTCCCATTTCTCTCACCCAGGCAGCCTATAACTTTAGGGGCATGCAATGATTATGTTATTCATCTAAGAATGTGGCCCAACCAATTTGTCCTTACACTGCAGGCCAAAACCTCACCCAATATTTACAAGCAAGAATACATTGTGGACATTGTTTTCTGATTAAATTTTTAGATTTTCACAGTTGGACATCATATCATGTGTCTGGACACCACTGTGGAGTGTTTTGAATTCTACGTACTGTTTTCTGATATTTTTAAAGCTCTGCATCAGCAGGCAAATGTTTTACTAGATCAGAACACGACACCCACAAATTAAAACACAGAGCATAAACTTTCAAGTTCAATGACCTTGGATCAAAATTCTCTTCCTCACAACCGTTATACTTGAAGCTATGCATTGTGTTCTGTGTTTCAAATTATTGCTGCTGGGTTCTGACTTTCTAAGTTCCCTGCGGCAGCAAGGAAATACTGAAAAATGTATTAAGCATTATGTTTTATGATAGATATTTTAAATTGTGGATATTGTGTTCTGATCTTTCAAAGTGACTGCATCAATAGGGAAATGCGAAGTAGAAAAATCCAACCAGATGCATTTACATTTAATATTATGGTTCAGGCCTTGTGTGCTGTGGATAGGGTAGATGATGCCCAAACTCTGGTGCAGAAAATGGGTGCAAAAGGTTGTGCTCCCAATGTTTTTACATACACCATTTTGGCCAAAGGATTATGTGAGAGAAGCAGAACAGACCGAGCTTTGGAACTGTTGACAGAAATGAGGTTACATGGGTGCAATCCTAATATTATAACATACAATACTGTTATTGATGGTCTCTGCAAGGAGGATAGTGTGGAGGAGGCAGAGCAGCTGGTTCAACAACAAATCCCAGATGATGGATGTGTTCCCAATGTCATTACATACAATTCTTTGATTTATGGCTTCTGTAAAGTGGGGAAGATAGAGAGTGCGTTGAAAATACTCAAAGACATGGAGGATAAGCAGCTTCCTGGCCCTGACACAACTTCGTTTAACACGATTCTCGATGCACTCTGCAAGCAAGGTAAACTGAAGAAAGCCTATAAGATTATGGAGCACATGAAGAGTATTGGACATGCTTGTAATGTGGTTTCTTACAACATTATTTTAGGTGGACTGGCCAAACTAGGGAGGATTTCTGAGGCACGCAGGGTCTTTGAAGAAATGGTTGGGGATAATATTGCTCCAGATATAGTCTCCTACAACATATTGGTGGATGGCATGTGCAGAGAGGGCATGGTGTCTGATGCAAAGATGATTTTGAAAGCAATGACAGGAAATGGAATCAAACCAGACACTATAACATACAGCACAATTCTTAATGTGTATTGCAAGAGAGGTAAGATTGTGCAGGCAAGAGAGTTGCTAGGTGAAATGTTGAGGAAAGGTATTTTACCTAACACGGCTACTTACAATATATTGATCCAGAGTGCTACTAAAGAGGGCAGGGTATCTGAAGCAGAAAAACTTTTGCAGAAAATGAGGGACAGAGACCTTACTCCAAATACCATAACCTGTAATATCATAATTCAAGGCCTCTGTAAAAATGGTGAACTAGACAAAGCTATTCAAATTATGGAATCAATGTGGCTACAGGGCAGTAATGCTATTGTGGCTAATGGCAACCTCGATGAGCAGGTCTCTTTGGGACTAGTAAATGAAAATAAAATTGAAAGTTGCTTTCCTAACGCTGTCACTTATTCCACAGTCATTGATGGCCTATGCAAAGAGGACAGATTGGATGAAGCAAAGGGACGATTTGTTGAGATGCTGGAGAAAGGCATCAAATCCGATGCAATTGTTTATAGTACCCTAATAGATGGATTTTGTAAGCATGGAGAATTATCAATGGCTTTCAAACTCTTAAATGAGATGCAAACAAGGGGATGTCCTCCCACAAGGGGAACCTACAATATATTGATGCAGGATCTTTGCAGTAAAGGGCAGATAGGCAGGGCTTATAAATTGTTAGAACACATGCAAAAGAAGGGTTATGCACCTGATGCGTTTACTTATGGTATGATAATGAATTGTCTTTGTGAAGGAAGCAGACTGAACAAAGCTCAAGCCCTTTTAGAGGAGATGTGGCAGAAAGGCATTGTCCTCAATGCTTCTTCGTTCCACACACTCATCGATGGTTTTTGCAAGGCAGGCAATGTGAATGATGCTTGGAAGCTTTTGAAAAGAGCAGAGACTGTATGTACTCTTGATTCAATCTCCTATGGTATGCTGTTCAATGCACTTTGTAAACATGGAAGACCATTTGATGCTCAGTCTATTCTGGATATAATGTTGCATAAGAACTTTAAACTAGATGGTATTTCTTACGTGGAGCTGATCCGTAACCTGTGTAAGGAGGAGAAGTTAGATGAGGCAAAAGCAGTCTTGAATAAAATGATAGATAAAGGCTACACTTTTAATTCTGCTGCATATGTTCCATTAATCAACATATATGATAAGCTAGGTAAAAGGAATGAAGTTAGTGAACTCTGTGATGCTATGATGGACATGGCTGCTCGTCATGATGAATCTGATGGAAGAGCTTTGCCCCACCCAAAGGAAGATTTTAGTTTTAGAGAAAATTATTGGCACTCTTTATTGCATAGGTATATTTCTTTGAATCCCCCGGTTGGTGGAATGTGCTTTGGCTTTAGTAATACTAATCTTCATATATATACTACAAGTTTTAATTTTCCTCATCTTCCAGGGATGAGGGAAGCGCCGTAGCAACAAAAACTATAAAGAGAATAGCTGAAGGCTGGGGTCGGGGCAATGTAGACGACATTTCGTCACACATATGGCAGTCTGAATAGTCAATAGATGGCCAGGTGTGCGTCCTGAAACCAGAAGATGAAAACCATGGAACATGTTCATTTGTAGAGATTATTAAAATTATATGCATGCTAACATGCACGGCAACCTTCAAGAACAGTTTGCTTCAACAAATAGTGTGCTCTGTATTCTCAAAGTTAATTAGTTAATTAGATAACAAAGATTGACTGTTGTTTTTGTGCTTAATCAATATTTGTCTTATGTGCAGTTGTCTTCAGTACTCAAGTACAGTTGAATTGTTCAACAGTGATCGACCTTTCAGACACTTCTACTTTAGGGTCCTGAGTAATACACATACAAAGAATAGTTATAACAGTCTTCCATGGTCCTACATCTAAATGATTGGATTGCTCTACAAGAACTTGAAATAACAGTTTGGGAAGTGCAAATATGTGAAGCAAGGCAACTGTAATCTTCTAACTGAATGCCAGGAATGACACGGTTATTCTTAGAATCTCATCCTAGCTGTATGTATGTGCCTGTATAGATCACCAAGGATACTTACTGTCTTTGGTATCCTCCTCCCTCCTGCTCATTACAGAAGTTTTTTGCTTTTCCAAAATCATGCTATATTGGAAGGTAAAAATTTATTTTGAATCATATCTAATTCTCAACTAGAATTTAGATTTATAGCAACATCCTTGTAATTAGTTTTGGTTATTTCATAAAGATGATCTACATTGGCACAACGTGTCCTTGTTTAATTGTTGATTTTGCAGGGGGTAAAGCTGAATTTCAGGCATGGGAGTTTCAATTGAAAATACAAACTACAGATAAAACAAGGCAATTTTCTTTGTAATTGATATTTTATCCTGGTTCCAAAAACATTCTAAGCTGATAATATTACTTGTCTGAATGGCTGGAAACATGGAGGTGCTCATGGCCTAGCGAAGCATACAAGAAAATGTAGTATGTTGAAAAGTTTAAAATATGGGCACATGTGAGATGATTTTGACTTGTGAACAACATTCCAATGCAATAAATAAATGCACACAATAGCAAGAAGATGGCTATGCATATAGGTTTTGTGATCCCATTCGCTATATCTGGAATTAGTTTATTTATTTATTTATGTATCTGGAATCAGTGTGAGATGACTATCGCACGAATGATATTAAGCTACACAAGCTCTATAACTACTGAGCTGGAGGCTAGCCCCACTCCGAACATTATTCCTGGGGTTTGAACACAACCAATATTTGTGTCTTTCAATGACTTACCAACTAGTCTACAGTGTACACCTTGGGGCCTTATTCAGTATTAGTTATTATTTCTCATATGAAAACACTAGTAATCCTGTGGTTCTAAGGCTATTTGTTTTTTGATTTGAGATGTGTCAAATATATGTAAAAATGAGGTTTGTTATGCACACCTCTCTGAATACTGTTTGGCAACCAATATGCCCATTTTTTACATGACTTGCCAAATTTAGATTTTATGACCTTTCACATAAAAAGGGTTTGGCTGGTCCTAACAGAATCTAGTGATGGTTCCGTTGTGTAGAAGCATGTTAGTTGAGATTGCTTGCCATATTTGAGCAAAGGAATTTACTAGAATTCTCATTTGGAAAACTCTGTGATTTCCTTACTAAAATCTAATTTCTTATACCATTATTTGTTGCAGGGGTTCTGTATCTAAACAGCTTCATCTACATGGAATTGCTTGGAGTGGGAAGTTAGGGTTGTTGCCTCTACGCAAAATTTAAGAAGTTTTAGAACCATATGTAATATTCTCTCCAACAGTAGAACTGTCACTGAACTGAGAGAGTTAATTAAAATGAAAATTGATGCTGAGGTAGTCGTGCGGCATGCCTTTACTTTGGATCCAGGTCAAGTATTTACCAAAGGCTGGAATTGTGGACAAAACATATGCAGCCTTCGATTGGTTATTAAATGAAGACAGATGAGATGTTGCTTATTGTACAGGTTTGAGATGTTATGTTAGAAACCTTCTGTGATAAGGATAGGTTGGGGACAGTTCCTGTTCTTTACAGGGGATCTTGTGGAGAAAATTCTGCAAGGTATATTTATATTCAACATTATCCTTCATGCCTTGTGTAGGATGCTTAAGTTAGAGGATTCTCATAAAGATGGCATTGAAATTGGGAGATAGTGGTTGCACTCACAATGTATTTTTAGCTTATGTACTCTACGTTTGCAAGATTATTCTGGAATACAAGCTGAATAAAGCTTTCTCTGGAACTTTTGAAGTATATGCAATTGCAGAGATGCAACTTCCGATGAAACATGTGTTACCATCCTAAATGCTATAAAAAAACATATAAGATATAAAGGAAGCAGACAAATGGTTTGAAAATTGTCAAAGGATGGGCTTGTTTTTAATGCCATTGATTACAATTTTTGGCTTATGTAAACAGCAAGAGACAGAATGTGTATTTTCAATCTTGAAGGGATTGTTGAAGAAGCTGCTTCCTCATGTTAGACATGACTGGATTCAAGATAACTGTAGAAACATTTTCCAAAAGGCAAGTTGTATGAAGCTTACAATCTTGTGCAGAACAGGAAGAACAATTGGCATTCTTGCTATGTACTCTCATATAACATTCTTTAAAGCTGACTGGCTAAATGGGAACAATTTCTGAGGCTTGCAAACATTTTAAAGAAATTATTGTTGTTAACATTACTGCAGATATCTCTTACAATATGTGAATTTATGTTATGTAGCAAGGTTATGATATCCAATGCAGAGAGGAATCTGAGCTTAATGACAGAGAATGAGCTGCACCAAGCACTGTAGTATTCTATGTAATTCTTGATGTGTATTGCAAGAAAGACAGGTTTGCATGAGATTGCAAGTGCATGAGCTGGTCGCTTGCTAGATTGAAATGCTGAACAAAGCATATTTTACTGAAAATAGTACCAAGAAATTATACAAAGTCTTTGCAGAGAGGAAATTTTTTAGCAACAGAACAACTTGAAAGGAAAGCACGTGAGAAAGGTTTTGATTGATATGACATAAATGATTAAATCTTAATACTATGTGTGGTGTCATTGCATGCATTCTGGCACTGTTGCTATCAACAATCTCCACTGGAATTGGAAGCATGACACTTCTCTAGGATAGTTAAATACAAAGAAAAGAAAAAGTGTGCTGTGATATTGTGACCTATTCCTAGTAATTGACAGTATGTCTAATGGTGTATTGGATGAATAAAAAAAAAGGAATTTTCGCTGAAACTTTGTTGGAATCCTCTCAAGCTTATGGCTGAATCATGCTGTCAAGTCTTTGCCTGCTATTTGTACAGCTTCTTGTGTAGTGTTGCTGCCTGGCACAATCTCTTTGGACCTCATAGCCTTGGTCTGCAGCATTTGCAGTGCGCTTTGCAGTTTTCTTGGTTACTATAGCCCCGTGAAGACACAATTCCGTATACCTGCTGTTTTACTAGCTTGCATATCAGTCCATAGTCTAAACTTTCCATAATTGGTTTCCTCTATTGGCATCATGTGCTGTGTGGCCTGCAATCAATCCCGTGTGGCCAACTATCTCCTTTGTAGCCCAGCTACAAACACAACCCTGCTTATCCAATTATACCTTAGCCGAGCATTCTCATTCTCCATATGTGGAATCAGCAACCTGCTTGTGGCATTTTCAGTTCTGCATTCAAATTATGGTCTCACTTCAATGGAAGCTGAATTTACATATCAAAGCAGAAATGACATAAAAGAGGAAATGGCAATGGGAATGACCTGGGCTGGTTATTATGGATTAATGCAATTAATATCAGTTATTCCAATGAAATAGTTGCAGAGACTGTTGTACGTCTCTCCATGTTAGCTTCTACTGGTAATGATTTGCATATCATAATTTTGTAAACGGTTTCCATCAGTAAGGAAAGTATATTAAACATTCCCTTTGGTTGGCCTTGCACGATCTATGATGTTGGATAATCTCACCTTCATGCATATAAGCAACTCACACTGATCTCAAGCTTCGCTAGGACACTGTTGTCTAAATCCATTATGGTTTGCATCAGTTTACTAGCCAATTGTTTAGAATTAATGTTAATGTGGGTTAGTGCGGTGGAGATGTGTCTACAAAAGAAAAGCTTACTAGCCAGTCAAGATGGCGAAGAAGTTTTGACATCAGCAAGCTCATTGTTGGTTCCACCTTTAGAACACAACAAAGAAAAGGCTATCAGAAATTGGAAGATTCCATCCATAATCTCTCTAGAATAATTAAAAACTTGCTTGATTGCATGCAGCTGCTTGTTGATTTGGACTAGCTAAAACGAGAAAAAACATTATATAACCTATTCACCAGTGTACCTTGGGAATGGTTTTTGGGGGATGCTTTGGAAGAAGGATGTCTAAGATTTGGTGGGATAGGGACAAAATACCCCCAATCATCCCTAGGACAGCTTGGGGACATCTAGATGTTCCTCAACTGACCTAGGGATAACGTTCCAGACAACAATGCAAAATAAAAGTCAATTTTGTCTGAAGTTAAAAAAGTGTAACCCTAAACCTAAACTTAAAAAGGGGCCCATCAAATGCTGCTCAACCTGAAAAAACCTATAAAGACCCTAGCACATGCTTTTACAATCATCAAAAGCAAAGAGGAATAGAGAAGAAGAGTAAGATGCACAAAAAACCAACACCAACTTCTTGAGGCATGTTCCTATTTCCCAATTCCTATCGATCATGCCTTTTCCAAGTTTTTATTTTAATGTTCAAACTAAAAGAAAATTGTTTATAAGCTATTTTAAAATCTCCTTAAATATTAAATAATTGAATTTCCCATTTCAAATGAAATGGGATTACAATGTGTGTGTATCCTTGTGTTTTTGTGTTCTGTGTGATTTGAAACAAGAAAAATAGAAGAAAAATATATGTTTGTATGAATAAGTGATTGTTTATTATTTTAAATTGAAATAGATTAATCAAATAATGTCTAAGGATTCTTTGATAACTTGAAGGATTACAAGTTTTGTGTATTTGTTGCTTCTATGTCTCGTATAATGTGAAGTAAGAAAAAGTAGAAGGAAAATCTTTATGTTCGTACAATTAGTGAATGTTTTTAAATTTTTTAATTGTTATGAGCTGATCAAACAATGCTTTATTGGACTTATAACTGACAAAAGGATTACAACTTCTTTGTATTCTTTGCTTTTGCAACTCGTGTGACATGAAGTAAAAAAAATAGAAGGAAAATCCTAATGTTTGGACAATTAGTAATTGTTTTTAATTTTTAGTTGCAATGAGCCAACCAAATAAAGCTTTGCCATGATGAGTTTTTGATAAATTAAAGAAAGATTGAAATTTCTAAGTTTTGTATGCTTTTGTGTCTGGTGCAATTTGAAGTAAGAAAAAAAAGGAGGGAAAATCCTTGTGTTTCAAGTTATATTTGTATTAAACTATAATTTTTATTTTATTTTTGCAATCTAAATATGAGTTCTTTTATTTTTCATGACAATGATGAGTTTAATATGTTGGGGAATCTACAAATTGGGAATGGAAGTGGAAGAGGGAAAAGGGCAACCAAAGTAAGCACTTGAAAAGGTAGTTCAATAGGGAGTGTCATGAATTTCAGTTGTCCTTCCAAGATGCTAATTTTTTTTTCAATAGTCCATTTAAAAATAATTCTTATATAATAATTTGGAACTATAAGCTCCTAAAAAAATGTATGAGCCACCTTGACAAGTCTAATGATGATACGATTCCCCCAAAAAGCCAATATGACATACTAAACAAACATGTGACAATTGGTTTGATCTTCAATGGAAAATCTTATGTCTAATCTACCAGACCCCACTAGTAGCATCTAGTAGATCTTACTTATCCTTCAATATTTTTTCATACTTTGTGCTTGTCTTAAAAAGTCATATTCCTTCACATAGTTATGCTTTACACCTCTTCTTGTAGGTGGCAAAACATTATAGTCAATCTTGACTATGTTTCTTTTTTTTTTCAATCAAGTTTTAGCTTCATTTCTTTGCAAATTTTCCCAATCTAGATCCACCTCACATCCCTTCAATCTAATACCATTCCTATACAAAATATACAAAAGTAATAATTTATAGTGTGCAAATTTTTATAGAAAGTTGCCCAAACTACCAAACTTCTTTTGCAATTCCACTCCTTAGCAATAAAATTTCCTCACCTTGTCTACCTTGCTTTGGAGATACATCCACAACTAGTTATATAAAAGTGAGGAGAGCAAAGGGAAAGCATTTGGTTTTGAGGACACCATTAAATATGCTCCACATCTATATCATTCAATTTTATGTATAAATTTCTTTGTTGTTTTAATAGAGTAGATTTCTTGTTAAGTGGATTAGATTATTTAATTTATCTAGTTTAGATCCTTTTTTTATTATTAGTGTAGATTTAATTACTTATTTATTTTGTTAGATTAGAAATAGTTGAATCAAAGTAGTTTATTTTTATTAAATCTTCAAGCTAAAATAGGGGAGAGGGCCCAATAGTTGAGCACCCTAACTTCACACTTTTAATTATCCTACATGGAAATTTCAAAGCACTCCCAATTTTTTACAACTTACTTGGCAAGTCACCTGCTTATAATTGTCATTTCAGGGCCACATCATCAAATTTGATGCCACATCAACATGCTTTTTGTCAAGATGTAGTTGACCAATACTTGTGCATTCACATCATGGGTAGTTGAGAATTGATGTGGCATCACATGATTGGTTGCTTTTTAGATCAAAGGAATACATTTTGTTTAATTATGGGTAGTCATGTCACAACTATTGGTCCAATATTGATAAAAATATTAGGCATTGTAATAAACAACTACTATCACAACTATTGAAACATGCTCAACTACTAGGTCCTCTCCCCTAATGACTCCAATTACAACATTGAAAATCAAGAGAGCAAGGAGGCTTGGGTTGGATCAATTTATAATCCAAATTCCACACCCATCATCTTCACATAGTAGTCTCTTCTGTGGTAGAATTAATTCACAATTACCATTTTGTCTTTGCTATGCCCTTAATCTTAGAGAGTACATAAGGTTATGAGCAGTCAGCTTGTGGCTACCTTAACTCTTAATTAAGTTATATTGTCATTATTATATTTTTATTTAGCTATTTAGGTCAGCCTAAGAATTATATATGGTTATCTAGGTTGACTTGATTGATATCCTACACATAAGTAGGGTATATATAAGAGGTAGCTAATCTTATTTGATAATTAGATTATGAATTGTGTTCTCATTGGAGATATTTGGAGGTTTTCTCTCTCAAAGTAGCTTATTAATTTTAGCTATTATCAAATACTTTCATCACATTTCATATTATATTTTTTTCTTGTGCAAGTTATTTCATTACAAGTGGTATCTGATCATGATCTTGGCACCGTGAAGGCAAGACATTTTCTCAATTTTGGAGGTCATTTTGGGAAGCACATATCTTTTAGATTTTTGAAAGATTTTTTCTTAAAGGGTTTTGAAGAACCTATTGAAGCATATCTAGTCCATATTTCAGAGGAATAGGAGTAGAGTTGAGTGATTTATTACAAAATTAAGGTTTCTACCAAATTTATTTGGGAAGCTCATATCTTTCAAATATTGGAGATATTTTTCCTAACTTTTAGTGGGTTTTTCAAGAACTTAGTGAGGCACCTACAATCCAAATTATAGAGTAATTAGAGTAGAAATAAGCAATTTATTGTAGAACTATGGTTTTTAACAAATTCACTCTCAAGGTTACAAATTAACTATTTTTTTGGGTTTTTTTTGGAAAAGTGCAAGCTCAACCTTGGTAAATCACAAAAAAAATTCAAAGTATTTTGATTTTTTTGTGTGATTTATTGTAAAATTATTATTTTTCCATCATGACAGGGCCTACAACAAGAAGCAAAAAGAATGCCACCACACCCGAGAAATATCCATATAAGGATGATGTAGAAATTGAGGATATTAATCCTAATGAGGAAATCAACAAGGTTAGGGGTGAAATTTAATCAATGAAGAAAGAGATGGAAAAAGGAATTTCATCATTGATGAAGGAGATGACTGAGGGAATTTCATTAGTGAGGATGGATATGCAAAAGGAGATGAATGAATTTTCAAGGAAATTAGAAATACTTATTCAAGAGATTAAGTATAAGGGAAAAGATTCACCTACTAAGGTGGAAGTTAATTCTTTTAGTGGACATGAATTTTTGGGGCTTGATTTAGATCTCAAGAAGAGTCAACTCTTTAATAATCCTTTGCCTAGGCAATTCATACCCAAGTTGGATATGAGAAAGTTTGATGGCAAGGATCCGACCAATTGACTTTTCCAAATAGAGAAATTCTTTGATCTTCACCATGTTCCAAGTCAAGAAAAGGTGGCTATGACATCATTATACTTGGAACCAAACGAATTTATTTGGTATCATTGGTTATGTGATGAGAAGAGAAAGAAGGTTTGTGTGGTCACATGGTCAAGTTTTCAAGAGGAATTTGCTACCCACTTTAGAGATAATTTTATGGATAGCTCCTTCTGCCAACTCAATAATTAAAGAAAACAAGTAGAGTTTAAAGGCTATACTCCTCAATTTCAAGCCCTTTGTTGAAGAGTGGAGAATGCTATATAAAAAAAATTGAAGGAATTATTTCTTGGAGTTTTAAAGGACCACATAAAATATGAGGTACATTTGTTCCAATCACAATCCTTGTCACAAGTGATACTTATGGCAAGAAAAGTTGAGGATAAAGTTTTGGCTAATAGATTATAATGGATCATAAACACAAGAAATGAACTCTCCTACATAGTTGTTTCTTCAACCTACTAGGTTGACTCCACAATAAATTAAGGAGAAGATAGAAAATGGTTTATGTTTCAATTGTGATAGAAAATATAGTTGAGGGCATAAATTCAGTGAAAATATTGTTCTATATTGAAGGTTTGAGTGAGGAAGAAGAAGAGGAACCAATATTAGAGGGTGATAGGGAGTTAAATGAGGAATCATTTGATTATCAACAAATCATTTCATGTCTGTACTCTTAGGTTTTAACACTCCACAAACTCTCAAGGTAGTGGGCTTCTTAAAGAAGCAAAGAGTAATAGTGTTGATTGACTCAAGTAGTACTCATAATTTTATCAACAAAAATTTGGCTACTCCTCTAAACTATTTTATTTATCTAGCTCCAAAGTTTCAAGTCTTGATTGCATATTGTGTTATTGTTATTTGTTTTGGAAAATATCATAACATTAAATTATCCATGAGAGATTATCATCTTGATTTCACAATTTTTGTTATCTCCATGGGTACATAAAATATTATTTTGGGAGTACAATGGCTTACTACATTGGGAACAATTGAGGTGAACTTCCAAGAACTATTCATGAGATTAAAATCAGAAGGAAAGATAATGAAGCTAAGAGGGTTGCATGCAAAGTATCCATAGACGGTAAGATCTCATCAAACACAAAAGTTGCTTAAGAAAGGAGCTGAGGTATTTGTGGACCAATTATGTTCATTAGAAGTCTATCAATCAAATGCTCCTATCCATTAAAATTTATAAGAAATTATAGATTGTCACTCAATATTTTTTGGAGATATGCCTAAAGGAATTCCTCCTAAGAGGGATAATGATCATGCCATACAACTAGTGATAGGGATCCAACCTCCCAACATCAAGCCTTATATGTATCTATATATACAAAAACGTTAGATTGAGAAGACTGTTCAATAGATGATAGAGGTAAGAATTATCAGGCATAGCCAAATTTCTCACTCTTTGCTCATGGTGATAGTGTGCAAGAAGGATGTGCTCGGACTATAGAGTGCTCAACATGTACACCATCAAAGATAAGTTTCCTATTCTAGTCATTGATGATTTGCTAGATGAATTGAATGGAGCTAAGTTTTCTACAAAGTTATATCTTAGATTAGGTTATCACCAAATTCAAATTAAGGAAGAATAAATTTCTAAGACAACATTTAGGAATCATAAGGGTCATTATGAGTTTTTGGTGATGCCATTTGGTCTTACCGATGCACCATCTACATTCTAAAGTTTGATGAAATCCATTTTTAATAAATTTATGAGGGAGTTTTTAATGTTCCTTGATGATATATTTATTTGTAGCAAGATATGGTAAGAAAATTTGTAGCATCTAGATCAAGAATTACAAGTTCTCAAAGATCATCAACTCCAAGTTAAGCCATCCAAGTTCTCTTTTTGTCTCAAAGAGGTGGGAGTACTTGAGACATGTAGTTTTGTATGGAGTAAAGGTGGATCCTAAAAAAAATAAGGCTATCAGGGAATGGCCTATTCCCAAAACCATTAAGAAATTGAGGGAATTCTTGGGATTAAATGGATACTATAGAAGACATGTGAAGAATTATGGTCTTATAACATCACTCTTCACAAATTTATTGAAGAAGGATTATTTTCATTGAAATGAGTTTGATAATGTAACATTTGAGAGATTGAAGGAGGCTATATGTACTACAACTCTTTCTACTCCAAAATTCACCAAGGATTTTATTGTGGAATGTGATGCTTCAAGAAATGGCATAGGAGAAGTTCTCATGCAGGTTGGTCAACCCATTGATTTTGAGAGTCATAAATTATAGGGTGAGAATCAACTCAAACCTACTTATGAGAAGTAAATGCCAACTATTCTTCATGTAGTAAAAAAATGGAGGTCTTATCTAATGGGTAAACACTTCAAAGTTAAGAAAAATCACAATGACCTAAAATATAATTTGGAACAAAGATTATCTATTGAAGAGAAACAAAAATGGGCCACTAAGATGTTGGGATATGACATTGAGATTGTATTGAAGAAAGGGAAGGAAAAAGTTGTGGCAAATGCACTATCCAGGAAGGATGAGAAGGATGAAGCTTTATTAAATGTACCATTTCAATATTACAACCATATTGGGTAGTAGAAGCCAAAGAAGAGTGTGAGAATGATGTTGCTACAAGTAAACTTATCCAATAGTTACATGGTGATCCCAATAGATCATATAATTTTTTTGGAAGGGAGATGCTTTGTGGTATAAGGAGTGATTGTATCTCTACAAGAATTCTGCTCAAACAAAATATTCTTAGAGAGATTCATGAGTCTCTAGTTGGTGGTCATTCATGATTTTTGAAGACATATCATCGAGTCAAGAAATACTTCTTTTAGGAGGGGATAACAATGAATGCTCAAATTTTTTTGGTTGAATATTTGGTTTGTCAAAGAAATAAATGGGGAAAAACTATGATGTCTCGTCTTTTGCAGCCCTTAGTTATTCCTAGCCAACATTGGGAAGAGGTCTCCATGGACTTCATCATAGGGCTTCCAATATCTAAAGGTAAGAATGTCATCATTGCAGTAGTGGATCACCTTACTAAATATGCATATTTAATTTCATTATCACATCCTTTTACAAGTACAGTGAAAAAGAATTTTTGGAGAATTTACAAAGGCTACACAATACACCTAAGGTTATTGTTAGTGACCATGATCCTATCTTTACTAGTAGCTTTTGGATAGATTTATTCTCATGTTTGGGTACTCAATTGGATCATATTTCTTCATATAATCCTCAATTTGATGGAAAAAATGAAGTTGTTAATAAGTGTTTAGAAGGATATATACATTTTTCCACTTTAGATAAACAGTCTCAATAGGTAGATTGGCTACAACTAGCTAAACCACTTCTTTCATAGTTCAAAAAGATCTCCATTTATTGCACTACATGGATTTCATCCTCCTTCCATCACATCATCATTAAAGGTGTCACCAAGAGTTAAGCTATGGAGGACCACATGCTTCATCAACAACAAGTACTTTTAGGACTCAAGGAGAATCTATCCATGACTCAAAATCAAATGAAGCAGTAGGCAGACCAACATCGTAGTGAAACAAGTTTTGAATTTGGGGATTGGGTTTTCTTGAGATTACAACCTTACAAGAAAATATCACTGAAGCAATAGGAAAAGAACAAGTTGTCTCTGAAATATTATGGTCCATACCAAATCATGCAAAAGATAGTTAGTGTTGCCTACAAGCTTGATTTATTGCCAACAACAATGATACATCCAATTTTTCATGTTTCCTATTTTAAGAAGGTAATTGGGCATAATATCCATACTTAGACAATATTATCAAAGCTAGATGAAAAAATAAGAATCATATTGGAGCCATAGTTCATTCATTAGACATGCACAAAGAAGACAAGGACTAGAACAATCACTAAGTATCTTATTTAATGAAACAATTACCAATTGAAGATGCAACATGAGAGGATGAAGACTTCATTTAGAAGCATCCACACTTGATTAGCATTGGGGACAATGCTTCTCTAAAGAGGTAGGGCATGCTACACCCTTAATATTAGAGTTTACATAAGGTTATGAGTAGTTGGCTTGTGGCTACCTTAACTCTTAATTAAGTTATATTATCATAGTTATATTGTTATTTAGTTATTTAGGCTGGCCTAAGGCTTAACTATGGTTATCTAGGTTAGCCCGAGTGATATCCTAGGCATAAATAGGGTATACATAGGAGGTAGTGAGTCTTATTTGATCATCATATTGTGAATTATGTTCTCATTGGAGATATTTTGAGGTTTTCCCCCTTGAAGTGGGTTATTATTCTTAGCTATTGTCAAGTACTCGCATCATATATCATATTATATTCTTCTCTTATGTAAGTTACTTTATTACAATCTCCCTTTTAGGTAAAGATAAAATAAATCCTCCAATCCAAACTATAATAATAAATCAATAATATTGAAACATATAATTTTGGTTCTTAGGAGAATTTCCCCTATAGATTTATTTTTAAAAACCTTTTTAAAACCCTAGAGGCAATTTATTATGGAAGGTTTTTAAGAAAATTTGAAACCTAGTTAAATTGGATTATAAAAATCTAATGGAGCATGTTTCTTTTAGAAAACTTCTTATTTTAAATATATTAAGGAACTATTTGATTGTTTGTAGAAAATTTTATATTGTTTAATATTTAGTCTTTGCCTCTAGAAAAGTTATCTATTTTTTTGCATTTTTATGAGTTGCATTCATAATATATTTATTTATAAAAAAATATAAAAAATAACATAGTTAGCTTTGTTTATTTCAACAACTCAAATTAGATATTTTTTACAATGTTTATTTCTTACAATAGATAAAGTTGTTGGGGCATATAATGAACTCACTTCAATAGAAGGTTGAGATCCACACCTTTAGTTACCTTAGCATTGACATCAATATCTTATTCTAAGAGAAAATGTAAGCCTAGACATTCTATTACAAACTTGATGGTAGAAATGTTGAATGTATAGGTCAAAGATGAGGAAATGATGCCATTGGAAAATTATGCTATGATAATGACATTTTGTTCAATGTTACTTATTCTCCTTATTTTAAGAAGGCCTTGTCCATGACTGGACAAGATTCACCTTCATATATGGCACAAGAGGACACAAAATTGAGGACTTATCTCTTGGAAAATAATATTCTAAGATAATATACTAATGGAGAAAATGGAGATCTCATGAGTCTCACTTATGCAACATTATCATGGATGGAAAAAAATCATTAGACATTTTCCACTTGTCATTATCATGGTCGCATGTAAGGAGGGCCCTTATTTCCTTTAAACAATTGATTGTTTAGGGAAATTTGTGATGACCCTTAGATAAAATATTCTTATGAAAATTTCAAATCTAAAGTACCCAAAAAATATAGTCACATGAAGTGCTTAAATATGAAAAATCCACAAAATATACAGATACATTTGCACATATAGAGCTTGTCGGAATTGGTATTTCATTCAAGTGTTGCATGATATATATTACAACCCAATATGGTTAAAAATTTTTGTTCCTAAAATAATCACAAATATATTTTGAAAATACATAGAATGATGAGGTTGTCAAAATAATGCTGACAACTCTTTTGCTTGGAATGTAGTTATAACCTCTATATGAAGTTTCCTAATGAACTAAAAGGGTTTTCATCCTCCAAATTATAGGGAAACCAATGGGGTTTGCACCAATTTAATTATATAATCTTAGTTATTTAATTAAATGCATCATTTTCATCTATTAATCTAATTAATTTAATTAGGTTGATTCCCCCCTTTCACACTAACCTTTCATCCTATTTAATTGAATAATATAAATTATTTAAATTAAACCCCCTTATGTCCTCTCATTTAATTGAATAATCCTAAATTATTGAATTAAATGCCATTTGCATCCCTTTTTCATTAAATAAGCTAATTTTTTAATGATAATCCTAATATTCCTCAACAAGTGCACAATTAAAACTTTGTTTTAATTAACTAATTACTATTTTTTCTCACCCATCCACTTGCATAGGGAATATTCCAAATGAATATGATATTATTTGGCTCCAAAAATGGAATACTCTTTCCTAACTGTGCTGCCAAAAAATGTATACCTTTGAAGAAACGGACAATTTTGTGCCCATTTTGGTCCTACTTTAAGTACGCTTGCATCAATCACCCCCCTAAAACAATATTTATAGGCCCCTAAGACTTGTTATTTTTGACATTGAGGCCTGTTTTACCTAAGGAATTATACAAGCCCTGACAAACAACATCAAAATTATTCAAATATCACTAATCCCACCTCAAAAACCCTGGGTGGGACTAGGTCGCCCAAGTTGGCGACCTAGTCCTTTTTAGGGATTTTTGCATTTTTAAGCGGGAAAATATCTATCTTGCTAAAAATTCCCGATGGATGTCGACCTCTTAGGTCAAACTTACCGAAAATTAGGTATGGTTGCTTATAAATACTTGTTTTTAGGTCATTTTTCTCTATCTCTTGGTCATTTTTCACAAGCAACTTCAAGAATCAAGTGCAAAAACATCTTCCACAAGAAGATTAATCTTTCTTCTATAACAAAGTTGAAGCTTAGGGTAGAAAAATATGGCTTTTTGTAGGTCTCCAAGCTCACTTCGCACTCAAGATCACACATTGCAAAGGGTTGATTATGGATGCCTATGGAGAATCATGGAGACATCTAGGTTGAGGAGGTACAACTAGCCACCAAATCACACCTAAAGATTGTTTTCAAAGTGATTCCATCTTCTATTTTCTCTCTATCTTCAAATTTAAGGTTTGCATCCCATTTGCATTCCGTTTTAAATTCATTTGTAATGTTGTAGGATTTCTTGGATTGAAGTCTTGCATAATTCAAATCTCTTGCATGCATCTTATTCTAGCACAATAGAATAGGGGTTTTGTCTTATTCAGGTTTTCCTAGTTCTAGACACACTTAGGGCTAGGGTTTATGCAGATTTTCTATCTCTTTCCAAGTTTAAATATAAACTAGGGGTTTGACCAAGGAAAAAAATCACATTAGAAACCCAAATATAATCTATTTTATAGGTGATTTTGCGGATTTGAGTCTAGATTTCAGTGAAGAAGTAAAGTGCAGACCATATACCTCTGTATCCACTTTCAATTTTCCTGAAAAGCTAAAAGGGACTAGGTCGCCAATAGTGGTGACCTAGTCCCACTAGAGGTTTCAATCAAAGTTCTTGGTAGATTTGAGCACCCAGTTGGCTGGAACAGAGCTCAAAGCAGTTTACCAGAAAAGGGACAAGGTTGCCCAACTTTGCGTAAGTGTCCCAATGGGCATAAAACTCAGATTTTCCAGATTTCCAAAGGCTTCTATAACTTCCTCTTTGGTCTTCAACAATTTCCAGGTGCACTTGTCTGATTTATTGAGTTATCTTGCTTTGTATAGTCTTTACTTTACCTTTGTTGCATAACATCATGTGTTTTCTAACAATATAGATTTCATTAGATCACATGTAATAGTTAGCTTCATTTACAAGATTACAAAATTTAGCAAATTTCACAATAAAAATTTCAATCATACTTCAATTCCTAACATTGAATGAATCACAAGATTTATGTTTCTCACAAAGGAAAATCTCTTTCCTTCTAGGTAAAAACCCTAGAAGTGGAAGAGAACCCATCCTTTACCACAAAACATAAATTTTGCGGTTCATTTTGGTGAACCTGCATTTAGACACATTTTAATTTTGATTTAGCCTGCATTTGCATCCTAGGAACTTCTTCTTTTAGCATTGCATTGTATGTTGCATTGTTTAGAAATACATCCCAGGGTTTCATACTTTACCTTAGTGAAAAAGACTCATTTTTACATTTATTTCCTTGCATAATAGAGAAATTTTGCATATGCCATATAGCTTTGAACATTAAAGTCTAGAATACAACACTTTTCATTAGAAAAACAAAAAAATACTCAAAAATACCTATAATGGGACTAAGTCACCACCTTGGGCGACCTAGTCCCAATACACATTTTGCACCAGTAATTTCTAAATTTATTTGCCAGTTTCTACACTTTATGTTTGTTTTAGTTCATGCTCTATTTAAATTCATTTACTTTCTATTCTTTGGTTTTAATTAGCATAATTTTTTTTTATATTCATGGCATTTATGAATAGCATTAGATCTTTACAAGTTTCATTTTCAACATTAGTTCCTAGTTCTTTCAAAGAAAATTCATTGGAACCTGAAAACAAAACCATAGAAACATCACATGAAACAATGGACACACTTCTCCACTATAGAAAACTATATCATCCAAACCTTTTAGTTGCGATGACTTGGATAATCTAGATGAAGCTCTACTAGGTTTCCTCTCACTAAGTTCATCCACTAAGGTTTTTGATGATAAACTTAAACCAACCACCGATAGCCTATCCCCCAAACCTTTTAGTTGTGATGATATGGGTATGTTAGATGAAGTTATTTAGGATTTCATCTCACCTAACTCATCCACTAAGGTTTTTTGTGAGCAACCTGAAACAAAATATGTCAATTTTATCCAACCCCAACTTGTTCTATACCCACCTTCCCATAAATATTCAACCCCATCTCAACCTGAATTTACCCATTACCCACCTAAGCACAATACTATTGCCCATACTCATTATACTTGAAACAACCCACATCCCCAACAAGCCGCCTCAACATCTTTACCATTGTCCAACCCCATCTTACTTACGACACCTCATTTAAAATCACAACTTAGGGAGTATGATTTGGTTGAGCAACTTAAGAATACTCCTGCCAAGATATCCCTTTGGGATCTTCTTCAGAACTCCCCAAACTATCATTCTAAGCTTCAAGCGACATTGCAATAGATAGTGGTCCCTCTTGGTACAAATGCTAATGATGTGGCAGCTCTCCTACAAGAAATGAATACAACTAATGTGGACATTACCTTCTACCAACATGAGCTCCGTCCATTAGAATTAAGAAAGAAAAATGAAGCCTTTATGATAATAGCCCAATATGACCGCATATGCATCAAACGAAACCTCGTTGAGAATGGATCTGCCCTACATGTGTGCAGTGTGAAGCTACTTGATAGGTTACACATGGATAGATCAGAAATCAAATCTAATTCCTTATCCATTAGAGGATTTGACAATGTTACCAAGAAACCCCTTGGTGTCATCACTTTACCTATTACAGTTGGAGTGGTTAAGCTGCAAACCCCTATTCATGTCATGCCCTATGAAATTTATTATAATACCCTCTTGGGAAGACCATGGATACATGAGATGCATGTGGTACCCTTGACCCTTCATCGTAAAATTAAATACATCTATAATAACAAAGTTTATCAAATTGACATAGACCCTAAAATTGAGAGTCAACTACTTACAACTTGAAAAGGGAACATTAAGTCCTCTTCACACATTAATTCCTACTTCCAACATCACCCCTTCTGAGAAGAACCAACCGAAAGATGCATCCAAGTTTAACTTACTTGGTGATGATTGGGGATCATTAGAATTGACACCTTCATTTATGGGTGAGTGTATTGTTATATAGACAAAGGATGAAAAAAAAGAACAACCAACAATCCTCTCTACCCAAAATGAAGATTCTTCCCACACATATACCTCATCTCCTTTGGAAGATAATGCAACATATACCAATTTTTTTAATGAGATAGTTTATCAACAACCACCTAACCCATAGGAAATAGAAAGACTTTATGGATGGGGTTATGATCTTGTGAAACAATTAGGCTACAATGGTAAAGGATTTGGAAAGAATGAACACGACATTCATGTGCCCGTTGAACCTAATATGAAAGGAACTAAAACTGGTCTAGGGTTTTCCTCTTCTAAAGCTACAAAGGCCAATCAATGACCCTCACTCAACATCAACACCATCACATGCACACCAAGAACCAAAATCACGCTCAAACATATTGAATTCCTTGATGTGGATTCCCCACCATTCCTCTATGTTCATGACGATGAGGCTTTGAAACATCTATTAGGTGCTTTAGATAAGACTTCTAGCTCCAAGAGACATGCCTCTTATGCTATGATAAGTTTTGAGCTCAATGTTAGTGACATTAATGAACCTCCCACAAGCATGGAACCATATGATCTGGAAATTCCTAAGTCAAATACACTCCCTTTAGGGGATACCCTTCACATTCCAATGGACATAGATGATAATGATAAAGTTATTAAAATTGGGAAGTTCCTTGACAATGAATAACAAGAGGATATTGCAACCTTGCTTCATACCTTTCTTGAACTATTTTCTTGGAAGTATTCCAATATGCCTAGAATAGATCCGAAAATAGTTACCCACAAAATTGTTCTTGCTGAAAATGCTAAGCCCATTCACCAAAAGATACACAAGATGAACCCTAAGATTGACTTGTATGTTAAAGGAGAACTTGAAAAAATCCTTGACGCACATTTCATTTTTCTTATCATTTATTCTCCTTGGATATCAAACATTGTCGCAGTTGCTAAACCTGATAATTGTGTTGGGATATCCATGGATTTTTGAGACTCGAACAAAGCCTCTTTAAAAGACGTCTTTCCTCTTCCTAAGATTGACATGATAGTGGATTCAACTACTGGACATGCTTTGTTATCCTTTATGGATGGATTTTTTGGATATAATCAAATCTTCATCAACCCACAAGATCAATACAAGACGATCTTTACATCCACTTGGGGAATGTTTTGTTGGGTTATGATGCCTTTTGCATTAAAGAATGCAGACACTACTTATCAACAAGCAATGAATTTAATCTTCCAGGATTACATACATAAAATATTAGAAGATTATGTTGATGATATTCTAGATAAATCCTTAACCTGAAAAAATAATGCGAATGTTCTTTAACAAATCTTCGAGTGCATGCACAAGTATAACATGCGCTTAAATCCAAAAAAGTGTGTCTTTGGAGTAGATAGTAGTAAATTTTTAGGGTTTATCATATCTCACAGAGGCATTGAGGTAGATATAAAAAATATTGATGCTATAATTAACATGCTACATCCTTGTAACATCTTCCAATTTTGTACATTACAAGGAAGGATTCAAGCCATCTGTCATTTTTTCGCATCCCTAGCCAATCATACATTACCTTTTACACATCTCCTCAAAAAGGATGTAAATTTTGACTGGAATGACAATTGTAAATAGGCCTTTGAGAGTTTTAAAGAATATCTTGCAACTCTACCTGTTTTACAACCTACTATACCAAACAAACCCTTCATCCTTTATATCACCACTTCTTCCCACACTCTTGCTGCATTGTTGGCTCAACAAGACAACAATGGGAAAGAGCATCCTGTTTATTACATCAGTAGAAATCTCATTAAACACCAATTGAAAAACAATTTTTAGCTCTTGTATTTACTACTAGTAAGTTGCAACATTATTTACTAAATTCTGAAATACAAGTGATCATAAAGTTTGATCCTCTTAGATATATTTTCAAAAAAATAAAAGTTTCAGGACATCTTGCTAAATGGGTAATGATGCTAACTGATTTTGGCCTTAAGTTTATTTTCGAGAAAGAAATCAAAGGCCAAGTCTTAATCGACCATTTAGTTGATGCTCCTTCTCCTTTAGCGTTACCTACCAATGATTCTTTTTTTGATGATAGTGTGTTTACCATAGAGCTTCCTACATGGGAATTGTACTTTGATGGATCCAAGTGTTGAACAAGCTCTAGTGCTGGAGTTATATTAATTCCACCCATAGGTAAGCCTATTCCCTTGTCCTATCACCTCAATTTCCTATGTACAAATAACATAGCTGAGTATGAAGCATTAATTGTTGGATTACAAGATGCTTTAGTCATGGGGATTAAAGATATAAAGATATACGGTGATTCGTAAGTACTAATCAAACAAATAAATGGTCTTTATCAAATTAAACATGATAAAATATTGCAATATAAGGACCTCATATTAACTTTTCTACATAATTTTGCATCATTCACCATTGATAACATCCCTCGTAAAGAGAATCGACATGAAAATACAATGGATAGTACGACTTCTCTTATCTCTCCTATAGATCCTTCTGAAAAATTCATGTTTACCATCCACCCCATCATGAAACCCTCCATGAGTGATAAACTTGATGATGTCCTTTTCATATTCTTGGATAATTCATGTGAATGGTATGACGCCATCTATAACTATTTAAAGGATGGTATCGTTCTCGAGCCTATGACCAAAAATACCCGCATTTGCCTCAAAAAGTCAGCCACTAAGTACATAATCCTTGCTGATACATTGCATAGAAGATCCTTTGATGGAATTCTCCTGCAATGTCTCAAGGATTCTGAAACTCATATTTCCCTTGAAGAAGCCCATTCTGGCACTTGTGGAGGTCATTTTGGAGGAAAGAACTTAGTGCAAAAACTCCTTTGCATGCGTTATTACTGGAAAAAAATGGAAAAATATTGTTATGCGTATGTTAAGCGATGTCATAAATGTCAAGAACATAGAAATTTGATTCATGCTCTTGGTTTTGAGCTCTATGCCTAAATCCCTATTTGGCTGCTCTATGTGTGGGGATTGGATCTAATTGGAAATATTTCGCCACCTTCTTCCGCTAGACATACGTTTATCATTACTACAACTGACTATTTCACCAAATGGGTAGAAGTTATTCCTCTCAGGTCTACAACTACAATTGTGATATGCCATTTCTTATTGGAACACATTATCGCTTGCTTTGGACTTCCTTCTACATTAGTTTTAGAAAATGGCACAACATTTAAAAATAATGATCTGAAGAAGTTTCTAGAGACCTTTCATATCCAACATCGATTTTCTACACCTTACTACCCACAATCTAATGGTCAAACCATAAGCACTAATAAAATATTCTAACAAATCCTTAAGAAAACTATCAATCTAAACCAAAAAGATTGGCATATGCAATTGAAATATGCGTTGTGGGCCTATCACACAACTGTTCACTCTTCTATGGGAAATACACCTTTCAACCTTGTTTATGGGATCGAGGTCATCCTACTGTTAGAGTTAGAAATCCCCACATTTCAGATTTCTCTCCAAATTCTTGTCGATAATGACACCTATAAGCAACAACAACTGCATCAGCTTGAAATGCTTGATGAACAACGCATTAACTCTCTCGAGAACCTTCAAGCTTATGCTAAACAATTGCAACAAAAACATGATATTGGTGTCATTCTTCAGACATTTGATAAGGGGGATTTGGTTTTATATAAAAATCAATGAAGCACTACTGTGGGTTACACCAACAAAGGAAAGTTCAGTCCTAATTGGTTAGACCCTTATGTTGTCAATACAAATTATGGATCTGGTGCTTATACTTTAACCAAGTGTGATGGCACTCCTCTTAAAGACCCTATTAATGCCACACATCTGCATAGGTATTATGTCTAGTCCCCTTTTGAATGGTATGACTTATAAAGTAGTGTTGTTAGAGCTATGGACTTATATCCTATATGCTTTCTCATTGCTTCATTCTTGAAAAATCATTATGTATGTGTCTTGAACATTAAAGTGATTATTTAATTTATTTTTAATAATTTATTTAGGCTTCATACTATTCAAAATTCCCTCTTGTGTGTTATTTTTCTTTACAATTATAAGTGCATAATATACTATGTCTTTATGTTGTATTTAATGAAAGCTTTAACAAGTTTTTAAAATTAAATTACATAAAGCTTTGTTAAATCATGTAGACATTAATTAAGTAATCCTTTTTAATTAATCACATTTTTATTTAATATTCACACATTAAATCATAACATATAACATCAAAATACATGCATATATATATATATATATCAAAATATTTTATGTACATGTCATCATAATATATAGTATCACTGAGGACTATGATTACCAAACCCCTCAAGATCTAGTACTCACACTGCATCAGTAATAGGACGTTGGGAGATGGTTGTGCGTGATCCTGATCCACTGAATCTAATAGCAAAATCTATCCCCTCCATCCACGCAAGTTCCACCCGATGCTCTCCTGCTATCTGATCCCTCTCTACTTGTAACCATGCCACCTACCTCTCTACTCTCTCCACCTCTACCAGAGTCCATGATGAATCTACTTGTGATGTCATCTGAACTCAACAAATCTATCTCTTCAAGCCCTCATAGGCTTCCTGTAGTCTTGCACAGGGTCTCAACGACTCTAGGTATCACACTACAATAGGTGTGGGAACGTAGTATGAGTCCATCTTATCTTCGTCAAAAGACGCTAACACTATCTCTACATCCACCTTATGGTAGAGATCCCACCAATCCTCTATGGGCCCTGTAAGATAGAAAAAAAATATAATCAATACACATCATGATATATATGCATCAAATCATAGATCAAAGCATAAATTACATGGATCAAAATTAAATATGATCACCTATATCTTTGGTGGGATGAGCAATATCAACCTCATCCTATGTAGGGGGAATGGATGACGTGCTAGCCTCTCCTTGACTATGAGTGCTAGTGCCTGATAGTGCTGATGCTGCTACTTGGGATCTAATCATATGAATGGGTGTAGTCTCTCCCCAATCATATCGCCCCTCAATTTTTTCATCATCACTCTCACTCAAGGGTGGCTCCTCATCCCCATCCTCCTCCTGGTCCTCCTGTCCATCATAATCTGGGTTTGCATCCTCATCATACTCCTCATCAATAATGTCAGTAAATATGTTTGCATCCCTATAGTGTGTCTCCTCGGCTCTATCCTCTCTCTCATCCCCCTCATTTGGTACTGGTCTTGCATCCCCTACTAGCTCATCAATCAAAAACAATGGAGCTGGTCGTGATGCTATCCACCACTCCTCATGATCCCATGTGGCATTGACATCATCTGTATTGGAGATCGATGATTGATCGCGATTAGAATCATTGGAGTCACTATAGATGATATCATCTAGCATGAACCATACTATGTCACCAGGCCTCCTAAAAGATGACCATGCCTGGGGTGGTCTCTGAATCTATTCCAACTGTCTCATGACTCGATCATAGTAGAAGGGATGCACTATGTGATCATGCTGAACAACCAAAAATATGTCTAACTGCAATCTAATCATCTATCTCGTATGGTTTGACCACTGTAGTACAAGCTGGTAAGGTCTCCATAAGATCTCATCTTCCTCTAGTCGGTCAAATCGAACCCTCCAAAAGTGTAAATCCCCATACTGCCTTAATCGTCGTAGAGGATAACCAAACGCCCGAGGATACCCCACTACCATTAAACACAGAAATCCAGTAGGCCTAGTACACATGATATGCTCTAGACACCACACCTGCAAAAGTGTATAAAGCACCATGTTGTCTAGCTCATAAAACAAACCGACCCAAATCATAGTATAAGTGTGCAAGGATGCATCATCACTAGGCATACACTCTCCTGTGCTCCATAATCCACTATATAGGTCTACTAGCCCGCCCTCTAGGTGTGCTTCTCATCCATCTGGGAGGAGTACTAGTGTGATAATGTGCATCATAATCCATCTCAACACTGGTGCTCATGAATATAGTAGCAGTGCCAAGTCAATCCATCCTGCAAATCTATCATCATGAACTAGTCTACCAAGGCAATACTGCATGTCCACCCGCTTCTCGTGAAGGTCCGACCCATCTAAAGGCACACTCGCTCCCCTTGAATAGGGACTCATAGTATTCGGTGTACGTCCTCTAATGTGATGGTCATCTCTCCTATGGGTAGGTGGAAGGTGCATGTATCTGTGTCCCATCGCTTGCACAATACCATCAAAATAGCATCATGATACCTCATGGGGGCATGAGGTACACCCAATAAGTACCAACCTCCTATAGGCTCTCTATGTTTGTCACTAACAAATTAGGGGCTAGGTCCTTCAGAAAGCTCAGGTGTCTATCACCGAGATGCTGACGAGATCGTGCAGGTACCTATCAAAATCATCAAAATATGTTCTCTAAATCCTCTAATATCTTCAATTTTACTGTAATTCATCATGCAAGTGTACTAATGTTGTTCTAGTGTGTTTTTTTCTAGGGTCCTAGACACTTTAGAACCCTTTTGGGACACTTCATGAAGAAACATGACACTTTGCCAAAAAGTGGGACACTTTGTGAACAAAAGGGACTCTTTGCAAAGAAAAGGGACACTTTGCAAACAAAAGGGACACTTTGCAAAAAAAAGGGACACTTTGCAATTTTCTTTTCTAGGATCCTAAATTACCCTAAATATGCATATAAATCATCCCATAATTAAAAAATCACAAAACACAGGTACCAAAATTGACTCACCTCATGATGCTTCTCACCATAGGCCACCTAGTCTCACAACGCATCCAATCTCGTAGGTGTGAAATTATGTGTAGTCGACATATTTCGCTACCTCTCATCACTCTCAAGCTACAATAAGGTAAATGAAAAATTAAGTGACAATTTTCTTAATTTTCATTCCTTTTACTCTATCTTATTTTCATGTAAGCACATTTTCTCTTTTACCATTTTAGACATTTTAGTGTGCTTTTCGTTCACAACAACATACTGGGTGCTAGTGAACTCTTTTTTTGATGCCATTTGTTGCATCAGAATCATGTTTCCATGCCCTACATCATCACTCACCTATCATTATGTGGCATGGTACTTGGAAATTCCCTTTGATATGCATGTCCTCATTTGACGTGGTTAGATTGCTACCTTGATTCCACCTCCGTAAAGCAAGTGGAATCAAGGGAGGGCATACATCTACCCTCAAATTTGATCTCTAGGAATTAGATAAGAGGATTTTGGAATTCTAATGAATTTGTGTTGCAAGATGCAGTTCCTAATGTTGTGGTTTTGCAGATAACCACACTGGGGGCTTCATTCTCCCACCATTGAATGAGTATCCTTTTATGAAAACAGAGTGAATTGTTTGTTTAGAGTCCTTTAGCTTACATATGCACATAGAGTCATATGGGTGCTAAAGTGGGGGCTAAATGTGTCACTAAAAATTATATACCTTTGAAGAAAAGGACAATTTTGTGCCCATTTTGGTCCTACTTTAAGTACCCTTGCATCAATCATCCCCCTAAAATAGCATTTATAGGCCCTAAGACTCGTTATTTTTGACGTTGAGGCCTGTTTTCCCAAAGGAATTATACCACCCTAACAAACAACATCAAAATTATTCAAATATCACTAATCCCACCTCAAAAACCCCTGGTGGGACTAGGTCACCCAAGTTGGCAACCTAGTTCTTTTTAGGGATTTTTGCATTTTTAAGTGAGAAAATATCTATCTTGCTAAAAATTCTCGATAGGTGTTGGACTCTTAGGTCAAAATTATTGACAATTAGGTATGGTTGCTTATAAATAATTGTTTTTAGGTAATTTTTCTCTCTCTATTGGTCATTTTTCACAAGAAAATTCAAGAATCAAGTGCAAAAACATCTTCCACAAGAAGATTCATCTCTCTTCTACAATAAAGTTGAATCTTAGGGTAGAAAACTAGGGCCTTTCACAGGTCTCCAAGCTCACTTCACACTCAAAATCACACATTGTAAAGGGTTGATCATGGATGCCTATGGAGAATCATGGAGAAATCTAGGTTGAGGAGGTGCAACTAGCCACCAAATCACACCTAAAGACTATTTTCAAAGTGATTCCATCTTCCATTTTCTCTCTATCTTCAGATTTAAGGTTTGCATACCATTTTCATTTCATTTTACATTCATTTTTAATGTTGTAGGGTTTCTTGGATTGAAGTCTTGCTTCATTCAAATCTCTTACATTCATCTTATTCTAGCACAATAGAATAGGGTTTTTGTCTTATTTCAAGTTTTCCTAGTTCAAGACACACTTAGGGCTATGCATATTTTCTATCTCTTTCCAAGTTTAAATACAAACTAGGGGTTTGACCAAGGAAAACCCCATTTTATAAACCAAAATATACTTTTTTTTGTAGGTGATTTTGTGGATCTAAGTCCGGATTTTAGTGAAGAATCAAAGTGCAGACCATAGACCTCCGTATCCACTTTCAGTTTTCCTGAAAAAGCTGAAAGGGACTAGATTGCCAATAGTAGTGACCTAGTCTCACTGGAGGTTTCTGACAAAGTTCTTGGTAGATTTGAGCACCCAATTGGTTGAAATGGAGCCTAGAGTAGTTTATTAGGAAAGGAACAAGGTCGCCCAGCTTGGTGTAAGTGTCCCAGTGGGCATAAAATTTATATTTTCTAGATTTCCAGAGGCTTCTGTAACTTCCTCTTCGGTCTTCAACAATTTCTAGGTGCACTTGTCTGATTTATTAAGTTATCTTGCTTTGTATAGTCTTTACTTTACCTTTGTTGCATAACATTATGTGTTTTCCAACAATATAGATTTCATTAGATCACATGTAATAGTTAGTTTCATTTACAAGATTGCAACATTTAGCACATTTCATAATAAACATTTCAATCATACTTCAATTCCTAACATTGAATGAATCACAAGATTTATGTTTCCCACAAAGGAAAATCTTTTTCCTTTAAGGTGAAAACCCTAGAAGTGGAAGAGAACCCATCCTTTACCACAATTTTTTTTTTGTGGTTCACTAAAAAACTTTGTAACAAAACTTTCTAACATCATTGAAAGTGTGTTTGTTTGAATCATTGTGAGAAATTGATTGATTCCTTGATCCATGTGATCTTTGATTCTCATCCATTGATGAGAATGCTTGATCCATGTCTTCACCCTTGATTTCATCTTGACCATTGATTGACCAAATCAATATTAGCACTTGATTATTCATTTCTTTATAAATACCTCACATTTTGGAGAGAAATGGATCCACTTCCATCAAAACAAAGTTATGCTACACATTTGAATACTATCTTTATTCATACTTGGATCCATTATTATCTTTTTCATCCATCCTCAACATAGTTTCATCCATTTTATTTTAAACTTTCATCAATGGAGTTTGATTAGATGCTCAATTTATCTAAGGGATTGGGAAAGGGTCATCATTCCATATCAATACAACACAAATCCCCCAATGGGATAAGGTTTTGAGTTCTAGATTAGGTTTCTTTTACTCTTTCATATTTATTTCATGCTTAGTTTAATTGTTTCTTGGTCTTTGAAGATTTCAAACATCTCATTGGGATTGTAGCTTAGATAGTTAAATATAGCTTAAATCTACATGGATATGGTGTATTTATCCATTACTATGATTACAATCACATTTTGGTGCTAGAAGGAGGGTTCTACTAACTTTATTTGATGAATTTCTCTTAAGTTTTTTGAGAGTTGCAGGTTTTTGGGCTACAATGATGCTATTGATGGCTACAACGATGCTTTTTGAATATTATGAAGCTATTGATTTTTGGCTATAGGAAGGTATATAGACACACTATAATATAGCTACACATTTGATTCAAATATAGTGACACATTTTATCTATGGTGACACCTATTAAATATAGCAATGCTAATATGTTTTTTTACTGATATCGTGATTTTGAAAATGGTGACATGTACTATATAGTGATGCTACTAATGTCACTATTTTTGTGTAGAGCGAAACATTTACATTTCACTAGAGTGACACACTTTGATTTTAGTGACACATTGGACAGCTACAATGACACATTTGAATATAGAAACACTTTTTATTGGTAAAAAGTAGAGTCAATTTTCATATGTGCTTTAACTTTTCACTTTCATATACTTTGATATTTTACTAACATCTGGTTTTGTTTTTGTGAGGCTAACTGATTTTGCAGATTTGGAAAAACTAAGAAATTATTTACCCCAACATGTTGGGGTCATAAATTTCTACTCGGTGCTCAAAATTCGAATCCATTTGCACTGTTGGAAAGGTATCCAAGACTAATAACTCAATCCCTAAAAGATTGTGCCTACAAAAAATTATTTTTAGGGACCAATGCAAGTTTCAACCCCAAATTCTGCTCTGAAGGCTTTCAAAAACGTGATTTACTAGAACCTAGGATATATAAAAAAATTTGAAGATTTTGATTTTCGGTTTTTCTTGGTTCTAGTTATTGCAAAAGTTTTTTAACACTTATGGGACAATTATAACCTGTCATATGCTATTTTTATTTATGTCTTAGGACAACTAGATTTCCATTGGTTTTTAAAACTTACAATCTTAGGACAACTAGCTTTCAGTTGGGGCTTAAAATTCACAAATCCTTTAAGTCTTCTCAAAGCTAGTTAAAATTGAACCCATACAACCTCATTTTGTGATATTCATTACAATTGGACAAAACAAACAAACACTTCAATTGGTGCTTAAAATGAAGTCATTTTACAATACAAGTTAAAATGAATGTGTTTGGCATGCTTTCTTTGCTTGTACACACTTGTAGTGCGTATCCACTCCCCTTGCACTTCGTGTGATCTTGGGTGAAGAGAAACACTCAAGTGTACTTTCTTGTTTTGAGTCACCCTAAGAAATTGCTACGTATCCTCTCCCCTTGCACTGTGTGCGATCTTGGGTGAAGAGAAATAACATTTTTCTTACTATGAGAGGGATTACTAATGAGATACATCCCACAATGGAGAACTCATATAAGTGACTCCTGAATAAAAGAACATTTTTCGGCAGGCCATACAAAGGTTGCAAACTCCAAAATGTTAGTAGCTTCAATCAGAGGCATGGTAACATGACAACGGCTAATCCTCATCCAAATGTATGGGTTTGACAGGAATGACTAAAGATTTAAGTATCTCGCGTATGGTTTATACCCTTTGTGTTCATAGTTTGTTGTCATTAAAAAGACTTTGTGTAGTAGCTAACCAAGTCCTTTTTCAAAATGTTCTTTGAAAGTGGTGCATTGGAATTTAAATTCCAAGAAGTTACTTACCAAGTCTGATATATGGTTGGGTCATAGAGCTTAAGAGTTCATTCTCAACATACCTCTATTTGAATCTGTACACATCTAAAAATGGTCACGGTTAGTCAAACCTGTTAATTAATTAAATATGAATTATTTAATTAATATTCTTAAGTCATCTACATATAATTTTTTTAAAATTATTTATTTATATTGTTCATTTTCTCAATTCTTCTAGTTTAATTAAATAAATAAGTTTATTTAATTATTTTTCTCTTAATTAAATAAATAGATTTCACAATTTATTTATATTAATTATCACAAGTTTAAATTTTAAATTTAAATAATATTCTTCATCTCACATGTAATTAAATATTTCTAATATTTAATCAAAGTGCTTTCTTCTCTTCCACTTAATTAAATATTTCCAATATTTAATCAAAAGCTTTCTTTCTTCCATAATTAAATATTTCCAATATTTAATTAAGTGCTTTCTTCTCCTCCACTTAATTAAATATTTCCAATATTTAATTAAAAGCTTTCTTGCCTCAATAATTAAATATTCTATATATTTAATCAAAGCGCTTTTATCATCTCTCACACATAAATTAAATATTCATTCATTTAATTTATGGAAACATCTTCCATCTTTTTTTCAACTTCTTGATCTCTCACCATTCATTTTACAGGTTTGAATCTCAACCGTTGACCCTCGCCAACTGGATTTCTTGCCTTCAAAAATCTATAAATACAACCCTCTTATGAGTTGAAAAAGACACACCTCGAATCTTAGATTTCATACGCAGTTACTATAGTTGCATTTCAATATTATCAGCATTCTAGCATCATAACATTTCAATTTCATAGCTTAAATCATATAGCCATGCACATACATTTTCAATTAATCTCATTCTCTTAAGTTGCCATTTGAACAAGCTACTGCTTACACAACTAAGATCCATCATCTTTAATCAAATCCTTGGAGATAGAGGACGATGAGACAAATTTGAAGAAGCTATTGTCATTAGAGTTTGCATTTATGCTTTCTAGTTAGATTTATTTAATATAATGTCTTATCAGTGTGTTAGTTTACTGTTTGATTAATCCACATTTTCTAACAACACATTTCTGGCACCCATCGTGGGGCATCCCCCTGTTTTAATCTTTTTATTCATAGGAATTTTCTGGACAGGTGACGAACTGGAGTTGCACTTCGGTACATATGAGCTTTCTTTCGACGCATAGAAGGATTGTTTCAACACATCTACAAACTATTTTGGCACATTGAGGGATTGTTTCGACGCATTCGGGGATTGTTTCGACACATCCCAGATTGATCTTTTAGCACATCTAATAACTGTTTTGGCGCATTGGGGACATTTTTTTTTAGCACATGTAGGGGGTTTGTAGACATAAATTTTGATTTCGATGCCATCCACGGACAAGATTTTTTTATTTTAGTTTTTAAGGAAAATGAACCAATCCTAGGATAGAAATTTAAAATCTGGAATCTATCAATCCTAGGGTAGTCACCACATGCTATTTTGTAGCTAAAATGAACCCCATGCTTTTTGTGAAGCAATATCTTCACTTAGTTTAGATCATTGTCATTTGGTCCTATAAAAAGAATATTGTTTTCTTTGTCTATGGCAATAGGTCTATGCTCTCCCCTTAACTGGGTGACCAAAATACTAGGCTACCTTTTTATTTTCATGCAATGTTTATGCTTTATTACATCCTTTAGAGGGCTTGCTCTTGTGGGAAAAATTACTCACCCAAGAGGAATGACCTAAGTGGGAACAACCAAAGCCAGGTTTTCCAACCCACTATAATCAAAAGCGAATTTGAGGAAAGTCCACAATTCAACGTCAATGTGCAAGATAACCATCCCCAAAGCCTTTGTTCTAAAGGTTGCAAGGTCTCCTGAGGGATTTTATCTATTGTCACACCGAACGAAAACCTTGACTATGAACCATAGTGTAGAAAGCTAGTCGTGTCAGTATCTAAACATCATCTTAATCACAGTGCAAGGGGAGGGAAGAATTTTCCCCCAAGACACTCACCATATAGTCGCCACAGATTGTTTGCTCAGGGGATTCGGTATCCACTTCCATCACCTTGAGTACGCACCTGGAAAAGATAAAAGCACGGGTGCCCTCTAGGGGGTGACATGGTTGTGTGAGTTGACGTGATTTTAAGTTGTGGGTTGTGATTACGATGATGACCTATTTGACAACTAAGAGTGAGTTTGCTTGGAATGCTTATCTTGTTTAAAACTTGTGACAACCTCAAGAACATACACTCTTTGTTTAGGTTTTAGGATTAACAAAACAACTGTCTTCTTCTCTATGTTGTGTTTTTCATATTTAAATCAGATTAAGATCATCCAAAAATATCAAAGTGTTCAAAGATGTCTATCTCAGAAGTCTAAACGAATAATTTAGCGCATCCCTCATCTATCTCGATGCATTTCTGCTCTGTTTCGATGTATTGCTTCTCTGTTTCGGTGCATCTGTGCTCTATTTCAACACATCTGTGCTCTGTTTAGGTACATCTATGCTTTGTTTCAGCACATCCATGCTCTGTTTCGGTGTATCTGTGTTCTGTTTTGGTGCATAGGGAGTCTGTTTCGGCACATCCATGCTCTGTTTCGATGCATGTGTTTTTCGAACCTAGGTAACTTTCTAACATTCAAAAATCGATTTTCCCAGTCTAGTCTTTTCCATGCTCAGAGTTTGAAAGTCTGCAACTTTTTCCAAGAAGTCTCTAGAAAGGAAGATTATAAAGCCAAAGAAATCTCTCAGTCATAAGAAGTTATTGAAAAAGAGGAAATTTCTATACCAAAGTCGAAAGGTCTTACTTGAACACAGGACCTTTATTCACGATATCACAACTATATTAGAGGTTTCACTGATGATTATGTTGTAGAACCTTTATACTCACGAGCCTTCTTTCAAAGAAGACCCCTTTCTCAAAGGAACAACCATAGTTAGCGTATTTGTTCTTCTTATATTCCACAACCTGCAATTACGTACGCTACTCATCCCAGTCAAATTCTGCAATAGAGAACTCAAGCACATTAGGCATTCATCAAACTCATCTGTTTACACAGCTATGATCAAACCTCACAAAGTGAAAAATCATCTCTCTTTTTGACCTTTGGTTTAATTCCCGGAAACATGATTTTCATCCTTTCAATTAGGGAATCACGAGCTAAAAACTAAAAATCTTTTAAAGTCATAGAATCTTCATTCTATCCCAACTTTCATATCCATAAAAAAATGCACTATTTCATCATTTTGATCAAGGTTATTAGAAGTTGAGTAAAGTTTATACCTATTGTCATGAGATCTCAAAAGCACATAGAAAAAGATGAAAGTACAGTAAGCAAAATGGGTGATAATAGTGAAAGGGAAGAGATCCCCTGTCATAATTCAAATACTGAAGAGATAATAGAAGAAAAGCTCCAAGAAGCAGAACAGGATCCCCAATTCCATACTATTATGGAAAGGATTTTAGAACGAAACAAGGAAAGATATTTCCTTTCATTAGCTAATCAAGGAGCTAAGTTACCTGCTGATTTTGACACATAAGGGATTAAAGAAAATCCTGAAACTCCTCCTAATGATTTTAGTGCCCTCACTCAACAGATCAAATAATTACAAGGGCAAATAAAAGAAATGCAAGGGGGTACCACAAAGAAGTATGTTTTGGATGACATATGTCCTTATCCTTTTGATAGGAGTCTTCGAATGATTCCTTTTCCAAAACATTGTGAAATCCCTAAAATTGATAGGTATAATGGGAAAGTTGACCCCATTGAACATGTGTGGGATTTCTGAAATATGAGCTTAGAATTCACTCATGACGATACCTACTTAAAGCGATTGTTTCCATGAAGTCTGGGTGGTCAATCCATGGAGTGGCTTTCAAAGATCACTCCCCCCATCAAAACCTTTGAGGAGTTAATAAACAAGTTTATATCACAATACTCCTACAACATACAGCACCAGATAACCATGCTTGATCTTTGTAAGGTGAAACAAAAAGTAGGGGAATCTTTCACTACATTTTTGCAGAGGTGGAGAAGGGTGTTTGCTAAATACTCTCGCCCTATTCTTGAAATAGAAAAGATGGAGATCTTTATCGATAGTTTGAATCACAAAATGAGTTACAGAATGAATCTTCACTATCCTCAATCTTTTGAGAAATTGATTGAAAATGCGATTACTATTGAAGGTTCTTTGATCAAGCATGGAGTTCTAAAAATTGATAAAGAAAGTTCAGATTCGTACAACAAAAACAACAAGCATAATAACAACAATGACAAGTCATGATTTTGGACTCAAAATAAAAATGTTGTGAATGATGGGGTAGTAGATTCTAACAACGTGACTGCGAAGCCTACCATCCTTAATGTGTCAGGTGTTCAATGTAGCAATAATGCTAGAAATTCTAGCACCCAAGGCAATGTTTCCAATCAAGGGAACACAACTAATAATCATGGAAATAATTTTAGCAATAATCAAAATTCAAATATGCCCAGATCTCCATATTTTTTGAATCGACGGAGTTTCACTCCCTTGGGCCAATCTTTGGAATCCATTCTCAAAGAGTTATTGAATCAAAATGCTATTACATTACCACCACAAAGAGACTATGAGCCTCGAGTTAAACCACCATCATGGAATGACTCACACTTTTATGATTATCATAGGTGTAAAGGTCATAAGACAAACAATTGCCAAGGGTTGAAGAATATTGTTTAGGATTTTATTGATAACCATACCATCACGGTTGAGGGACATAATGTCAATAATGACCATCAACATTCAAGGATCCTCTCCCCAATTATCAAAAAGGGGAATCTTCGAGTGACAAAGGCAAGAATGTTAATTATGTCCATGAAATCATTATCAATCATATTTATACTAAAAATCCGCAAATCAATGCTATCCAAATCAAAGGTAAGAAAGAATATCGAGAAGTCAATGCTACCACCAGGGGACAAGCCAAAATCATTGTCAAAGGAAGCTCATCTAAAGTGGCAATTCCCCCTCCAAGTCAATACAATTTGGTTGATCAAATATGAAAAACATCAGCCCAAATTTCTATCTTGGAGCTTTTAAAGTTATCACCTGCACATAAGGACATCCTAGAAAAGGCCCTTATTGATACAACTGTATCCCCTGATCTGGATATCAATAAATTTCAAGCCATGGTGGGACACTTGTTCGCAACCGCATGCTTATCCTTTTCTAAAAAGGGACTCATCCATAACCCATTCGCATAATTCATCACTATACTTAGAGGTCATGGTTCACAAAGCCCGCATTAGATGTGTCCTCATAGATGGGGGAGCCAGATTAAACATTTGTACTTTAAAATTAATCCTCGCTTTGGGATATTTAGCAGTATCTATAGATTCACGAAGGAAGATTACAATCAAGGCATATGATGACGAGGAAAGGACTTCCAAAGGCCTCATCATGCTACCAATCAGAGTGGGACCTATTGTGAAGAATACCTTTTGTTAGGTTCTAGATCGAGATATAACTTATAACATACTCTTGGGTCGTCCATGGATTCATGACATGCAAGCTATTCCATCTACTCATCATCAATGTTTGAAGTTTTCATATGATGGATAGGAAGAAACAATACTTGCTGATCACATTAGTAGTCAAACTTGCTCTAACCTAAGAGCAACTCAGGACACACTTGTCCCACACAATAGAGAGGCCTTGGACATCTCTACCTCCAAGTATAATGAACAAGCAAGTGAAATGATAAGTAAATTTGGCACCAAGCTAAAATTGAAAGATAATGGAGTGGGAGAATATTCTTTGTCTCTCTCTAATTTACCCATATCTCCAAGATCCCATAGTCAACCATCAACATCCATACAATAGGCTACAGTAGCTCTAGCCTCAGCTTCAGTTCCCATCACCAAGTTTAATGGAGTATTTATCAAAGAAAATGAAACGGAAGATGGAGCTATCCTTGATTGGCTCTATAAAGATGAAGAAGAATTGGTACATGTCAAGTTACCCACAGAACAATATGGAAAGGGTTATGCTATCATGCAACAAATGGGTTATGAAGGAAATGGCCCTATAGGTAAAAGGAAAGAGGGTATTGTTTAACCTGTCCAACTAAAAAAAATGCACCCAAACGATAAGAATGGGTTAGGATATGATGAAGACACAAAGGAAGAAGTGATACAAAGAAGGTCTAAAGAGGAGTTAACTGAAACAATCTTGAGAATTCACGCAAACAATTCTGACACTGACTCCAATGAATATGAATGGGATGACTTCTCTGATGATACTTTTATCTTAGAGAAAAGGGTGGATGTCATACACAAATACACACCTACATTATTACAAGGGGAAAGCTCAAGGCCTACGCTTGATTAAGTCCTACAAAGCGATCATGATTCAAGTGAAATTGATTCGATTCAAAGCGAGAGAGATCATTCATAGGAGGATGCCATCCTAGACCTCCCTTATGATGATGTTAACAATAACATCATGACCCTAATGGCCAACAACCTTACTCATCCTAACGATCCATTTCCTTTGGTCTATCCTGAACTCATCGATTGGGAACAAATCGCACCCATTGATGTCCCAAATTTTCCTAATAAAGAAACCATCATAAATTTTCTTTGTTCATCCCAACCAGAAATAAGTTTCACCAGGGAATCACAAGATCAGAGTTTTCGACAGGAAAGTGCCATGTTTCTCAGCTATGAAATAACATAAAAGAAAGATCTAATGGTGAAAACCTAACAAAGGCAGTATTAGAGTAAGAAAAGAGAAATAAAAAGCGTATCCAATGGTGAAAACCTTTCAAAGGAACTAGAGGATGGGAAACTTGAAACTCTTTCGGAGAATTATCAGGAAAGGTCTTCTATTTTAATCGAACCAACAAAGGCACTCAATATAGGTACTATAGAAAAGCCCAAAGTTTTGCAATTGGCTGCATCTCTAACATAAGAGGAAATACCTAGATTCATAGACTTTCTCAAGAAAAATCAAATCAATTTTAAATGGTCCTACGCAAATATGCCTGGATTAGACCCAAATCTCATCATGCATCATCTATCTATTGCGTTGGGGGAAAAACCTGTGAAGCAGAAACTAAGAAAGATGCATCCACATGTTGCATTACTGGTTAAAGAGGAATTAAAAAAGCTTTTAGATGTCGGATTCATTCGGTCTATGGACTATGCAGAATGGATCTCCAATATCGTACTTGTTTCAAAGCCAGATGGAAGGATACAAATTTGCATAGATTTCAGGGATTTGAACAAAGCATGTCCTAAAGATGATTTTCCTCTACCCAACATAGATATGATTGTTGATTTGACGGCTAGGCATGCAATGTACTCATTAATGGATGGATTTTTCAGGATACAACCAAATAAAGATTGCACCAAAGGATCAGGATAAAACAACGTTCACATGTCCTTGGGGTACTTATTGTCGAAACGTAATGGATCGTGGTATAGATGGGCAAGCATACATGATCCCCATGCATATCTGGTCCCATGGAGAAGCATATCCTCCAAAATCCTCCCCCATCCAACTGATAGTCCCTTTGCCCTATGATCAGGACAAAGGAAACCACCGATCATACCTGCTAAAACTGAAGGCAGCGGGGCATATCTCTCCACCATCTCCTTCCAGGGAAGCTCATATCCAGAGACATGTGGATCCTGGAAGACTCGCCTAAGTGCATTAGTCCCCCCGATCTCCTTGTGATCATAGATCACAAGCTCCCCAACTACTAGAATACCCAGAATCCTGTACACGTTCTCGGGCATCACCGTAATCTCTCCTGTCGGTAGATGAAAAGTGTTATGCTCGCTATGCCATCTCTCAACCAACGCCATCAACAGTGCCCTGTTGACTCGATACTGCAGGATCCTCAACAAGCAAGTCAAACCACACTAGTGTATAACCTCTAGATCATCATGTGATAGTCACAGAATCATCTCCCATGTCTGAGGAAATCTCTCTCTCTAATCTGGAGGAGGTTAAAATCCTCCTTTACAACATCATCAAGCAATCATACAAATCAATCAACAAGAAATCTCTACTCAAATCAGTACATCAAAAGAAAAATGAAATCAGTACATCAAGCAAGTTCAATGAAATCAACACTTATTTGTTTTTATATCGGATGGAAGCAAATCTATCAATCAAATCAACACTATTTTTGTTTTTCATATCGCATGGAAGAAAATATATCATCGTCTATTTGTTTTTCATATCACATGGGAATAAATTTAATAGTCAACATGACTCAATATCTATCTATTTGACTTTCAAATGGGAAAGCAAATCTATCATTTCTAAAGCTCTATCTTGTTTTCTATAATGTATGGGGAACAAATTTAACAAAGTCAACATGACTCACATTCACATCTTATTTGACTCTTCAAACCTGAAAGAAAATCTATCAGCTTGTATTACTATTTTCATTTTTCATAGACGATGTGTGAACAAATTTAACAGTCCACATGACTCAATATCTATCTATTTGTCTTTCAAACGGGAAAGCACATCTATCATTACTATTTGTTTTTCATATCGCATGGAAACAAATTTATCAGACTTAATTGTTCTTCAAGCACATAGACAAGTTTCTCAATTCAAGCTAATCTATTCTTGATGTTATTAAAAATCATAAAATCAGTTGGCTAATCTAGCAACACTCATCAAGCACTTATCAATATTTCTTCAAAATTTCAAATTCGGGAAAAATCCCTAGATGCGCCAAAATAGGCCATCAATGCACTAAACCATGTATGCGCAACTTTACACCATGGATGCGCTACAACAGACCTTCTATGCGCTATTTCCCATATGTGCTATTCTATGTACCAAATGCGCTACAACAGTCACCCCATGCACCAATTTTCCTATGCGCTAATCTAACATCCTACGCGGGCAGCAATTCTGTATGCACTGCTTCAGGTACCCTATGCGTGACTATTTTGAACCTATGCGCTACTTTGGATGCACAACTTTATCTCCCGTATGCGCGATATTATGGCTCGTATGCACGAAACCGAGACGTGAAAAATCTAAAATTGCAAAAAACACGAAAAATCATGATTATTTTTTTACGGGGAAGGTTAGGCTGACTTACCAAAGGTTCGTACGCAGCTGGTCTCTGATACCGGCGGGCTTGTCGAATATGTGGCGCTCATAATGGATCGACATCGTGAATATCTCTCTCAGAGCTCTGAAAATTCCTAAAGGTTATTGTTCAAATGACAATGAATTTTCACCTTTTTCACCTTTTAAGGGGGTAAAAGTGGGAAAATATTCAATTTTTTGGTAAAACAGAGCGCTATTTCGAGAGCTAAATCACTAATTTTTCTCCAAAAATCATTCCGATTCTTTTATCTTGTGATTTATCTCTTGAGGGGTTATATAACATCAGTAAATTCCAAAATTCTGGGGCAAAATTCTTTGAAGCAATGCGTAAAACACATCACTTCAAAGAGGGGAAAAATGTACACATCTAAAAATGGTGACGGTTAATCAAACCTGTTAATTAATTAAATATGAATTATTTAATTAATATTCTTAAGTCATCTACATATAAATAAATTTAATTATTTATTTATATTGTTCATTTTCTCAATTCTTCTAGTTTAATTAAATAAATAAGTTTATTTAATTATTTTCCTCTTAATTAAATAAATAGATTTCACAATTTATTTATATTAATTATCACAAGTTTAAATTTTAAATTTAATAATATTCTTCATCTCACATATAATTAAATATTTCTAATATTTAATTAAAGCGCTTTCTTGTCTTCCACTTAATTAAATATTTCCAATATTTAATTAAAAGCTTTCTTTCTTCAATAATTAAATATTTCCAATATTTAATTAAGCGCTTTCTTCTCCTCCACTTAATTAAATATTTCCAATATTTAATTAAAAATTTTCTTTTCTCAATAATTAAATATTCTATAATATTTAATTAGAAACTTTCTTCTCTCCATATTTAATTAAAGCGCTTTTATCATCTCTCACACAAAAATTAAATATTCATTCATTTAATTTATGGAAACATCTTCCATCTTTTTCTCAACTTCTTGATCTCTCACCATTCATTTTATAGGTTTGAATCTCAACCGTTGACCCTTGCCAACTGATTTCTTGCCTTCAAAAATCTACAAATATAGCCCTCTTATGAGTTGAAAAAGACACACCTCGAATCTTAGATTTCATACGCAATTACTATAGTTGCATTTCAATATTATCAACATTCTAGCATCATAGCATTTCAATTTCATAGCTTAAATCAAATAGCCATGCACATGCATTTTCAATTAATCTCATTCTCTTAAGTTGCCATTTCAACAAGTTGCTGCTTACACAACTGAGAGCCAACCTCTTTAATCAAATCCTTGGAGATAGAGGATGATGGGACGAATTTGAAAAAGCTATTGTCATTAGAGTTTGCATTTATGCTTTCTAGTTAGATTTCTTTAATATAATGTCTTATTAGTGTGTTATTTTACTGTTTGATTAATCCACATTTTCTAACAACACAGAATCCTCCATAAGTTGCATGGAAAATCATCCCTTCGGGGCATGAGGTAATCCCACCAAGAAGAACGCACCAACTTGAGCTAGGATTGTTATTGCTTGTGAGTCAGTTTGACACATTTCTTGTTTTCAAAACAAATTAAACAAACATCAACATGTTCATCAAATTTCAAACCCTTTGGATTAAGTGTGAATACCTTTCAAAATTCTTGTATTGCTGCTTGTCCCTAAAGATTTTATCTTTAGACGCTTCTAAATATTTGGACTTATATCTTAATTCAAACCTTCCAAAGTTAGCATAGGGAACTATGGCCTTATCTTCTTGATTTTCACATAATGGACTTTGTGGAATGAAGGTTGCTTAGACATAGACATTTTTAGTTTGAAATTAATTAAGACTTTCTTGATGTGGTAATGAAGCAATCTCATTAAATCAAAGATTAAAACCAAATGAACTTGCCACACATTGGGATTATTTAGGAAACACATTGATTCCCGAGCAACAAATTGAAACAAGGAAAGTATAGAAAACATTTTGATACAATTTATATTTATCAAAATTATTGAGTTATTAGGGTTTTATCACTTTAGAGGTAAATCATGTTTCTCACCATCTTGGTCTTGTAAAAAAAATGTCCCTTTTAGGTTAACACATTTCGGGGCAAAAATTTCATCCATCTTCATCACATTTGACGTTCCACTTCAGAAACAACTTTAGAAACTTTTGGACACATCAACACTTTAGAATTAGGTAATTATCAAACCAATCCCCTAACTTAGCTATTTTTTGTGTGAAATTAATCCTTCTCCATACACTTAGTTGAGTTAGTCATCACATTTTTGAACAAGTCTATCTTAAAGGTCACAAGTATACCTTAAATATTTACATGTTTATTATCACCTTTTATCCAAGACATCAAAACATCAAACCATTAAGTTTAAAGTGTTTTCCAAAGTTTATAAAGTTCATCATCCATATCACTCACCCCTTTCATCATACACCCCTATCATTGGTCCAAAATAACTTAGAGTGTCCCTTTTATCTAAATTTGAGTCAACTAGAGAGTTTCAATACTATAAATCTCAACACACCTCTCCCATTGTTGACCCACAATTTATGGTTACAACAAGGTCACAACACAAGAGAAATATGGAGCAAACAAAAAACACATATACCACAAGTGATACTATCCCACAAGAATTCAATCCAAGGAGCCATTCTACCTCCTCAAAACAACCACAAAATCCATTAGACAAAGGGTATGAGGTAGAAGATGTCACAAACAACCCCCATGATCTCACTAAGAAGAAATCCTTGAGTATGAACAAGATCATCAAACCTTAGAGAATGTATATTTGATTCCCCCAATTTTCATCGCAAAACCCTTGGAGCAAGGCTTGAATCCATTTACAATTCAACCATAATCTTCCCTTGTACCAAGTCAAACATAAACTCCTAGTCTTGAAACTAGGATTTCCACCGACCTTGGTCACACTCTCGCTTTAGGAGGTAACACACTTTTTGGTACACAAGGAACCACCCTTCCACAAAACATAACTTGGACACCAATATTTGGTGCCCCATCACATTCATCCACCACCATTTCTCAACACCCTCTACATCCATATGTACCTCTCATATTCCATGACACAATGATGGCCTCAAAATTTTGAGCGCAACCATCTTCATCCATCACCACAAGTACCACAAGTGTGCCTAACGTTACACAAGGTAATGTGAACCAAGTGTCTCAAGTAGATAAACACATGCAAGTTAACACCCTTACAAAAGGTCAACCCTTAACACAAAAAGGGACATCTTCATCCAACCACCCAGTTGGCCGATCAAACCCATTGGTTCCACAAAACACATCAAACCCATCTATCATCAACCCAAATCCAAGCAACACATTAATCACAAATCCCATCAACCAAGGTAATAACTTGGTCCTATTGGTTAATCTATTGGTTATCAAATATGCAATTAGCTTGAATCCTAAAGGGGTGCCAAGCCTAATGGTCAAATTCAAGGAGAGATTTGGCCAACAAATGGGAGATTGAATTAAAAAATTTTCTCCCTTGCACTTTGGGCTCTGTGAGATCCGAGAGGGTGATCCCAACTGTGTGCCTATAGATACTTATGTGACAAAGCACCCAAAAAACTGTAAATAGATAATTCTCCTTCAAATATTTAACACACAATACCCTAAAGACTTGGCTGAACTTCATGGTAATGTCTAATTTAAAAATGAGAGAAGTAATACATTAAGTTCCACACACAATCATACTAAGATGGATAAGTAAAATTGATTTAAATTTGTAGCTTCCAAAAAATTCTCAAGAGCTTGTAACATTAAAATACCAGTGCCAAATTCTAGGGTGGAGTCACCTAAACCAGGTAACTTAAAATTCACCACAACATTAAACTTGTCATAACTATGCTTACCATGTGATATCTTACACAATTGATACTAGAAACTTAACCAGTCATACTTAATGATCCAAGTACACAGCTGCATAAACCTCTATTTATGTTAATACAATTTAATCCATTCTTTGAATGAAAGTAACAACACAAAATATACATTGAAGGAAATACAAGGGGGCAAATAATAACAATATTTGATTATTGATATTCATAATACATACAATGTGTATTATGGAGACAACCATTCCATAATATCTCATTATTTACATTCCAAAATATGACAATGTCATGACGCAATTCTCAATTACAAGATACGAAAAAAATCCATAACCTAAAATAAACCCCTATACATTTAAGACCTATTGCAAATTGTATCTCCATGAGACAAAACTGTGAGCAACCCTCAAAAATGAACTTGAAAAATAAATTTAAGGGAAAACAAAGAATCCCAAATTGCACATCCCTATTGACAACTGGCATCATTCGGGTCCTTTGATCAATAACCACTTCAGCTTGAAGAATAGCCCCTTCTGCACTCAAATTCTCGCCTCTCTTCATTTTTACTTTCCATGCAACAAAAAATTCCTTTGTTACCGTGAAGGCTTCCATTCATTATTTACTTTTCCCTGTAGCTGAAGATACTTTATCTTTACCATGAAATCCCTTTAATATTTTCCATCGGGCTATGAAAAAGCTCATTTACCCTCTTCTTGCTTGCTTTTCTACTCTGTAAAAGAAAAATTCCTTTTACTGGGAAGGATTTCATTCTTTATCTCTATTAGGCAACCATTCACCTATGCATTTTCCTTTTTATACCCCAACACTTAAAGTTTTATTTTTATTTCATGAAGGCTTTAAGTGTTTTATTGGGCTATATGGGACTTTTTACCCATGTACTTTTATTTTTCATTTTACATTTAAATTTTTTTGCCTTTTAATGGTGAAAGATTTAATTTTTTATATTGGCTGTAGAAAAACCATTATACCCTTTTGTTTCACCTTTACATTTACCTTCCCTACAACAAAAGGTCTTTTGTTCTTTTAATTTTTATGTGTAGAGGCTTTAATTCTTTGTAATTGGGCTTTGAAAAGCCTTTACCCGAGCATTTTACCTTTAATCTGCTTCTCACCATTCAAAACTTTATCAAATGATGCCATTAAAAAAATAGCCACGGGCCCACCACACACATTACTCCAAATTTGTGCATCATAGAAATATAGAAAAGAGGGATAAATATTACCATGATGCACGATGGGAAACATGCACCATCGCACCATCGCAAAACATCGAGGAGAAAATATTGCAAACCTGCAATGGGAGATGAAAAAGTAATGTGATCACTGATCACTAAAAACATAAGAGAGATCAACCCCTTCAACGATGGGGGATAGGAATCATCGAAATTTTGATTTACTACTCTTCACGATCTACTGCTTCATGATGTGCTTTGGCCGAACCAAAATTTTTTTTACAGTAGTCAACGTGCAACTCAATATTCCTCTCATGAATGCTAAGAATATGAGGGCTCACCACAACTGGTAATCAGTTGAATCATAGGGAACACATCCATCGAATCAAACACTACTTGATGAATCTCACAACAACATATTTTTTCCTTTGAAGCGTTGCAAATGAAAACATCTACATTGCCACCCTGATATCAAAGAGTAATATGTAACCTAAGGGTGCCCAATGTAGTTCTCCTTAATAATATTATTTTACCACCATGCCATTAATATGCTATTAATACAAATGAGAAAAATTGTAATAAAATTAGGGTTTCAGTGTCAAAATAAAATTCCTTCAAGCAACTTTAATACATTCTTAATGCAAGTGCAACTTGCTCTTGCACAAAGTGAACATGCACAAGATTTACTCATATATTGGGCATCAAAACAAATATATTTCCTTGCAGTAGCTTCTTGTATAAAGAATTACTTTGCAATATCAAATTGACCCCATTCAACTAACACAAAGGCCACCATTTGCATCATAAATGGTTCTCTATCCTTCTCAAGAAATGTTGCCCCATTCTTTGGATTCCTCATCTCATTGTGAAAAGATGCAAACTAATTCCAATTCCCAAGTGAAATGCCAACATAAGAATTCTTTGCATCTTATTCACTTTGTGTGGCTTTAGCTATGTATTTTTCTTTAAGCTAGTCATCTCTTTGCAGTTCTATATTTCCAGGTACACATAAAAAATATGATGAGTTTTTATCCACCTTAAGTTCATCCCCCATAAGCTCTAGGCTTAGTTGGATTTCATTCTGAACCAGAGCCATGGCTACAAGTAGATATGCATTCACATAATCAGGAAACCTAAATAATATTAGCTTGTATAAAAGATTTATTTTTTCAATATCTTGTAGTTTTTCAAAAAACCTAGCAAGATTAAATAGTGCTATGAATTTATCCCATGTTAACTCAAGTGAAACAAAAACTTCTTCTATTCAATGGAAGAATTCCATATCCTTTGATGATGGTGTTAAAGGCGGGTGTTGCTGAGGCCATGCCACTATTTTATTTTCTTCAGTGTTTCCATTGCTTCTTCAATATCCCCAACAGGCAGAAACCATTTATAATGGCACTATAAAGAATAGAATCTAGCTTCATTCCATAAAATTCTATCTAAGATATGAATAATTTAGCTTCAACTAAAGTTTCTAGGCAGTGAGAGCACTCACAAAAATTGTATAGGTAACTAGTGAAGGCCTATGCCCCTCATCAATTGAGCTATCAAAAATAGATTTAACTTCTTCAACTTTCCCTAGTTATAGCAAATATTTCATCATCTTTGTCATGGAAAAACTAAAGTGACATTTCCCTTTGTTTGAGTTATCAAAACATTGAGTACACATATTGCCGTCTGGGCATTGTGAAGATGAGTGTCATCTACAAGCTTTATTACAGTAAATAAGACCGTCCTTTTGATTTTATTACAGTCATTAAGACTATCTTTTTATAGGTTAGAGAATTTCTTTATGATTGAGTTTAACATTCACTATAATATTATGCAATGTATTCGTTTGTGTAAGATAGGGAAAATCAAATAGATTTAAATTAAGTGACAGCCAACACTTCTAAACTATTATCCCAATCTAAACAAGAGAATACAAACAAAGAGAGCAATCAAAATGAAAGCAAATGAAATAAAACACTCCCCTTTGAAGTTGATTCTTTCTCTTGTCTCTCCTATTTCTTCTTATGCCAATATTGCCCTCAGATTTGTTGTTGAAGTTGTGCAAATACCTGCAAATAGTAAGCAAGAAAGTTGGAGATAATGACTGTTAAATTGAAAATGGAGGGGAAGGGTTTCTTTTATAGACAGCCATTCGAATGGATGGACAAGATTGATCTTCTAGAAAGATTCTAAGATCAACGGATGAGGATTCATGAGAGGGAAGTTACAAAATGGATGGCCAAGATCGAGTTTCTAGAAAGATGCCAAGATCTATGGTTGAGAATTGATGCAACCAGAATATGCCATGCATGGAAAAGATATGACGCCAATGGCTATGACGCCTGACGGCTATGACAGACATGCAGGACATGCAGACTATGACATGAAATAATGACAGGGGATCTTTGACCAAAATAGAGGGATAAATAATTTATTTTAAATTATTTATTCGAAAATGGAAGGGGATGACAAGTGGCAAATAAATAATTTATTTTAAATTATTTATTCGAAAATGGAGGAGAAGGACAAGTGGAAAATAAATAATCTATTTTAAATCATTTATTTGGAGGAAATGAAAAAGGAGATTTAATTAAATTCATAAATTTAATTAAAGGAGGAGATATAAATTAAATATGGATAATTGATTAGGATCAATTATTTAAAGGAGAAGAATGACACATAATTAAATAATTTTGTTAATTATTTAATTATAGAAAAATAAAATGTCAAACAATTATTATTATCTGACTATAGACATGTGATAAAAGATAAATAATTAAATAAATAATGGTTTATTTAATTATTGAAGAAAGGGGTATTAGTGACGCAATTAAATAATTTTAATTGATCAAGATAGAAATGAGAAGGTGAATCAATTAAATAATTTAAAAACTATTTAATTAATAAAGGAATATGATCGAACATAATAGAATAATTAAAATGATTCAATTATTGAAAGATGATGACTAGGAAAAATGATGCTCATAGACTTAGGACATTTTTCAGTGTCTACAGTTTGAACTCTCTGAAACTCGACCATGATGTTCTCCCTCTACTCATGAAGTATGTGTCTTATTAACCCTATCACTATACTTTCCTGCATGCTCATGATTTTACCCCAATATGACAATTAAAGTCATTGCCATAGCAATCTCCACATTCATTTCTCTTTTCCTTTTTCTCTTTGGTGAATTAATTTTGATTTATTACCAATGAATTTCTATTTTTAATTGTAATATTTCTGCCCATTTGTCATAGTCATGAGTTAACATTGTTGTCCCTTTTTTCCTCATAGAACTATTTTTGTTTAAGAACTAGGGACAACTCACTATATGGTTTTGCAATTTCCCTCATGTCCATCCCCTCAAGATGCATGGTTACCTTTCCTTGACAAAGGCTATCCCTTTTAATGATTATTCTTTTATGGACATAGCTACCCCTATGTCATTAAATTTTAATCTAACTAACTGCCCTCACAAGCTTGCTGTCCCTGACTATTATGAGCCCTTGATTCATGCTTTCTTCATAGGTTTCAAATTTCTTTCCATGCACCTTATTTTGCATCAGATTACTAGAATCAAGTACAATATTATCCTTAGTTTATTTGAACCTATCCCAAAGCATAAAATCCATTAAATGTTTTCTCAATTTTGAGAGCTCCATCAGTGGCTCTTTCTGGAGGTGTCTGTTCCTTAGTGAACAAAGCGGGATCTTAGAATCTTCTGGAAGAGCAGACTGCGTGCGAGAACCATTTGTAAACTCACAATGTTTTTAATTTTTTAAACCCCATTTGGTGGCCCTAGGTCACCAAATGAAAAAGGAGAACAAGTGTTTGCCTATGTCAAACACCAGTCTATTAAAGGAGCTAATCTCCTTCAATCCATACTTGTCTCTATCACACCAAAACTCATGAGTGACTTCATTCTTGCAAAAAAAGGTGTCAGGATACCTTTGAACAAGTGAGAAATTGCTCTATGTTTAGATTTATTGTCACATGACAACCAAATAACATAGGCCACATCACTGCCACTCATTTTATTTTTTGATTTTGTGGAAAGTGATAAAATAGGAGAATAGTGATCAAGACTATATGAAGACATAGTCTTATCACATTTATTATATGGCTCAAGGTTTTGAAAACAAGACTTATCAACATCCACAAGTCCATTGTCCACATTAAAATCATAGCATTTAGAAAAGAAATCAGTATCCCAGACAATTTTTCCCACTTCAAGTTCATAAATCAGACCGTCAAAATTCATCATGTTATCACACAAAAAAGTAACAAGTGTAGGTGAAGATGACTCAAAATTTTTGTTTGCAAAAAATCCTTCATAATGAGTGTTCAAAACACATTCACTATTGCAAGGAGTATCATACTCAACATTACCTCCTACTGCATCAACATGACAATCTAAAGCATATTTCTCATGAGGGAGACTATGATTTGCAAATCCAAAAAAAGGTCCTCTTATTTATCCATGTGATTGACACAATCACATTCTTCAAGTGAAAAATAATCATAAAAACTATCATTAGTTATACCAATATTTATCTCTACCTTTTCACTTTCATGTACAACTACATCAATGCTATCGGCATGCAAACATTTAGTAATAAATTTAAAATCAGATAAAGGAATGGAAGAAGGTGAAGAGTCAAACAATAAAAGCTTTCTGTGTTTACCACTTACATAACCAACACATACATGCTATGCACAATCAACTACTTGAACTAATTCATTCAGTAAATCTCTTGCATGTAATACCCTTCTATTTGTCCATGCTTCTACAATGATTAGAAGGGTCATGTTCCTCATTTTCAAGCTGAAAAACATCATTTGTTTCTTCATTACAGCTGCTCATGAATGAATTATCTAACTGAAAATCATTGCATACTTTGTCATTTTCATCTAATACATCGACATTCTCAAAAGTATTCCCTAAATTAGCAAACTCCTTTATCTCACTGAGAACACTTGTATCAATGCTACACTCAACACTTGTAGAAGAGGCAAGACCAAGGACACCATAACAATTCTAATAACACATCTCTTTTTCAAATTAGATATTAAATTAAAATCCATTATCATGTCCTTGTGAGGCTTCAAAAATGTTATCATCATTATCTTTGTTGAAACACTTTCCACTCAAGGAAATTATTTCTACTTCTTCCTCTTGAAAACATTTAGAGTTACTAAGGTTGCAAGATGAATTGCAATCATAATGATGACCAAGATAAGAATAGTTTTTAGTTGGTTTCATATTTCCATCTACAATACTAATGTTTTCATCATGAAGAAATGAAACTTTAGAATAAGCATAAACTTCTTCTACACTTTCATAATCCATAGATGAGAAAATAATTTCAGTATCATCTGCATCATTGCAACCTTCTTTTGATATAGGAACTTGACTCACCATTTCCATAATTTCAAATAAAATAGGAGGGACTTCACATGCTTTGTTTAACTCATCATGTTTTATATCTTCACCATTAAGGCTGCAATCTTATTTTGCATACATTTTCATCATGGGTTGTTCTAAAACAAAATCCTCACCACTAAATGGTGCATTATCATTGTCTTTTACTATACCATAAAGATCTATTTGATGGATTCTAGAAAAGGTACCATCACATAGGCTAGTCATGAGATTACTTCCATATTTATCTATCATTTTTTCAATCACTGAAATCCATTGATATAAACACTTAAGGTTAGGGGGCTTCCAATCAACTAGCATGGTAATCAAACTTGGCTCAAGTCCTTCATACAAATATCAATACATACTGATTCATCAGGTCTATTTAATACTGGTATAGCAAACAAAATTTTCATGAATCTATCATGAAAATCATAGAAGGATTCACCCTCAAGTCTCCTTATATTGCACAATGCATTAGTGGATGATATGGATTCAAATGTTTTTTCAGATTTCTCTTCTAATTCTTCTTAGATATGTAGATTTCTCTTGTTAGATAAGCATTCATTACCATTTGGTATTCCATCAAATTGATCAATGAAAAGTGTTCCAAGCTCTTGCCAATAACATATGAAATGCATTGGAAAACTAGAAAACCAATATTCAACAATATCTTCTAAATTTAGTACAAAAAACTTCATGATAACATCCTCTTCTTCAATTTGACAATCTTTCATTAAATTAACAACACTCTGTACATGTTATGATGTTGATTTTTTGAAATCTCCTCTAAACTTAGGAAAATATTCATTAATTCTTCTTGGGATAGAATGTGGATAACCTTGTATTTTACTAAAATCCAGAGGGTCATATCTCTCACTAGTGAACACCCTTCTTTGAGGATATGACTATGTTTTAGGAATGACATTACAACTTGTAGCAGGAGAACAAGGACAACCATACATATTTGCAAATAAAATTTATTCCCTCTATAACTATTCAATTCTCAATATCCCTTTATCCATTTCTTATAGTGCTCAATTTCACTAAATTAGGGAACAAAAGTTTTCTAGGACCTTCAAACATGGTCTTCATATACACATTTATGCTTCTTGAAAACCTAAATACAAAAAATAATTGGGTATATTGCAGCTGTTACAAATTATTCTTTCTGGCTAGAAATATTTACAGATCTGAAACTTTATTCATATCTTCATCAAGCTATTTAGTAGAGTCACCACATAATTTAAGAGGAGGAAATATTCAAGTAGTTGAAACATCTTCAATAATGATATTTCCTTCTCAATTATTTTCACCAACATAGCACCATAGATCGAGAAACTTTCAAGTTCATTGCAACAATTTCTTTCTCCAAGTATGAAATCCTTCAAAATTTGAACCAAATCTTCAGATCAAAAAATAATATGACTTTTTGATAGGACAATCTACAACTAGAGATTCAAAGTTACCCCCCAATAGAGTCACCAATCTGTTGGTTATCAAATCTGCAATCAAATTGAATCCTAAAGGGGTTCCAAGCCTAATAGTTAGATTCAAGGAGAGATTTGGCCAACAAATGGGAGATTGAATTAAAAAAACTTTCTCCCCTATACTTAAGGCTCTATGAGAATTGGAAGGGTGATCCTAATAGTGTACGTATAGATACTTGTGTGCCAAAGCACCTAGAACATTCTAAACAGATAATTCCCCTTCAAATTTTTAACAAACAATACCCTAAAGACTTGGATGACCTTCTTGGTAATGTCTAATTTAAATATAAGAGATGTAATGAATTAAGTTCCACACACAATCATACTGATATGGATAAGTAAAATTGATTTAAATTTGTAGCTACCACAAAATTCTCAGGAGCCTACAACATTAAAAGTCTAGTGCCAAATTCCAAGGTGGAGTCACCTAAACCAGGTAAATTAAAATTCATCACAACATTTACCATATCATAACTATGCCTACCATGTGATGCCTTGCACCACTGATACCCAAAACTTAACCAATCATACTTACATCTATTTATGTTAATACAATTAAATTCATTCTTTGAATGAAAGTAGTAACACAGAACAAACACTCAAGGAAAGACAAGAGGACAAATAATAGCAATATTTGATTATTCATATTCATAATCTATATGATATGCACTATGGAGACAAGTAGCCCAGAATATCTCATCATTTACATTCCAAAATATGACAATGCCATGACCCAATTCTCAATTACAAGATACAAAAAACTCCATAACCTAAAATAAACCCCTATACATTTTAGACCTATTAAAAATTGTATCTCTGTGAGACCAAACAATGAGAAACCCTAAAAAAATGAAGCATACAAATATATTTAAGGGAAAACAAAGAATCCCTAAATGCACATCCCTATTGACAACTGGAATCATTTGGGTCGTTTGATCAATAACCGCTTCATCTTGAAGAAAAGCCCCTTTTGCACTCAAATTACCACCTCTCTTCATTTTTACTTGCCCTGCAATAGAAAATTCATTTATTATTGTGAAGGCTTCCATTCATTATTTAATTTTCCCTACAACTGAAAATACTTTGTCTTTATTATGAAAGCCTTTTACTCTTTTCCATTGGGTTGTGAAAAACTCATTTACCTGCTTCTTGCTTTCTTTTTTACTCTGCAACAGAAAAATTTCTTTTACCAAGAAGGCTTTCATTCTTTATCTCTATCAGCCAACCAAAATCCATTCACGTGTGCATTTTCCTTTTTACAGCCCATCACTTACAATTTTATTTTTATTTCATGAAGACCTTAAATTTTTTATCGGGTTGTATGAGTCTTTTTACCCATGTACTTTTATTTTGCATTTTACATTTAAATTTTTTTGACTTTGTAAGAGAGGGGGACCAACCACTGCATGGCCCCAGGTCATGAAAGGCCAAGAGCAGAAAGGCTGCCCTAACTTACCTCAGTTTAAATGAAGGTTAGGATATGAGGGATGAGAATGATGAAGACTATGTGTCCTTTGATCACTCTACAATCTTGAGAACTGGAAAGAGACTAGATGAGTCAACCTTCAGAGTCAAATCTGTGTCTCAAGTAGCTCTCTATAGGAGGACAAAAGCATTGTTCTAGGATGACAGTGCGACGCGCTAGCGTCCATACGACTAGAGAACCAAAAACAAAATATTCAAACTCTAAAGGAGAGGCTAGTATCCTAGTTTAGAGGTTTCTGAAGTGATAAAACGAGATTAAGAAGAATGAAATGTAAAGATGAATGTGATAAAGGAAGTATATTACCGCAAGGGTGACGAAGAATATCTCATAAAATAATCTCCTCACTAGCTTGCTTCAAGATCTCTCCACCTACAAACAATAAAGAGGGAAAATGTTGGGGTTGTATAGGGGCCTGCCTTAGTCATACCCCTATTTTGGTGTTTCCACCTCCACGGACAACCAAGTTTTTAATGATAGGAATAAAGATAAAGAAAGGAATACAAGCTACGTAAAAAAAAGACACCACAAAAAAGTATGTGCTTACTCAACCAAAGATGATAGAGAAGATGAGAGGACCTTACAACCTCTATCCAAAGTGCTCAAGGCTTGTGGAGGAGAAAATGCGAGGAACTCAAGCCTCTACTGTAATGGTGTTTGTCCTACACTTGCACTATCAGAATGATGGAGTGGTAGATTTCTACAATGGAGTGAAAAGTGCTGCTACAAATCTTGTGAATGCTTGAAAGAGTGGAGAAAATATGAAAGGATGAATCCAATATCTTGGAAAACTCACTAAATGAATGAGAGAGTGAAGAATATGAAGGAAAGGATGAAAAAAAACTATACTTGGGTTGGCTAGTTGGAGAGGGATGTTATTCTTCCACTTCCAATCAAAAATGTAATGCCTCTGTAGTCTCCAGCCATAGGAATCTGTCAGGGATGTAAGCGTGCCAAACAAATGTCTATGTGCCGCACGGGTATCCTTGACATAAATTCTCCCATTAACACTCAAAATAGGGGCCAAGTGTTATGTGGATAGCGGGCTTAAGTGGGATTAAGCTTCCACCTTAGGTTTTCTAAAGTGCAAAGGGGGTAAAAGGGAATTTGCATTAGGGGTGAAAATTCACATTTATACATTCTCCCCTCACTTTAGTGAGCACAAATATTAATGAGTGATTCGGTAAAGTAGAGTATTAAGGGAGTAACAAAGTAAGAAATGTATACTTGAATCGATGAGGAAGCAAAGAACAGTCTGGTGAACTTATAAGTGTAGGAGAGGGCTTCATAGCTCCACGAAACTATGAAGCTGAAGTATGAAAGCGCCTGATAGGTTCATGGTCCTGTAAGGTGGGTATCCTTCAAGAACTCTCACATGAAGAAAACAAAGAAAGTGCCTTACAGACCCATAGACGTGAATGCACGAAAGATAGATTAAGAATACAATATTGGTTCAACATGGAAGGAGGCTTGAATGCTCCCAACGGTTTGCATCAACCCCAATTTACTGCAAGTCAATCACAAACATATAAGAATAGAGATACATATAGATGAAAGTTTACAACACAAACACCATGCCTGTATCCTAACACCAACAGGGGTGACAAAGGTCATCTAGGCATATATAGCATAGTCATGGGGAAGCACACCACAATATGCACACACATCTAATCTAAAGATCAAGAAGAGGGTCTCCCCTTAACACTGGTTGACCAAGAGGTTGTCAGCTTACCATTCTAGATCATTGTGGGGGGAAGAGTGACGAGCCTACAATAGTGTAATGTTAAGGGGAGGAGATTGTGATCCTCCTATGACAAGGGCCAAGGTAGAGGGACCAGTGAGGTCTCCATTGCTCAACTCTTTTGGGTCTAAGGTCAATGAATTTGTGAAGATTGCTGATAAGGTAAAAAATTCATCCACCGAGTTAAAAATACACTTGATTGGAGTTCCATGTTTCACCTCGGTGCACAGAGGAGTTCACACCCAAGGTTCATCACTAGGTTCAACGAGATACTCGAGAGCGGTGAAAAACTCAGGGGAGGCAAGAGATGGTTCCGTCACTAGGACAAAACAAGTCAGCGTAGGGCCACCTTTCGGAAGAGGTGGGATCTATTATGCATTGCATAACCACCCCATCTTTTTCCTTGGTCAAAATGGGTCCCCCTTTCTATTTTTTGTCCTTGGTTGTTTTTCAACAAAGTTTGGAGTTTTTCTTTCTTGTAATGCTTTGTTTTCCTTTTGTTCTAGCAGAACTGGAATCGAAATGAAATATAGTTTGAAACTTGTTTTGAGGATTCCATTCCAATCCCAGTCCTGCTTGTCTCTCTATTGGTCTCTTGGGTTTGTCTTTGTTGTTTTATTGGAGTTGGAGCCAAAATGGATATTAAGTCTAGGATTTATATATAGTCTCAAAATTTTTTCCATCCCACCTCCTTCTCCACCTTTTGGTTTATTTGTTTGGATTTGAGATCGATGTTGTTTTTCTTGTTGAGATCTTGATGTTTTTCTTTCCTTTTCTTCTTTGTTGGCGGAACCAGAACCAGAATCAGAACCAAACTCAAAACTTGGAAAAAGTTTCCAAATCAATTTCCATTCCGTTTTCGATCCTTCCTTTCTTGTTACTGTCTGACTTTACTTTGGTCGCACAATAGTCTTGTATCTATTCCCACCGTGATTCTGCATCCGATCTGCCGCTTTGATGGAATTAATTATAGGTTCCTTACATGTATGAAACTCGATTTTAACCTTAATTAAGGTTAACTCGCTAGTTATTATCACTGTTTAAACTATAAAATCAAATCATAGCTACGGTAGAGAATTTAGGATCGCAATTCAATCGAAGGTGAGGCATTTACGCATGGATTCACATCAAGGGCTAGCCTATTGGATTACGTTTGGAGGTAGGGTTTCTATTCTTCATTTTTTGTTCGTTGTGTTTTTTTGGTCTGTTGTTCTTCATGTGGGTTTGTAGCTCTTCATTTTCATTTGAATCCTTGTTGTTTTCTTTTCTTTTCTTCTCTTTTGTTCTACTTTGTTTTCCTTGTCTTCGGTTCATCTTTTATTTTACTATTTGTCATTTTTTCTTGTTTGTTTGTTTTTCCATGGACGTTTTTCATTTTTTCTTTGTGCTCGTACCGTGGTGCCCTGGGTCTTTGGGTGTTCTGATCATCTACTACATTATTTTATGGTGTTCTTTGATCCATGAATTTACCATCCAATTCTTTTACGTATCGGCTTGTTGCTTTTGAGTAGGGTTAAGTTGTGCCCTCATTATTTCAGTCAAAGGGTTTTTATAAACTAGGGTTTTTATGCATGTCTCTGTTTACATTAGAAAATGGTGCCCTAGTTGCTAGATTTCCTCTCAATCATATGGGGATGGTTTCGTATTGTTATTTTAAGCCTCCTTGGTTTTTCAGGTGACCTCATTTTAGGTTATGATGTGATTCATTATCTATTGAAGTTTCTAATGACGCAATGGTTCTTTTGACCAGGGTTAGATCCGAGATTGATTTCATTCCCAAGCTTTGGTTTGCAATGAATATCAGATCTATCCTTGATTATGCTTTTGATGAGTTATAGTTTATCAAAATTTTGTTCGCCACAGTTGGAACTGGGAGAAAATCACGATATAAGTTTGAAATTTCTTCATTGTACCAAATCAATGTCCATTCCAATACCAGTTCTGATTACCATTCCAAATCCGTCTCCGATCCTGCTATATGGTTTGTTGAGAGCTCAATGTCCATTCTGGTCCAGCCCCAGTGGAATTTTAAAGGATTTTTGGGATGTCTTCTACCTAGTCCCGCCTCCAGTGTATATGAAAGGTAGGATTTCTGATTTGGGTTTTGATTTACTTCTTGTGGATCTAATCACAAGGTTTTTATTGCAAAAATTAGAGAATGTTAGGAGCATCGGGTGAGGCTTCTCAAAGGAGTCAAACTACATAAACTTCAATACTAGGAGCTAAGCCTAAAAAGGTTAATCTTGAAAAAATCCCTTATAAATTGAGGTATAATCATCAAGGTCTTGTCATCACTACTAGCAAGGTGGAGTCTGATTTGGTGGACATAACTGATACAAATCTGGGTCCGTTTCATTATGAGGATTTGTACTCCGAAATATTTTCTGAAGAAGTAATAACGAGAACCTACAAAATAGTTGGATCTAGCTTGGTTCATCTCACTATCTTTCCTCTATCAATCCAATGTCCTGAACTAATAATGACAAAAACTGGAGACTATAATCCTACTACTAGATAGTGCATGGATTCACAAGGCAGTGCCATCATTGATTTAAATCCTCAAATGTTCCAGTTTATATATAATGTGCCCAATCAAAGGAATCTTGAACAACTCAATGAGGCGGAGGCTTTGAAAATGTATAGTAATAATAAGGAAGCCAACAAATCTCATTTGAATAAGAAATAGATGAGGACAAAGAAAAAGTCTCTAATTAAGATTTCAAATTAGCGTAAAAGGGCAGAGTTCTACAAGGATATTGGAGACATAATAATGATGTTATCTAGAGTCTTTGGAAATAGGGATGCTTTTCACTTTAAAGAATTGATTTTTCCATTCATTCATACAATCTTAGATGGCAGACAATAATTTGATTGGCCCATGATTGTGTCTGAAAGCATACACAATCAAATGGGTAGAGTGAGGGAAACCAAGAGATTCTTTATGACCTCTTATGTCATTTATGCAACAACAAGGAGAGGCATTTTTACAAGTTTAAATAGAGTAGGGATTTTTGGAGAAGATGATGGATAGAATAAAGTGTGGAACCATTATGATCAGCTATCCTTGTAGATTTCTGAACTGCATTACAAAAGAGTTAATGATGCATTTCTACATGTCATTATTAACTACCTTACGAGAGATGCAGGGTATAGATTGAGCCAAGAGGCCATGGAATTCATTATAGAGTGGGGATATTGGTTTATCCAATACCCCAAGTTTACTTATTTTAGGTTGGCTAGGTTTGATGGTCACACTCACTTACTCCCTAGATGCTGCAACAATGGGATGGATTTAATGGATGATTTTTACCAAGACTTGGGGGTCAATGCTACATTTGGTATCAAGCATAAGCCCCGTTGTCATAAGTTCCCTATGAAGTTGGGTGAATTTAGTTGTCCACACCTTATGGGAGCTAGGGTTGTTTGCAATAAATTGATGCATCTGAAGTTGGGCTTATATACTACTAGGAAGAACTTTGATCCAAAGAACAAGATGAATGCTTTGATTGCTTCCATTTTCGATAGACACTTTAATCTATTAGAGGAATTTTGGAGTGATCTTCAGGATGAGTATGAATTGAGGAAGAGGAATTATGAAAGGTTTCCTATCGCACTCATGGTGTAATATGGGGTTAAGGTGGATATTCTTGAAACACTATCAGATGCTAGTGTAGTTTTGGATCCCCTATATGAGGCACAAGATGTAGGTACCAAGCATTTAGATCTTGTAGATTGGGGTATGGAGGAGACAATAGATATTAAGAAGATAGCAAGATGAGTGTTGGATAGAAGTATCCAATGGGTCATGTTAAGAACCAAGGAGCCTAAGGGTCAAACCTCTAAGAAAAGAAAAGGTGCAAGTACCACACAAGGGTACAAGAGAATGAAGAGAAGAATGCCTCCAAAGGAGCCTGGAATTCTTCCCTCCTAGCATAGAGGAATTTGAACTTGAAGCTCCAGCTCAAGATTTTCCTAAAGCACATGAAGAAGAAGTCCTAACAAGACTTGTGACCTCAACATCAGTTGTGGGTAAGTCATCTACTCAAATCCCTCATACAAAGAAACCAAGTGGAGAAATGCCTAAGGGGACTCTCCATAAAGAAGCTAATACTTTAAAGGGAAAGGAAGGTGAGATGTTAATTCATGATATAGAAACAAACTCTGAGGATACTTTGTCAGATGAGGAGACACTAGAGGAGATGCCTCTTGATGAAGAGGAGCATGTTTTGACAAAAGAAGATGAATGGGTGCTATTTGAAGAAGCTAAGAAAGTATCAGATGCCAAAGCAAAAGCTGAAGCTTTGGAAAAACAAAAGGAAATGGATGCAAAGGCACAAGATGATGCATTACAACAACAATTAGAGGCCAAACAGAACGTTGATGAATTGATCAAGCAATAGAAAAAAAGGAGCATGAGCTCAGAGTAAAGGAGGGAAATAACAAATTGGAGATGCTGCAAAAGATCCATGAGCTAGAGGAAGGGAAGGCCAAAGAAAGAAGAGAAATGGAGGCCCTTGAGGCTAAATTTAAAATGATTGAAGAGGCCTATAAGAAAAGGGAGGAAGCAAAATTATTGTAAAAAGAAAAGGATGCTGAAGAGCTTGATAAGAAACAACAAAAGGAAAAGGAAGCGTGAGACAAGCTCAAGGATTTGGAGGGAGAGAGAGATAAACTTATTGAAAAGAAGAAGCTAGACGAAGAACGGTTGAAAAAGGAACAAGAGGATAAAATGATACAAGAGAAGAAGGATAGGGAAGAGGCTGAGAAGGTTGCACTACAGAATGCAGAAAAGGAACATAAAAATGTGTAGGAGGTTGATTCTCAACCTAAAGTTACTTTATTGCAGCTACTATCTTCTACAACTGCTGCGTCTTCCTCTACAATAATGGCTACCACTCCTAGTGCTCCTACTTAGTTAAAGATGGATCTTGAGAAGAAGAAAATAACTCACCACAACCTCTTAATTGGGAAGAAATGGTGAAGGATATAGAAAAAGGTAAGAGAAATGATGAAGTCTAGAGTTCTTCATTCCACAAGGCTCACCGAGGCAGGGGACATCATTATAGAATGTGAAATTATAGTTGTAGACACCTAAAAATGACCTAGGCCTACAAGCTTCATTTTTACCACTTTCGTCCTAGCATAATTAAGACATTTAATTGTCCTTCGTCCACATTCGACTATTGATTAAATAATTCATAATTATTTAATTAATTCATGTCAATGATTCTTCATGATTATTAAATAAATAAATTTTATTTATTTATTAAATACATCATTAACTGTCTAGGTCTTTCTTTAATTTATTTAATTCCCTCTTCTGCATTTAATTCTTATTGATTATTAAATAAATGAATTTCATTTATTTATTTAATACATCACTGATTGTCTTAATTAAATAAATTGATTAATTTAATTAATTGGTCTTATCTCCTAAATTAAATAATTAAAATTTAATTATTTAATTGCCAATTTCATATTCTTCTCATTTTAAATAAATTAAATTATTTAAAATGTCATGTCAATCCTAACTGTGAGTCCATTTTGATAAATAATCTGAAAAAGATTATTTATTATCTCATAAAATCATTATTTTGAATTAATTTAATTCAAAATAGTAAATAATCTTCCAAAAATCAAGTAATCAGGCAGATTCTTGATTTTCCAAATCTGATCTTCAGTCCAAATCTTATCTTCTTGATTTTTCAAATCTCACAAATTAGGCAATCTTATCTTCTTGATTTTTCGAAAATCTTTATTTTCTAATTAATTGTCTCATTTATTTTCCACCGTCGATCCGATTTTATTCTGATCGTTCAATTAAGGATTTTGCCCTAACCCTAATTAGGGATTCTTAGGTTTAATCTGGATCGTTCATTTCATCAATTTATCTCGTCCGTCCATTTGAAATGGCCTTTTCTATAAAATGCCATCTTCTTCTCATTTTTGGGAGACACGCACATTTTGACATTTTGCATAGTTATTATAGGCATTTGCTTTCACACTTAAATCTCCATAGGCAATTTCATTATTTATTATTATAGTCATTTAATCAAGGCATAGGCATTGTCAATCATATGCTTTTAGACATAGGCATTTAGATTTTGAGTAAATCCTTCAAAACTTGCTTTAGTCTTGTCATTCGTCATAGTTGCTCATACAAATCTAAGGGCATCTTCATTTACTGCAAGCAAAGGAGGTGTAATGAAGGTCAATCATGGAAGATGGAGATTCTTGGTAATATCATTCCTTTTCTTTTCATCATTTTCCTTTGTACTTCGTTATTTCAATGGATTTTAGTGTTATTTGATTTAACCATCTAACAATCTGATTTTTCCCTTGATTACATTGGTGAACCCGACATTTTGTAGAGAAATTTGTGTGTGTCCTTGTTTGCTTTCACTGTTTTGTAGGTTATAGCCAAGACATCATACAAAATCCCGTCACCTTCATTAGAGCACAGAAAAATGGGCGAATAAAAGATTTTCAAAGGGTTTCTGGGTTTTGTAGATCTCGCTCCCAGCTTTCCAGAACATCAAACGTTTTTTGGGCATTTTAGTGATCGCAGTTTTTTTCAATTTAATTTTTAAACCCGCGTTTTTCTTTTGTCTATAACATTCTTTTTGTGCAGAATCGTGGAAAAAGTTTTCTGGGTTTTGAAGGTCTGTCATTTAGCTTTCCATGGATATCTACCACTTAAAATTTTGTTAAGTTTTGAGCAAGTTATCGCTGTTTTAATTTGCTGCTGTCATTAATGTTTTATTTATTTATTTTTTGTTTGTGTTGCTAATCTTCTCTTGTAGCGTGTGGCGATCCCCATTCGTGTGTCGAAGACCATCGATTAAAGAGATTACTAATTCATTGTTTGCAGATTCGAATGTCGAAGACAAGATAAACAAACATTGTGCTTGTTTTTCTTTCATAGATTAGCAAACATTTGATTTTGGTGCATATAAAAAGAACACATGTCTTCTTTGATTGATTGTGCTTGCAAGATGGTAGGCGAGTATGCTCTCACTTGGTGAAAACCTCGTGATCAAAAAACTAGACCCATCTTTATTTGTTAATTACCCTTCACAATTCGGTATATCAGAGTATCCTCTCCCCTTGCGCATTCGTGCGATCCTGGGTGTAAGAGAAATGGTTACTAACTCTAGAACTTGGGCCTGTTCTAGTGGGAAAAAGTACTCACCCTAGGACGACTCAGATTGGTAGCACCCTGACACCAAGGGACTTCCAGCTGGTATATAAAAGTGGGTTCTTGGGGAAAGCCCAAGAATCACGAGCGTGGTTCCGACGAGATGGATCCGAAAGGGGACTCGCTGCATGGATCACGCCCCACGAACAGAATGCCCGAATTAAAAACCTCTTGTCTTAGTGTCTAACCGTTCTATTGGCCGTTGCTTGGTATAGTGCAGGGTACAGTATCATGCCCGAAGACACTCACTACTGATCCCCTTGAGTAGAGATAGCAATTCTTGGGATGTCACTACCCAAAGAATCTGAATTTGGTGTGCTCAAATGACGTTAATGAGCCGTGGAGGGGAGCCAATGCCACCAAAATTCTAAGCTATCTGCTCTCGAGAAGGAAAGGTGTTTATCACTAATCCGGGGTATATCGGTGGGCTATACCAAGTATACAAACCCTTTGCCTATTGGCCTTTTTAGGATTGTGCTTATCTGATGTGTGATTGGTTACATTCAAAAAGCTGTGTTTGGCAAGTGTTTTCTGGTCTTATCACAGTTTGAAACAAAACTTTCATCAAACAGACCAAATTTTCCATTAAAAACGACAAGACAAACTTTTCACATCTATCAAACTGCATTTAAATGTCTGAAGCGCAATCGCTCTAATCAATCGCATTTGAGTTTACTAAACCACATTTGCATATCCAAGATGCAATTGAAACTTCAAACGACGCATTTGCCTGTCAAAACTTAAAACTCCACATCCGAGACTTGAAGTCCTCAACTTGTCCACCATTTGTCAAACACTGCCATCAAGAAGATTCTGTTAGAAACCAAACTTGATATTGCTCAAAGTCTTGTCTATTAGCTTGCATTAGTCACCATAGGTTTCATACCTCATTCATTTTTCGTTGCATACATTTGACATTAGACTATTCATAGGTTCACATTTTGCATACTTAGGATTAGGCAAATCTTAGTACACTTTGCAAAATCATTGTTTTCAAAATTAGACCCTCTTGGACCAAGTTATCAAACCTCCTTTTAGTCATTGTCCTCTTTTGTGAGATTCGTCCAACTCAAAAGTCTAGTTAGGGAGACTCACTAGTCATTTAGACCTAGTCAACTTGTCATTTCCAACAAAGTCCTTTAGCAGTCAAAATCAAAAACAAAGTTCGAGCTTAGAAGTGCTTAGATAACCTTGTATTACATTGCATACAAATTGCATACCTTACTCACGAAAATCCAAAAACATTAGTCATTCTAGTGGTCATATTGAACCATAGACTTCACATAGTGCCATACTTGCATCTAGTTGTCATTCCCATTTGAGCAATCTCATTTCATGGTTGAAACCAGACTTCAAAAACAAAAGAGACAAATGGAAAAATTTAGGCAAGACCCCCCGTATAATGTCAACAATCCTCCACATGACCCAAATTGGACCTTTTATGATCCATTTACCAATGTAGACAATCAACCTCCAACAACAATGCAATCCACATCAAATAGTCCATTCGAAAATTTTTTGCAAAGAGATGAAAATGGTCAACTACTGCAAGAAAACATAGAGGCATTGACACAAGACCCAGAGGCCTATCAGATGGCTGAAGCAATAGCTCGTTAGGACAGAGACAGATTCGTAGCTATGCTTTTGAGTGAAGGAGCTAAGTTACCACCAGGATTTGACACTACTACCAACAACGCACATAACATGTCACATACTGGTCAACCTCTAAATACCACGAGCAATACTTCCTTTGGGACCACAACGACAATGCATACCACTCCCAACATCCCAAACACCACCAACATCCCCAACATCACAAATACCATGACAGTAAATGCCATGGGGGCATCATCAAGTCAAAACAAACCCCCTTTGACAACTCCATTTTCTACCATGAACACAACTTCGACACATTCATCCAGTGGTATTTCACAAAATCCTTTGGGAGGAGCCACAGGACGTATCTTTATCCAAGGACAACAACAAAACATCAACACGAAAACACAGTCAAATATCATTGCCTCCCAAGGTCCAAACACAAACGTTCCCCTTGTTCAAAATCAACAATTTACACAAGGTGGCCAAATAACACAACCCATGACATCATCGACACACTATAACAGTCATGGCCACAACATCCCTCAACTAGCGACACACATGGCTGGGGGACACATCCCAACATATTCATCCAACATTCATACTCATCAACATGCACCCAATCATAACCTCCAATACCAACAACACACGTCATACGTACCACAACAATCCATACCACCACGATACACCAACATTCATGCGCACCAGATAGGAACACATGGTGTGCCAGGCAATCCAACATATGGAAACGTAAACGACCCTACCATAGATGAACTCAAAGCAATAATGAGGGATATGGAGAAAACTATGCAAAACATGTATATTTTAGGCAAGAAATCAGAAATATCATATGACCTGGATGTATACCCATTTGACACGAGCTTATACATGCCTGCATTTCCACCAGGATACGTGTCACCCAACTTCACAAAATATAGAGGCAAGACAAATCCCATTGAACATGTTCACGAATTCGCAACCAACTGTATGGATATCGCCTATGAACCAACATACTTGATGAGACTTTTTTCCAAAAGTCTGGCGGGTCAAGCCCTTGAATGGTTTTCAACTCAAAAAGATATCCAGACATGGGATGAGCTCAAATGAAAATTCATAAGAAATTATGTGTACAACATTGACATGGATACCTCTATCACTAGCTTGTGCAATCTCACGCAAGAAGACTCTGGTGAGACATTTATTCCATTCTTTCAAAAATGGAGAAGCCTTGCTAGTCGATGTCACATTGACATTCCTAAAAGGGAAAAAGTCGACATGTTCGTCCAAACACTCCTAGGACCCCTAAAATTCGCATTGCAAATACATTGTTGCACAAACTTCACAGAATTGGTCGAAAAGGGAGTCCAGATTGAGAAAGCACTTATCGCAAAGGGAGAATTGAGATATGGTTCCAAAAACACGAACGTCAATCCACCAGCTGACAAAAACAAATATTGGGTTAAGAATAAGCATGTTACAAATGACGGTGTTGTTGATGCCAAGACTGCAAACATTGTAGGTCCTGTATTGGCCCTGAAAGGGGTTCAACAACAAAATAGACCAACAACGACATTGATACCTCCTCCCAATACTTCTTCAAACAATCAAAGTGGTCAAAACAATCAAGGACAATATCGTCAAATGAGGCAATTTCCTAGGGGTCGCACATACACTCATTTGGGTGAACCCATTGAAGAAGTCCTTAAGAAATGCATCCAGCATGGGGTCATCACACTTTCGAAAACAAAACCATATGACCCGGGACAATTCAAACCAGCATGGTGGAATGACAATGCACTTTGCGAATACCATCGAGTAAAAGGGCACACAACCTCCAACTGTCATCAATTGAAAAATATAATACAAGACCTTATTGAAAATCACACCATCGAAGTAGGTGGATCACAATTCACCACCAATTCAGATCATACTATCCACAAGAATCCACTGCAGGATCATGGTTCTCATAATGCTTCCACTTCAGGTTCACAGAACCAAGCTAACTTTGCCCGAGCCAAGTACGACTATTCTGGTGGACCTATTATAAATAATGTTAGAACTGATGATGAATACATCAATACCATCACGGTCAAGAGAGCACCCCAGTGTAATGCTACTACACGAAGTGGCAAGGTCACTATAGCTGGTCCGCCTCCCCCTAGACAAGCCAAGATCACTATACCGGGCCTATAAGCTAAACAACCACAACCTACTAAATAGCCAAAACCTGTCTCAACCCCATAGTAATGGAAACCCAAGAGTCAGTTCAACCTCATTGACCAACTAGGAAAGACTCCCGCACAAATATCTATCCTTGAGTTGCTTCGTATCTCTCCTGCGCACAAAGAAATCCTAGACAAAACTCTCCTAGAGTCGTCGGTCCCTAAGGACATCGATGTCAATCAGTTTGAAACTATGGTGGGATATCTCACCACGCCACACCATGTCACCTTTTCCGACCAAGACTACTCATCACATAAAACCAACCACAATGACGCATTACACATAGAAACTTTTGTCCACAAGCACAAAGTTAGACGAGTTTTAGTAGATGGCGGAGCAGGGTTGAATATATGCTCCCTCAAATTGGTTAAGGCTCTTGGGTTCTTTGATGCGTGCGTAGACCCAATGAAAAGCATATTGATCAAAGCATATGATGACGAGGAACGCTCTTCATGGGGTGTTATCTCTCTCCCTATCAGAGTGGGACCGGTCATTGTAGACACAACCTGCCAGGTCTTGGATTTGGAACTACCATATAACATCTTACTTGGTCATCCATGGATCCACGCATTAAGAGCTGTTCCATCGACATACCACCAATGCCTAAAGTTTCCTTTCGATGGCACAGAAGTAACCATATATGGAGACCCCGACCCTTTCCAATATTGTACCAACTTAAGGGGTATCTCCGAAAACCAAGTACCTATTAATCGAGAAGCACTTGGCTCCTCGTCGTCCAAATACATCGACCCTTCCACGCTCATGTCATCTTCCACATCCGCTCCATCCACGTCTTCCGCCGTACCACCACCTTCCACCAACCCTAAGACTGAATCAACTGTCAAAATCCAGGACCTCAGCTGCAGAGAATTCAAACTAAATACAACATACAACATAACTACAATACCCACTCCTCCAAAGATACATGGTCGGCCATGTTTCAGATGGAACCTCAAAAAACTTTCAAAGTTCCACCGAATACAGTTTCTATCAAGTGGGGAGACATGAGTGATGAAGACCTTGTGGACATCACAGGATGGATCTATAAGGATATAGTCACATTACCTCCATTACCAGTTCAAAAATATGGCAAGGGTTACAACATCATGAAGGCTAAAGGCTACGATGGTACTAGTGGCCTTGGAAAAAGTAAAAATGGTCGAAGGGAACCCATAGAAACTTTTCAAACTCCGAAGTATCTTGGATTAGGGTTTGGGTCACTTGAAAATGACAATTGACGTACCTTTGGACTTTCAAATGAGTGAGTACATGCTTCTGACAGTGTCAAGACTACTAGGGAAACCCTCACCGAAATAGACTCCCATGAGTGGGAATTTGGCTCGGAATGATCCCTAAGTGACTGTTGTCTTGACGATTTATTTGTCGAACTAGGGGAACTGACCTCTGAACAACGATTCTAGCAAACATTCAAAATCAAACAGGCACCAAACAGTCAAAGTCCTACTACCTCCTCCCATGCCATACAACACCCGTCATCTGAACCCCATCAGTCCAATCAATCCAATCAATCCAATCAGTCCAAAGTGTCAGACGACATTGATAACCAGAACTCTAAAACCTTCACTCCTTATTACGACAACGAATATGACACTAGTGAAGGAGAATATTGGATAGAGTCTGATGTAGAGTTGGATGATGATAATCTCATATACAACATCACTGAATCCATCTGCATGCTATCCACATCCTCACCCTAGTTCACTAGCCTTGACAATGGCATCTCCTTAGTTTACCTTGAATTAGTCGATTGGGACCAACAAGGACCGCTAGTTCTGGACACATTTCAGAATGATGAGGCAATCGCCGAATTCATGGGACTATGAGAAAGCATACCCAGTAGGGACCACAAATAAGGATTTTCCATTGATTTGGACTGCACGACATACTTTGGCGAGACTGTTCAGTCCTCTAGTCGCAAAAGTAAAAATAAAGTAAAAAATGAAACGTCTCTAGGTGAAAACCAAAAGGCACCTCTTGACGATAAAATAGTAAAAATAAAGGACGTATCTGCTGGTGAAAACCTCTCGAAGGCAACCAAAGATGGAGGACTGGACTTTCTCCCCGTACAATAGGAGAAATTGGTCATGCTTATTGAGGACACAATAGAGGATAACATTTCAACTGCAAAAGACCCCAAGATGGTCCTATTTGCGGCATCATTAACTGATGAAGAGAAACCAAAATTTCATAAATTCTTTGCAGAATGGAAAATCAACTTTGCATGGTCCTATGCTGACATGCCAGGATTGGACCCAAAATTGGTTCTGCATCATCTGCCACTATTACCCAATGCTAAACCAGTCAAGCAGAAGTTGCACAAAATGCACCCTCAAGTTGCTCTATTGGTCAAGGCCGAGTTAAAGAAATTACTGGATGTCAGATTCATAAGGTCTATAGATTATGCTGAATGGATTTCCAACCTAGTGCCGGTGACAAAGCCAAATGGGCTGATTCGGGTATGTACAGACTTTCGGGATCTAAATAAAGCATGTCCCAAGGACGACTTTCCTTTGCCCAACATTGACATCATAGTTGACCTAACTACAGGACATGAGATGCTATCCCTCATGGATAGTTTCTCTGGCTATAACCAAATCCGCATTGCTCCTGAGGATCAGCACAAAACAGCATTTACTTTCCCATGGGGTACATACTGTTGGAATGTCATGCGCTTTGGTCTCAAAAATGTAGGTGCCACATATCAAAGGGCTATGACCACGATCTTCCATGACATGATGCACAATATAATGGAAGATTATGTAGATGACCTGTTGGCCAAATCAACAACTAGGAAAGATCATTTGAAGATACTTGACAAAATTTTTAAGAGACTTGAAGAGTACAAAGTTCGGCTAAACCCTAAGAAGTGTGTTTTTGGGGTCACATCAGGAAAACTATTGGGATACATAGTCTCCCGAAGAGGCATAGAGGTCGATCTGGCAAAGGTCAAAGCAATCATAGACATGCCTCCACCCAAAGGGATCAGTGAACTCAGAACTTTGCAGGGCAGAGTACAATCTATTCGTCGTTTCATAGCCCAATTGGCAGATAAGTGCCACCCATTCCAGTATCTGTTGCGCAAGAGTGTCCCCTTTGTATGGACGGACAAATGTCAAGAGGCCTTCCAACAAATCAAAGATTATCTACTGTCAACACCAGTCCTCATGCCGCCCATTCATGGAAAGCCATTAATTCTATACATCTCAACTACTAGTTCAGCACTGGGGGCATTGCTGGCCCAAAATGATCATGAAGGAAAAGAAAGAGCAATCTATTACATCAGCCGCACACTGATAGGCTATGAGTTGAATTATACATACATTGAACGTGCATGCCTCGCTATTGTCTTTGCATCCCAAAAACTAAGACACTATATGCTCAGTCATCAGACACAACTAGTTGCCAGAATTGATCCGTTGAAATATCTACTAAGTCGAGCAGCATTAACAGGCCGGTTGGAAAAATGGGCCATGATACTAAGCAAGTATGACATACAGTATGTTGAGCGTAAGGAAATAAAAGGGCAAGTAATAGCAGATCAACTAGCGGATGCACCAATTCAAGCCACTCATCCACTAGTAACTGATTTTCCCGATGAGTCCATTTTTCATGCAGAACCGGCAACACCATGGAAGCTATATTTTGATGGGTCTCATACTGGTCATGGCTCAGCCGTTGGAATCTTGTTTATCACACCGCAGGGAGATTCAATTCCTAAGTCATTCAGGATCGCTTTCCCTTGTACAAATAACATTGCTAAATATGAAGCACTAGTCATAGGTCTCAAGTTGGCAATCAAATGGAAAATTCAAACATTGCTTGTATTCGGGGATTCCCAGCTGGTAATCAACCAAGTGAATGATGATTATGAAAAAAAGGATGAGAAGTTGCTTCCCTACAAGAGGATGGTGGATAGTTTCCTGACATACATTCAATTGATCTCTTTTGAACAAATCTCCAGGGTACAGAATAAGGTAGCTGATTCAATGGCTACTATCAGTTCTCTCTTGGACATCCCTAAAAATGTGCCACAATTTGAATTTCTGGTAGAACAAATTTTAATACCGGCATATGATATCCCAGAGTCAGGAATGGTTTGTGAACTAGTTGGGTATCAGGACATTTACGACTACTTAAAATCTCAAACCCTTCCACCGAACTTATCCAATAACCAAAGGAAGTCCTTCATCAAAAAATCCACAAGGTATGCCATTGTCAGTGACACCTTATACCGCCGTAGTTTTGACGGTACCCTCCTTAGATGTCTTAACACTGAGGAAGCATGTACGACCTTACGAGAAGTACACGATGGTATATGCGGATCTCATTCGAGTGGTCCTATGCTAGCTAAGAAACTAACGAGACTTGGGTATTATTGGCCGACAATGGAAAAGGATGCAATTGAATATGTCAGGAATTGTCGCAAATGTCAAATACATAGTGACTTGGTCCATGCTCTAGCGCAGGAACTCCGGCCGATCACTTCTCCTTGGCCCTTCACTCAATGGGGACTCGACGTCGTGGGTAAGATTCATCCAACCTCATCCAACGACCATAAATTCATTATCACCGCCACTGAGTATTTCACAAAGTGGATTGAGGCCATCCCATTGACATACATTACCGGCAAGCAAATATCAAAGTTCATCCTTAACTACATCATTTGTCGGTATGGCCTTCCGTAGTCAATCATCACTGACAACGGACGTCCATTCAAAAACCAAGACGTACGTGAGTTATGTGAACGATTCCATATCCAACACCACTTTTCATCTCCATACTACCCCCAAGGAAACGGCCAAGCTGAGGCATCCAATAAAACCATTGTCAAGATATTAAAAAAGACTGTCAATGACGCTGGCCACGACTGGCACATACAACTTAACCCTGCTTTGTGGGCTTACGGAACTAGCATTCGTACACCTACAGGAGCTACCCCATTCGCTCTAGTCTTCGGTGCTAAAGCCATCTTACCCATTGAGGTCAAAATTCCTTCGCTACGAGTTTCCTTGAAGGATCTAACTAATGAGGAGGAGTACCGACAATCACGCTTGCACGAGTTGGAAATGCTGGATGTAAGATGACAAAACTCACTAAATCATCTCCAAGCATATCAGAACCGCCTTTGTCGCAGCTACAATAAAAAGGTTATGGTCAGAAAGTTTGACATTGGCGACCTAGTTCTCATGTAGAACCCCAAGAACCAAGTAGACAGAGAAAAGCCAGGAAAATTTGAACCAAACTGGCTGGGTCCCTATATTATCATATCTTCCTTTGGTTCTAGGGCATATCAATTGGCAACTCCAGATGAGGAACAGTTGACTGAGCCCATCAACAGTTTACATCTCTGAAAGTTCTATGCATAGCATCAGAGGATGGAGCTGAAAACCATAAAATACAAAAAAATTGAAAAATGATAACAATCATCACCTTGATGAAAACCTGGCAAACAGGTGTCTTGGTGACACCAAAAAAATAAAAAAATCATGAAAATAGTAAAGAGAAAAATGATTCATTCAATAGTGAAAACCTGGCAAACAAGCACTTTGGACAAGTACCATGGTGAAAACCTAGCAAACAGGCTCCATGCGTAATCAATCATTGCTCTGCCATCTACTGTCACTTTGTCTAACTTGGCCTAGGATGAAAGGTATTTTCTGCCATTATTCTGCGAATCACTATCACATCCTACTTGACCTGTCATAGTAGCTAAATGATTGACATCAGGTCCTAACGATTGTCCGTCTAACAAGTTAGCAACATCCTGTCCTTATCCCTTGCAAGTGGCCAAGTCTTAGACCTGACTGGGGGCAAAATGTTTACCATGCAACTGTAATGGATGTCACGTATGATCACAAAAACATCACAAAAAGTCCTGAAAAAAGACAAAAACATCACAAAAAGTCCTGAAAAAAGACAAAAACATCACAAAAAGTCTTGAAAAAAGACAAAAACATCACAAAATGTCCTGAAGAAAGACCAAAAACATCACAAAATGTCCTGAAGAAAGACCAAAAACATCGCAAAATGTCCTGAAAAAAAGACCCAAAAATCATAAAATGTCCTGAAGAAAACCAAACAAAACATCGGACTCTTGAAGCACATAAGCGCACTGTCATCTCTGGTCAAAGTCAATCAAGTCAATCAGTCCTTGTCATCTGTCTGAACTACGTTGTCTCTGCGCATTTGCTACGTAGGCAAGACTCATACTTGAGTCCCCGAGACATTAGGTCAGTCCTTTAGGTTTGTCAAAATAAAATCATGACGCAATTTTTGATCAAGACAAAGTCATTGGTCGTGTCGAACTACGAGGTCTCTGAGTGTATGATGTAGGCAAGGCCATCTATCGATGAGCCCTCGAGGCCGCACTAGGTCAGTCCATTAGGGTTCATGGCACTACACTGGCACACACGTCAAAGGTCTTCAATCGTTTTCCACATGGGAAAACTCCTAAAACAAAGTAAAACAATCTCTTATTCAACATGACAATCTCATCAGTGCATCACTCATATCATCAAGGTAATATCAACATCTAGTCAAACACAAGTCAAATTCGGTCAAATCAAGTCAAGTCATCAGAAACCAGTCAAACTGTCAAATTTTGGTTAGTCTTTAGATGAATCCTTCTGAACGATAACCGTTGTCATTTACGCCTTAGGATGTGTCCTTCCTAGGCGTCATCATCATCCTTTCGACATTTTGAGCGATCTTCTTGACAATTAAAGATCACTCTTCTTGATATCAGTATTCTTCAGATGAGTCCTTCTGAAGAACCAACTCTGTCATTTATGCCTTAGGATGTGTCCTTCCTAGGCATCGTCATTAGTTCGAGGGACCCCTTATGACCATTAGGGATCAAATCCTCTCGACATTGGCATTATTCAGGATGTGTCCTTCCTGAATTCACCAAGTCTTGACATTTTTCAAGGTCATCAAAACTTTAAACATTCGGACATCTCGACATTATCAAACATGGCATCTTGACATCAGAACAGTGGATATCCAGACGCACTTGGCAAACACTTGACAATTGTCTTTTGATCTTTGATCATGTTATTAGTTTTTCAGTGAGATCCCACTAAGCAGGATTTAGAGAAGCAGCGACGTAGCATGACAATTGACACGCATGACTACTAGCTTCTCAGCGAGGTCTTGATCCTAGGATTTAGAAAAGCAACGGCATATCATGATAGGGACTTTATTTTTGTATTTTGGCAATCATGTCACTAGTTTCTCAAGGATGTCCTAGAAACAGGATTTAGAGAAGCAACGACGTTTCATGATCTGTCCTTGTCTTTTTTTGCTTGTGGTTGATTCAGACAAAGACTGGGACAATAACGCTCTTGGTATGAGTCACAATCTTCCTTGTCTGTGACTACTTGTCTTATGTGATGGTACGGCCTTGCACAACTTGATCTCTGTCATATCATGGCGTTTGTTGGCCATCACAACAATCTACCCAATGATGATTAAGAGCAATAAATATTAAAAGTCCTATGGTAAGGTTTGAAGGATTTGGTCTAGGAATTAACATGCATCATCTTTAGTCGTGTCATCTTCTCTCACCCATCTCATATAAGCATTGCATCCATATTATCATCCATATCTTTTGCACTAACATTCCTTTGTCTCTTCATATTCTAGTCTCCTAACCAATTTCGAGAGCACACCCATGTTCTTGGAACCCGTCTGTCCTCTCGAGGGGGCATACCATAACCCTCCTCATCATTTTTCCTCATCTTATTTTGCACTGGGGCATTTTTCGACTTATTTTCTTTTTCACAATGCGACATGCTACATTATGACAAAGAGGGGCAAAATGTAGACACCTAAAAATGACCTAGGCCTGCAAGCTTCATTTTTACCACTTTTGTCCTAGCATAATTAAGACATTTAATTATGTCCTTCGTCCACATTCGACTATTGATTAAATAATTCATAATTATTTAATTAATTCATGTCAATTATTCTTCATGATTATTAAATAAATAAATTTTATTTATTTATTAAATACATCATTAACTATCTAGGTCTTTCTTTAATTTATTTAATTCTTATTGATTATTAAATAAATGAATTTCATTTATTTATTTAATACGTCACTGATTGTCTCAATTAAATAAATTGATTAATTTAATTAATTGGTCTTATCTCCTAAATTAAATAATTAAAATTTAATTATTTAATTGCCAATTTCATATTCTTCTCATTTTAAATAAATTAAATTATTTAAAATGTCATGTCAATCCTAACTGTGAGTCCATTTTGATAAATAATCTGAAAAAGATTATTTATTATCTCATAAAATCATTATTTTGAATTAATTTAATTCAAAATAGTAAATAATCTTCCAAAAATCAAGTAATCGGGCAGATTCTTGATTTTCCAAATCTGATCTTCAGTCCAAATCTTATCTTCTTGATTTTTCAAATCTCGCAAATCAGGCAATCTTATCTTCTTGATTTTTCGAAAATCTTTATTTTCTAATTAATTGTCTCATTTATTTTCCACCGTCGATCCGATTTTATTCTGACCGTTCGATTAAGGATTTTGCCCTAACCCTAATTAGGGATTCTTAGGTTTAATCTGGATCATTCATTTCATCAATTTATCTCGTCCGTCCATTCAAAATGGCCTTTTCTATAAAATGCCATCTTCTTCTCATTTTTGGGAGACACGCACATTTTGACATTTTGCATAGTTATTATAGGCATTTGCTTTCACACTTAAATCTCCATAGGCAATTTCATTATTTATTATTATAGTCATTTAATCAAGGCATAGGCATTGTCAATCATAGGCTTTTAGACATAGGCATTTAGATTTTGAGTAAATCCTTCAAAACTTGCTTTAGTCTTGTCATTCGTCATAGTTGCTCATACAAATCTAAGGGCATCTTCATTTATTGCAAGCAAAGGAGGTGTAACAAAGGTCAATCATGGAAGATGGAGATTCTTGGTAATATCATTCCTTTTCTTTTCATCATTTTCCTTTGTACTTCGTTATTTCAATGGATTTTAGTGTTATTTGATTTAACCATCTAACAATCTGATTTTTCCCTTGATTACAATAGTTGTGGACAAGGATAGAGGAGATATGCAAGTGACCAATTATCAAATGGGCATGGTTAATTTAGGGAAGCCTACAAGGAATCAAAAAATGAATTTGATTGATGTTGTAGCTTCATCCACAAAGTCCATAATGATCAAAGATAAACAAAGAAAGGACGATCTTAAGGCTCAATTGGAGCAGCTGCATACTTTCTCAAGAGATTTTTTCATCCATAGGTCACAACAAGTTGCTACCTTGGAAACACTAGTCTTACTCAACATAAGAGAAGTTGATGATCTGGTACAAATGAGGAGTGAGTTTGGGATGATGGATAGATAAGCTTAACAAGGAAGTGGGTGAGGTTTTGGTAAGAAGTTTTGAAATTCATAAGACAATGCTGGAAATGATAGAGGAAATGGGTTACCACACTGAAACTTGAGGAAAGAAGGAAGAGGAATAAAGGGGGTATGTTCAAAAAATAAAAGATATGAGTAAATTTCCAAAGTAAACTCTTCTTGAGCAATCAATCCTCGAAGAAGATAATGCAAATTTCTTGGAAAGAGCCTCAAGCATAATCCGGTTTAGGTCTGATTTCATATATAAGCATATAAATGAAATTCAAGATGCTAGTAAGGACTTGAATGAGTAGCTAGATGAACTAGAAGCTATTATGGCCATTTTAGTCAATGTGGACATACCGGTTTAGGAGGGCATGCCCTTGAATCAATTAAAGGAGAAATGAGATAATAGGTTTTAGGAGGTCATGCAAAAAGAGGATGATGGAGAGGACTTATTATTATATAGAATAATGGATGTTAAAGAAGAGGTGAAAGCTGGTAGGAGAGATTTGACTAAATTAAAAGATATGAAGGAATTTGCCTTTACAGAGTTGAAGAGGATTAACTTTAAAGATAGCTGGGTCGATGGGCCTGATGTGGATATTATTCAACAAGTCTTCTCCAGTTATAATGAGTACCTTCTTAAAAAAACTATGCAAGAATGAGTTGGCATCAGGATGATCTATTTTGGGTACATGACTTCCCCCTTTTCTCTCCTATTTCATACGGAAATCAATGTTTGAACTAAAGATCAACTAGTCTAAGTTTTTGAGGAGGTTCCGATCCTTGATTAGTAGATCTCAATTTTGATTGAGAGGGATTTGTGCTTAAGCATCTCTATATGTAATTTTGAGCTCCATATTAAAAATTTCAGCTAATGAAAGTAGAATTAGCTACCTGATGATAGTTGATAGGATTTTTATAGCTTTGAGCAAAGATATTTTTTAAAATTTCATGTTGAATTTAGATACACCTTTTTATATACTATTTTTATGTTGGATTTGAACTTCTTGGATGAGGTTAATGAACCATAATCAGTCTAGATGATAGTGATTTTTCTGAGCATAAATGTTTCTTATTTGATATGAATCAATAGGGGAAACCATTTTTTAAAGATTATTTCATTAAATTGTCTATGAATGGAATTTTTATATGTCCGTTGATCTATATTATTGGCAACAAATGAGGAGTTTGTTTTTTTGAATCTTGTGGTATTTTGGATGAATGATTGTGATGATTAAACTAAGCACTTTGAATGTATGCAATGGAACAGATTGTTTTATGAATTGCATCATGTTATGAATTTTCATCCATTAAGAAACACTCATTGTTAAGAATATATGTGTGGATGCTAAAAGAACTTTGTTCATGTTTTATTGATTTGTGCATTGATCTATCTTTTTCTATTTGTTTAAACCCCCCCCATTTAACATAGATTGATCAATCCGATACCATTTATATACCTTATCACTAGAAAAGGCCCCTTGAATATTATAGTTGCATTGGCCAATTGAGTAACATCAGACAGTTGAGAACTAACTACCAGGACCTTGGAAGTTAGGCTACTATATATTGTCTTTCTTTTTCGAGAGAAATAGAGTAGAAATATTCTATTTTATGTTGTTTGTGTCATTTTCACCATCAATAGTTTTGGCACTAGAAGGAGGGCCTGAAGGAACAAGCTAGCTCAGATTGGGTCATTCTCACCAGAAAAGTATGGGAGGATTCTCAGATCCTCTACTGACCCTGAACCATTAATACAACTTCAAAATTCCATTAGATATATACCCCTAGCTCGTAGAGTTTTGATCCCACCATTGTCACAACCACTTACTCCACTTGGATTTAAGCCAAATCCATCTTTACCTCCCCAAAAACCTAATCCCTGAACACCACCCCAGTTCAACCAATACCACCCCCAGTTCGACTAGTGTCACCATCGGTTTGGCCTATATCACCACAACCTACTCAACCAATCCCACCACCACCCATGGCTTACTTCGTGAATAACCCCTCTCTGCTAGGGACTTTTCCCAGGGGTATCCATGATCTAACAAAGAATCTAGAAAGGTTTTTCCCCAAGTATATGCATGGAGAATCAAGAAGCACCAAGGAACATATACAAGCATTCAAGGATGCCTATACCTATGCTTAGGTGGCTCACCAGGACATTGTATATCAGTTGTTTCTTTATTGTTTGGGGGAAATGGCATACAAATGGTATCTAAATCTGCCTTAGGCATCTATTCTAAGCTAGGTAGATTTAGAAAATTCCTTTACTAATCAGTTTTGGGCCTATGTAGATATGACCATCTTGTATCATCAATTCACTACCATAAGAAAGGAACATCATGGACCATTTCCATGATTCAACACTAGATTCCAAAGAATGTTCTGTAGTTTACAAGACCCTTAGTGGCTGAAAATATTACCATTATGGAATATTTAAGGGCTATTGATCCCTTGATTGGCCTATTCTTACAGAGAAATTATGCTGCCAACGAGATTGAATCTTTGAGTAAATTTATTCATCTAGCCATTAAATTGCAAGAAAAGGTAAGTCAACAATAAGGAAGTTTAGGAGTAGCTCTCCCTCCCATGGGTTATCAAATGCCTAACCCACTATTGTTCAACACGGTCCCAGGGATGTCTTACTCCCAAAATGGACCTATTTCTGAGTTACAAGCCTCACCTACCATGACTTTTTTTGCTAATGGAATGCATGATTCTTCCCAACAATCTCAAAACCACTAGAAGCAAGGGGGAGGGTCAACTCATGTTCATTCTCCATCTGTAGGGTAGATTATGCAAAATGAACAAACTATTCAACTAACCAATGCGGTAGAAACTCTAAAAAAGACTCTATCTCAAATGTCCAACGACATGGAATAACTTAGACATAACCCCCCTCAAAACCAAAACCAAAACTATCAGAATCAGGGAGGTTATAACAACCAAGGTAGTTACTCTAATCAGAATGCAAATCAGAACACCAATAGGAACTTCCAGAACCAAAACTCCTCTAACAAAAATTATCAAAATCAAAACAGAGGATACAATCAAAGGTCCAACAACAACAATAGGCAGTGGAACACTAGACCCAATAACGAGGGAGTTTACCATATTATCAGTCAGTTGAAGATAAAACACACACTGCTAATGTGGCGGATCTCAATTTCATGACTAATTGGTGTAGACTACACGATACTGCAACACATTATGAGGTCAATTGCCCAGAGATGGAAAAAATGGTGAAGATTGCATAGGTTGATTCCCACCCTGCACAAGGAATATCCAATCAAGATGGTGGATCAATAAGTACTGATATGACTTATGAGACCATTGAGGAAAATCAAAAATTTCCCATGCAAGGAGATAATGAACCAGAAGATGTGTATGATGCCCAAGCCTTCCAGTCCAAAGGTGGCCACTTCTTGCGAAATTGGAATAAGGGCACATTCACTACATCTGCATGCCCAAAAAACATGGTCCCACCTAATCAAAATGTAGATAGTAACCCACCACTACCAAAGGGACCTTCTGACTCTCATAATAAAGGTAATCCGCCTTTTTTTCCTAAATATCAAGTTAGGAATGATTCAAAGTTTGATTTTATTGCAGATGTGCAGAGACCAAAGACATCATTTTCATTCTTTGACATTATGAAGTGGTGCCCGACTCAACGGGAAGTTGTGTTGAAATTCCTGGAGGAGGTAGATCATTCAAAATGAAAAGGTAAAGTGACTCCAGTGAAGGAGACAAAAGTGACCATCTATAAAGGTAAGAACAATACCCCACCTTTCCTTTTGAGTCTAAGGATATTTGGAAAGAATATGCATAATTTTCTGCTGGACTCTGGAGCATCTGGTAATGTTATGCCCTTTTCAATTTGCAAGAAGCTAGGATTAAGTCCTGCCCAGAATAATAAGAAAGTAATTCAGTTGGACAAAACTAAGGTTAATGTGGTGGGAGAATTAAAAATATGCATGTACAAGCTGGATCGGATCTAAGGATCCAAACTTACATAGATATCCAAGTGGCCAATATCCTAGAAACATATGGTATGCTCCTAAGTTGGGAGCTAATGAAGAGTATTGGGGTTCTTTAGATTTCTCTCACATGTCACTACCTTGGAAAGGGATAGCAACACATATTAGAATTGAGAGTGAACCTAGGCTCAAACACATGATTAATGAATATAATTATCCTAATGAAGTAGCATATTTTGAAACTGAAATAGGAGTTTACAAGCAAGAGGAGGTCATGACCTTCTCAATACTCAATCCTCATGATGCGCTGCCCCTAGAATAGAATGACCCAATGATATCGATTAACCAACAAGTTCTAAGAAGAAAATTACAAGAAGATAGGCTAGTATTAGGAGAAGAGACTGGTTTGTGTAGTTTTTTGCTTCCTAATTGGTGTAGGATACATTATGAGAATCATTATAAATTGACATGTCAACCCTACCTAGATATCTTAAACCATATAGGCCAACCTCAAGCACTCATCAATTAATTCCAATTTGAAGCTAAGGACACTACCATACTCACCAAAACCAGTCTTCCTCAAGGGGAAGATCCCCCACCATTTGAGAAGACTTAGGTTCTATGCTCTGAGTTTCAAGAGGAGATTGAGGTATCTCAGTCATTCTCCATTACACCCACCCCAAATACTCTTCCAATGCCTAATAAATTGATTAAAAATGAATCAGATTGTCATTTGATCCAATAAGTTGTTTAGGGAGTGATTCTTGAACTAGCTTTAAATATAGAAGAATCTTTAAGTGAACCTGGTCCCCAGTCACTTTAACTCTTGATGGCCAACAAAAGTTTGAGCCACCACCTATCTCAAGCAAGTCATCCCCTGTTATCCCAAAAAAGAAAGAGCTCCCAACTAAAGATCAATTATGGAGTCTTAAATTTGATGGCTCTAAATCCAAAGCGGGAAGTGGAGTAGAGATTGAGCTAACCAACCCAAAAGGGAAGACTTACTTTGCATCTTACAGGTTGTAGTTTGGCTGCACAAATAATGTGGCTGAATATGAAGCACTTCTAGTGGAATTATGTTTTCTCATCAAAAGAAGGTCAGCGTTCTCATGGTAATGAGGTATTATGAATTAATTGTAAAGAAGGTACACAACCAGTATACTTGTCATAAAAAATGATTGGCTATGTACATAAATAGAATTTGGAATCGGATTGAGGACTTTGATGCTTTTGGGATCACTCTGATTCCTAGAGAAGCTAATCAAATTGCAGATGCCCTTGTCATTACTGCTAGCACCTTGAAGCCTATGCAAGACTGTAAGCTAAAAATATTTTCAGATGAATTAGTCTCAGTCCCAGTTGTCTCGGATAATGTCCTAAATTTTTAGGTATTCGATGATGACCAACATATATTGGAATTCTTGGCAAGTTTAGATGTATTTGAAGGACAAATAATAGATGAATCTAAGAGAGATCAGGGAGATTGGGATCCTGATAATGGTGATGTTGAAGGGATAATGGAGTTTAAAAGAAATAGTATTCCAAAGGGGATGGTAGCTTTAGAAAGAATATTTGACTCTAACCCACGAGCTGATCAAAGGGTTCCCACATAGAGTGATGGGGGGAAGTATGAATCTATTAATAGGAATCACTCATGTCCTAAAAGGAATGTTCTCATAGGAAAAACTTGTCCTAAAGAAATTAAGAAGAAGATAGTTAAAGTTTTGGAGTAGAACATTGCAGCCATTGCTTGGGGGTATGAAGACTTAAAGACTTTTGACACTTCAGTGATCACATATACCATACCTCTTAAACCAGAAGCCAAGCTATCTCGTCAAAAACAACACCCAGTTAATGATTTGATTGATCCCCTAATTCAGAAGGAGGTGCAAAAGCTCCTATTTGCAAGAATAATCTTCCTAGTTAGACATTCTACTTGGGTTGAAAATTTAGTTCCCGTGTCCAAGAAAAGTGGTGAAATCAGATTATGTGTTGATTTTAGGAATTTAAATAAGGCCTCCGAGAAGGATAATTACCCACTGCCTTCTCTTGATGAGGTATTACAAACAATCAATGGGTCCTAGATGATGCCATTTTTGGATGGCTATTCTGGGTATAATCAGGTCCTTGTCAGTCTTGAGGTCAGAATGAAAACTACCTTCACCACCAAGTGGGGCACATTTTCCTATCAGAGGATGTTGTTCGACGTTATCAATGCTGGAGCAACCTTTCAGTGTGAAATGGGCGTAGCATTTAAGGATTTGATAGGTAATTGTATAATTATTTATGTGGATGATTTAACTATTTTTTCCAAGAGCCGGGGAGACCATGCTGTAGATCTAGAAAAGGTCCTCTAAAAGTGTATAAGCTATGGTGTCTCCCTCAATCCAAAAAAGTGTGTGTTTGGAGCATCTGAAGGGAAAATCCTAGGTCACATCATATTAGAAGAAGGGATATCCATAGACCCTGATAGAGTGGAGTCTACCTTAAAGCTGAAAAGGCCAGGAATTAAGAAAGAAATGAGATCCTTCTTTAGAAGGATTAATTTTGTCAGAAAATTCATAATAGGGTTTGCAAAAATCGTTAAACCCCTTAATGAGATGATGAAAAAGGAGGAAAAAATAGAATGGAGCAATGAGGCCAAATTTGATTTCTTGTAGATCAAACAATCAATATCTGAGGCACCTGTCTTGACTAGCCTAGATTACCTAAGGCCTTTTTATATCTATTCTTTCACATCTGACCATTCATGTGCAAATTTTTTAACGCAACGAAGAGGTGAGGGAGAGGAAAGACCTATCACCTTCATGAGCTCTCCATTTAAGAATGTAGAAGTTAGGTACCCACCCCTTGAAAAGTAGGCCTTTGAATTAGTTTGGGAAGTAAAGAAATCTAGACATTACATTCTTTGAATTTAGGTTATTGCCATAGTTCCCAATCTAGCTATAAAATCCCTCCTGATGCAAAGCGAATTTGGAGAGCGAAGAGGAAAGTGGATGGCTATTTTGCAAGATTTTGAATTAGACATTCATCCAATGAAACTCGTCCAAGGATAGGGTTTATCAAAGGAAATGGTAGATGTGGACAAGAATATCACATGTCAGTAGTACACTATGTAGCCATTTACTAAGGATCCTTGCTACACAGATTTGATATTCCTCCTCCTCAACAACAACTGCCTAGAAGGGATGAATGCTACTCAGAGAAGAGAACTGAGGATGAAGAGTGCTCATTATATAATCAAGGGGGGATCTATATACATAAGAAATTTTCAAGAAATTTACTTGCACTGTTTGGATCAGCAAGAGGCTAAGCACACCGTTGCTGAGTTTCATGGAAGACATGGTATAGGACATGGATTTGTAGATGCTCTGGCCCATCAAATTCTTAGATTAGGCTATTACTATCCTTATGTATTTTGAGATGCACACCAAAATTTCCAGATGTGTCATGTATGCTAGACCTCTGCACCTAGGGAAAGAAATCTAGCAATGCTTTTGCAACCGGTGTATGAGGTAAGACCGTTCTCTCAATGGGAACTAGACTTTGTAGGTGTCATTAATCCAAACTCTTATGTAGGTCACAATTTCATCTTGACTGTAATTGAATACTACACACACTGGACCGAGTCTCAGCCCTGCAAAAACAACACCACATAGGTGGTTATCAAGTTTCTAACTAAGAACGTCACCACCAGGTTTGGAGTACCATTTGCCCTGGTATGTGATAATGACCCTGCTTTTTCTTCATCTGAATTTATTCAATGGGATTATGAACATAAGATTGTTTTAAAATATTCGTCTAATTATGACCCTCATGGAAATGGGTGGCTGATTCCACTAATAAAAATCTGTTGGAAGTAATAAGAAAATTGTTAGAAAACAATCCTAGGGTCTGGCACACCCAGTTGAGATTTTCCCATAGGGAAAATTGAACTCGAATCAAAGCTTCCCTAGGAAATTCACCATTTAAATTTGTCTATGGCCAAGACCAAGTCATCCCGATCTATTTACAAGTACCTATCCTCAAGTTTATGTAGGAATTTTGTACAAAGGATGAAAGGATCGAGGTTAGACTAACCAACTTGCTCAACATGGAAGAACATAGATATGCTGCTTTGCAATAGTTCTCCAAACATCAAGCTATCATCAAACGCTCGTTTGAAAAAAGGGCCAAGGTAAAGGCCTTTAGGATATTAGATCTTGTATTACTATGGGACAAAGCTAAAGAGAAGAAGGGAGATCACCAAAAAATTGATAGACTCTGGTTAGGTTCGTATCAAGTACTTGAGATACTAGGCGAGAATGCTTTTTGTTTGAGTACCTTGACAGGAGAACCTGTTCCATTTCTAGTTAATGGTTAGTTTCTTAAGCATTAATTTGGCTCATTAAGGTTTGATGCTCTGAATAACTATACTATATTGTATCATATGTAATTAGTTCTATCTTTTGTTTTTTTTTAATTTGTTTTCTTTCGATTTTTTGTCTTGTCTTGTTCATTGGGGATCTTCATTTCTATCCATTCCAAGAAAAGGGGTTGTTATGCAAAGTATGCCACAGGCACTAGGAGAGAAATTGATTTAGTTATTTTCAATGAGCATTTTTTGAAGGATTTCGTTCTAAAACTCATGTCTTATGACCATTCTAATGTTGGTTAGAAAATTTATTAAGGGTAAAAGGTACATTGTGAATATCTCATGAATTGTGATCAAAGTTTTTCATAAAATATATAAAAATCTACCTAAGTAAATACCTATTTATTTTAGGTTGGTTGTATCTTTGATTCAAGTGAAAAATATGATTCCAAGACTATCATGAAATTCATTGTAGTTCTCAACCCACATTTCAGATCAATTGCATCTGGGTATTGAGAAAATTTCATAAAAGGTTTCTACAAGTGAAGCTTAAGTAAAAAAAAAAAAGAGAAAAAGAGAAAAGGAAAACTCAATATCAAATGGGTGAATCAAGTATCTCTATCGGGGCTATGGATGCCTGTTTGGCAGTAGAGAAATTCTTTGAGAGAACTAGAGGTATCTTCGTCAGGGCTATGGATGCCTGTCTAGCAGCAGAGCAATGCCCAGGATTTCATTGCACGATAGTTAAGGGACTCAACCTATGTAGCTTGGATCTTAGGTATAGTTGTTAAAGAGTGGAGAAAGTATCTATAAAGAATGATGCACAATATACACACACAAAGATTCACAAAAGTTCATGAGCACATACATGTGAGATTCCAACTCAACCTTATTCGATATATTTGATCTTATTCAAGTTAACATGCTTCATAAGCCAAGTAGTTTTTGGGTGACTAAATTCTTTGGTGTCTTAAAAATGGGTAAACCATTTTCCCAGCCGAGTCACCATTTGTTATGCCTTTCATAACCACCCCATCTTTTGCCTTGGTCAAAATGGGCCCCCCTTTCTATTTTCTATCCTTGGTTTTTTTTCAACAAAGTTTGGAGTTTTTCTTTCTTCTAATGCTTTGTTTTCCTTTTGTTCTGGCGGAACCGGAACCAGAAAAAAATATAGTTTGAAACTTGTTTTGAGGATTCCATTCCGATCCCGGTCCCGCTTGTCTCTTTGTTGGTCTCTTGGGCCTATCTTTTTTGTTTTACCAAAGCTGGAGCCAAAATGGATATTAAGTCTAGGATTTATATATAGTCTCAAAATTTTTTCCATCTCGCCTTCGCCTTCGCCTTTTGGTTTGTTTGTTTGGACTTGAGATTGATGTTATTTTTCTTGTTTTGATCTCGGTGTTTTTATTTTGGTTCTTTCTTTCCTTTTCTTCTTTGTTGGCGGAACTAGAACTAGAATCGAAATCGAAACCAAACTCGAAACTTGGAAAAAGTTTCCAAATCAATTTCCATTCCGTTTCCAGTTCCTTGTTTCTTGTTGTTGTTTGACTTTAATTTAGTCACACAATAGTCTTGTGCCTATTCCCACCGTGATTGCGCGTCCGATCTGCCACATTGATGACATTAATTATAGGTGCCTTACACATATGAAACTCAATTTTAACCATAATTAAGGTTAACTCACTGGTTATTTTTACTGTTTAAAGAGTAAAATCGAACTAGAGCTGCGGTAGAGAATTTGGGAGAATGATTCAATTGAAGGTGGGGTATTTGCATGTGAATTCGCATCAAGGGCCAACCTGTTGGATTGCATTTGCAGGTAGGGTTTCCATTCTTCATTTTTTGTTCGTCATGTTTTATTTGGTCCTTTGCTCTTCACGTGGATTCGTAGCTCTTCATTTTCCTTCGAATCCTTGCTGTTTGATTTGATTTTCTTCTCTTTTATTCTGCTTTATTTTCCTTGTCTTTGGTTCATCTTTTATTTTATTGTTTGACATTTTTGTTTGTTTATTTGTTTTTCCATGCCCATTTTCACATTTTCTTCATGCCTGTACCATGGTGCCCTAGGTCTTTGGGGGTGTCAATCATCTTCTACATTATTTTATGGTGTTATTTGATCCATGGATTTACGTTCTGGTTCTTTTACGTACCGACTTGTTGGTTTCAAGTAGGGTTAAGTTGTGCCCTAGTTATTTGAGTCGAAGGGTTTTTATAAACTAGGGTTTTTATGCACGTCTCTATTTAAATTAGAAAAAGGTGCCCTAGTTTCTAGGTTTCCTCTCAGTCATATGGGGATGTTTTCGTATTGTTATTTTAAGCCTCCTCGATTTGTTAGGTGAGCTCATTTTAGGTCATGATGTCAATCATTATCTGTTAAAGTTTCTAATGATGTCCTGATTGTTTTTGATCGGGGTTAGATCCGGGATTGATTTCATTCCCAAGATTTGGTTTGTAATGAATGTTGGATACATCCCTGAACCCACTTCCGATGAGTTATAGTGTATCAAAATGTTGTTTTCCATAGTCAAAACCAGAAGCAGACCAAGATATAAGTTTGAAATTTCTTCATTTTACCAAATTAATGTCCATTCCGATCTCGGTTCCGATTATCATTCTGAGTCCATCTCTGATCCCACTATATGGTTTGTTAAGAGCTCAATGTCCATTTTGGTCCTGACCCTGACAACGTTTTAAAGGATTTTTGGGATGTCTTCTGCCTGGTCCCTCCTCTGGTGTATATGAAAGGTAGGATTTATGAACAGGTTTTGTTTTAATTCTTGTGGATCTAATCTTGGGATTTTTGTTGCAAAAATTAGAGAATGTCAGGAGCATCAGGTGAGGCTTCTCAGAGGATTCAACCTACAAAAAATTCAAGACCAAGATATAAGCCTAAAAAGGTTAAGCCTGAACAACTCCCTTATACCTTGAGGTATAGTCATCAGGGTCCTATCATCACTGCTAGCAAGGTGGATTCTGATTGGACAGACATAATTGATACAAATATGGGTCCTTTTCATTATGAGGAGTTGTACTCTAAAACATTTGCTGAAGAAGTAACATGGAGAACCCAAAGAATAGTTGGATCTGGCTTGGCTCATATCACTATCTTTCCTGTGTCGATCCAATGTCCTGAACTAATAATGACAACAACTAGAGCCTATAATCTTGCTACTAGACACTGCGTCGATTCACAAGGAAATTCCACCATTGATTTAACTCCTCAAATGTTCCAATTTATGTTCAATGTGCCCAATCCAAATAATCCTAAACAACTCAATAGGGAGAGGCTTTGAAAATTTATAGTAATCATAAGGAAGCCAACAAATCTCATTTGAATAAGAAATGAATGAGGACTGAGAAAAAGTCTCTAATTTAGTTTCCAGATCAGCCTAAAAGGGCAGAATTCTACAATGAGATTGGAGACATAATAATTATGTTATCCAAATTTGTTGGAAAGAGGGATGCTTTTCACTTTAAAGAATGGATGTTTCCATTCATTTAGACAATATTAGATGGTATACAATAGTTTGATTGGCCCATGATTGTTTCTGAAAGCATACATAATCAAATGGTTAGAGTGAGGAAAACAAAGAGTTTCTTTATGACCTCTTATGCCATTTATGCAACAACAAGGAGAGGCATTTTTCCAGGTTTAAACAAAGTAGGGATTTTGGGAGAAGCTGATGGACAAAATAAAGTGTGGAACCATTATGATAAACTATCCTTGTAGATTTCTGAACTACATTACAGAAGAGTTAATGATGCATTTTTGTATGTCATTATTAACCAGCTTATGGGAGATGTAGGGTATAGATTGATCCAGGAGGCCATGGCATTCATTAAAGAGTGGGGATATTGGTTTATCCAATACCCCAAATTTACTTCTTTTAGGCTGGATGGGTTTGATGGTCACCCTCACTTACTTCCTAGATGTTGCAACAACAAGATGGTTTTAATGAATTTTGTTTACCAAGCCTTGGGGGTCAATGCTAAATTTGGTATCAAGCATAAGCCCTATTATCATAAGCTCCCCATGAAGTTGGGTGAATTTAGTTGTCCACACCTTGTGGGAGCTAGGGTTGTTTGCAATGAATTGATGCATCTGAAGTTGGGCTTATATACTGCTAGGAAACACTTTGATCCAAAGAAGAAGATGAACTCTTTTCTTTCTTCCATTTTTGATAGACAATTTAATCTATTAGAGGACTTCTGGAGTGATCTTCAAGATGAGTATGACTTGAGGAAGAGGAATTATGAAAGGTTTCATATCCCACTCATGGTGGAATATGGAGTTAAGGTGGATATTCTTGAAACACTATTAGTTGATGGTGTAGTTTTGGATCCCTTATATGAGGCATAGGATGTTGGTACCAGGAATTTAGCTCCTGTAGATTGGGGTGTAGAGGAGACAATAGATATTAAGCACATAGCAAGACGAGTGTTGGATAGAAGAATCCAATGGGTCATGTTGAGAACCAAGGATCCTGGGGGTCAAACCTCCAAGAAAGGAAAAGGTGCAAGTACCACACAAGGGTACAAGAGAACGAAGAGAAGAATGCCTCCAAAGGAGCCCTTGGAATTCTTCCCTCTTGACATAGAGGAATTTGAACTTGAAGATTTGGCTCAAGATTTTCCTGAAGCAAATGAAGAAGAAGTCCCAACAGGACCTATGGCCCCAACATTAGTTGTGGGTGAGTCATCTACTCAACTCCCTCCTAGAGAGCAACCAAGTGGAGAAATGCTTAAGGGGACTCTCCATAAAGAAGTTGAGACTTTAAAGGGAAAAGAAGGTGAGATGGAAATTCATTATATAGAAACAGACTCTAAGGATACTTTTTCATATAAGGAGACACTAGAGGAGACACCTCTTGATGAAGAGGAGCATGTTTTTACAGAAGAAGACCAATGGGCTCTATTTAAAGAAGCTAGGAAAACATCAGATGCCAAAGCACAAATTGAAGCTTTGGAAAAAAAAAAGGAAATGGATGCAAAGGCACAAGCTGATGCATTACAACAACAATTAGAGGATAATTTTTGTTTTTGATGAATTGATCAAGGAACAAAAAAAAAGGAGCATGAGCTTAGAGTAAAGGAGGAAAATAAAAAATTGGAGGTGCTGCAAAAGATCCATGAGCTAGAGGAAGAGAAGGCCAAAAAAGGAAGAGAAAGGGAGGCCCCTGAGGCTAAATTTAAAATGATTGAAGAGGCCTATAAGAAAAGGGGAAGCGAAACCCTTGCAAAAAGAAAAGGATGCTGAAGAACTTGATAAGCAACAAAAAAATTTAAAGGGAGCATGGGACACGATTAAGGATTTGGAGGGAGAGAGAGATAAACTACTTGAAAAGAAGAAGTTAGAGGAAGAACGGTTGAAAAAGGAATGAGAGGATAAAAGGCTATAGGAGAAGAAGGATAGGGAAGAGGCTGAGAAGGTTGTACAAGAGAATACAGAAAATGAACAAATGTTTTTTCAGGAGATTGATTTTAAACCTAAAGTTACTTTATTGCAGCCACTATCTTCTACAACTGCTACCTCTTCCTTTACAATAATGACTACCACTTGTTGGTGTTTAAAATAACAACCCAACTAGGATTTGTAATTCTCTAAGAGGTAGCCAACCTCTATATTAAAGAACAACAAAGACTAGTGGCCAACTGACAAGATTCAGTCAAAGACTGACATCTCCTAGAATTCTGGCTCTGTAGGACCAAGGTAGGTAAACCTAAACAATGCTCAAAACTTACTTCACTCATACATTGACATTATTTTACAAAGTAGATAATTCCTAATGAAACAACACTAAGGGAAGTATTGACAACTTTAAATTTGGCTAAATTCTCAGCAGCTCAACGCTCTCTCAACCATTGGAAAGTAGGACATACAACAGTCCAAACAATAAGAACAAGAATGATTTTATATTTAAAATTTGTTTTTGAGATGCACAAACTGAAAAAAATAGATCAGTGCTAGTTCTGGGCTATGGAGTCACACATATAAAATGAATTCTCCAACAAACAGTCTTCAACCAGTGGATTTAACTTGCTAATTCTTTGCATTAACTGTTAGTGCCTTGCACCGACAATCCTTCTCTTGATATCAATCAGATTCTTCTTATCAAATCCCATTTGCACACCTGAAATCACAATCACCCGCTCAAAGCATTTTAACCATTTCTTTGAAACAAAACAATGAACAGACAACACAATCTCATGAAACTTGAGATGATAAATTTAAAGACACTTTGTATTATTGAATTTATATGACTGAAAGTGTACAAATGTGGAGACAATCTGATGACATTCATGAATGTGGAAACACTTCATGATGTTAATTGCATAAATTGGTTGTATTTACTCTTGAATTCATAAAATTATAGCTTACAGACTCAAATAATGACTCAGAAAATACAAATCTCTATCTATGGAGTCCAATACAAAAACTCATAACCCTTTACAATGATAAGAGAAGAGAAGAAATAAAAGAATGAAAGAAACAGAAGAAGCCCTAAAATTGATCCGGAATTGCCACTTGGAAACTTCATTCACCTTTGACCAAAAAATCTGCAAAGCCTCTCTCCTCACTCTTCCTGCAACAAACTTTACCTCTCAAAACTACCCCTGCCAATCATTGCCTTGCAACTGAAAATCAACCCATGTGGAGGTTCTCATTATTTCATCCAACTGCTCTAAAAACCTCTTTCCTTTGCACATCTGTTTTTGTTTTCTATTACAATGCTGCACTTTATACTCTACCTCTAACAAAAGAATGTTCCATATTGAAAAGCCCCCAAATATAGATGAATATAAAATTCATTTTATTTGCTCTAGCCACACTTTGCAATTTTATCTTGCTTGACAAATAAATTATTTACCCGTGAAAATATTTAGCCTTTCCATGAAAGCCCTTTTACATTTCATATTCAAAACAACATTTTAAAATAATGATGACTTCAAGTATTACATTATTGGGCATACAAATATTTTACCTATCCCCTCTCATTATTATTTTAAATGTAATGACGGTCTTTAAAAATCATTAGGCCATACTTTAATATTTTCATCAAACTCACATTATATTTTATTGCCTAGCAATAAAATATTCATGTACCCAACTCCTTTATTTTTACTTTAATGCCTTTCCTTTAAAGAAAAACATTAAAATATTACACATCAAAATATTTCGCCATTAGCCAATCAAGGACTTCACTCATGAGTTTTTCTTTTTACTCTCAAATTCACCCCACCGTCACAACAAAACTTTAAAATACCCACTAATATATCTCTCCTTGGGCCCACATTTCCCATGTCGAGCCTTCTCGCGACTATTTTAATTATGTTGCCAAAATCCTATGAGACAATATTTTAATACCAACTTTAAAATGCCAATGGGCCCACCATCCACATGCCCTCATCTCGCTTACCTCGCAGGAAATTTGGTTGCCTCACTTTTATTGTGCGAGGTTCGCGAGCAAGAATGAGAGTTGGCTGCATTTTGTTTTTGTGCCCTAACTCCATTCATATTTTCCTGCTCATACTTATGCAAACTTGTCCGCCATTGCTCCTCCTTTTCTGCACTATCTTGTTTCTGTGAACATTTCCTCACTCCATTAACATTCCCAAATGAAAATTGCAGGGGTGTCATTTGATTGCTGTCCCGTTTTTGGGAAGTCCTATGCTTGCTGAAAGCATTCAAAGTATTGTTTAGGTATTGAAAACAATCTTGGGGGTGTTTTTACAAAGTCCAGGCCATTCTTTGCAATTATGGAGCCATTTTTGTCCATTCCCAAGATGAAAAATGTGGTTATGATGTTAGAAAATTTGCTGTCACGGTTTTGCCTTTTCTGGTAATTATAAAACACTCAAAACATCATTAAAATGATGCTTGTGTATGAGAAATGCCTCGAGAAACATTTTGAACAGCAAACAACAAATAATTTCTAGTTCACAACACTTAAAATACATCTAATCACAAAAAACGTGGCTGCAAAATATTATTTTATGTTTCCGTGTCTTTATTTTTAACACCTTTATACAACATTGGATTTCTTTCTTTGTATTCTACTCTGTATTCTTTCCTCAAGTGGCACAAAATTGTCCAAAATGATGGCTGCTTCCTTCTTATTGCACTTGCTGGTTGAGAATTTTCATTTTTAGAGAGAAGCTGCCTGAATTTTGAAGCTTTTCAAAAATTGTCTTGAGAGCATCCAGCCAATGGGATGAAAGAATTAAAATTTATTTTGCCTCCCATTCAAATTTTAAAAAGATTTATGCCCTAAAATCATTTTGAGATGTTTTAAATATAAACATTTAAAACATTAGAACTAGGCAAAAAATTAATTCCACTTGCTAGCCAAATGATAAATTTCACTGCGAACAAACAGAGCACCTGAAGCCATGAAATTTTGCGCCGGGGCATAATAAATTATTTAGAGAAAACCCATATTCTCTAATTTTTCCCGGCCATTAAAATTTAAGTACCTCCTTTGTAAACTAGCCCCGAGACATGTTTGCCGCAGCAAAAGTATATTAAAATGATATACCAAATGACTTTCGTTTTTGAGAAAATGGATATTTAGAGGGTTTAGACCGAAATAAGAAATGGGTTGTCATTAGAATTGAAAAATTTGAAAATTTCCGGAACACCATTTTTGGCCTTGTCGCGATCAGAAAACAATTAATTAACCCATCTAAACTCATCTTGAGACCCTGTCACTGAGCAGGTATGCACACATTTGATCAAAAAATGCAATGAAAAAGATGGTTCAAAAAAAGAGATCTTGAGTTGCAAGATATTTAATCGAAAAAGTTGCACAGTCAAGATTTTCTGAAACAACAACAGTTTCGAACCAACACCAACCAATCCAATTGTCAATTTGTAAAAATTGTGAATCAACTCCTGGCGAGCTTCCATCAGACATTAAAAATCATTAAGGTACCCTGAGCATGTGTGAAAAATGAATTTCCTTAAATTATCACCGGTCAAAAGATATTGACGGTCGAAGTTGGCCTCTCAGAAAGACTGTCAAAAATGCAGATGTGAAACAAAACAAACTGCATTCGGTTTCGATCTGCTAAAGATAGTAAATCAGATCACGAGGCTCTGAAAACTAACACCCGAGATCACTTTGATATGAGGAATATGGAACAACATTTATTTTGTCATGACAGTGAACTGGTTGCGAAAACCAAGCTCAAACAGGAAACAACTTTGCAAAACAAACAGTCTGCAAACAACAAAACAGTGTCAAAACCCTCCAGCTTCACTTTTCCAAACGCTATCAGAACGTATTATGGGAAGCTAAAATTTGACATGCCTACTCACATATGTCTACTGAGTATGTCTGCAAATGGGTTTTGGACATAAATCAACAGGATTTAAATTATAAGCCTCCAAAGTGCGTCCCCCAGACAAATTCTTCAGGTGCATTTTGCACCCTATCAACATGTTAGCCAAGCAAGGTCAAGATGTGCGAGCCGTAAATATGTTGGCTATATTCACAATCCCCTTACATGTAAGTTTGTTAGCCTTTATGGCTATTCAAATATAATATGAATAGAAAAAGTTGTGTTAATCAAATTCAACGTAGAGGAAACGTCAAATGTTCCCTTAGGGAACAACTATAATATCTCTATTACTCTTTTCTTAGTTATTGATTTTCCATGACGACTAGGCTGAATAATGGAAGCCACACCCTTGGTGTGTAAGGATTTGAATGAAATATTTAAGCCATAGGAAATCGTTGCATCGTTCATTTCAAGCGATGGATGATGAAGATAATGTTCCCTTCTTGCATTATGTGTATCAATCTATAAGATCAACTTAAACATAATGTTTGATCATAGGTTAAATTTTTCATGTAGAGCTATATATGCCATTAAATATGCATTCATCAAAATTGACCAATGTTATTGTTTATTGTAAAAATAATCAACAGTTTGACTATTTTTTATTCTTCAAAATGAAAAGTAAATTGAACATTAATTCTTTTCTTGTGGTCCCAATAGGAAACAAAAGTTTTTTCTATAACCCTAGAAGTAGTGAAATTGTTTACAACCCATTTATGTTTATTTTGTCTTGAAACGACAAGCATGTTGTTCTATACATTTATTGCACAAAGGATACTAATATTATTATATGTTGATTACCAAAATGATGGAGACTCTGATCTTTTTTATGAAGTATTGAATAGCTTGAATCAGTTAATGAAACATAACTCCTTCTAACAACTTCATTTTGTTATAAAATATTTTTTTAGCTGCAAATCGCATTGTTTTGTTATAAATAGTAATTGTTTCACTATAAAAAGATTCATTTTGTTATAAACAACATTGTTAAGAAGCAAACATCATCATTTTGTTATAAACAATATATGTTTTTCTACAGAAAATAATGTCTAGCTTTAAAAAACTTTATTTTGTTACAAACAACATATCAGAATGTGGAAACTATTCAAATAGACTTGATCTTAGTTATTTTACTTGTATTTTTGACAAACCATATGACAATCTATAATATTATTTGGAATAGAAGCAATCTGATATAATAGTTTTATTTTAGAATGCATGCAAAAATAAATAACTTAAGTTGGAAAATATATGTGTATGCACATAGACCTTCATCTACGTACATACATATAATTGTGACATACCTTCATTTATTACTTATCTATTTATTGTTAAATGAATACTAAATTACATTAAAAGTAATCATGTGACATGTGATTGAAATGAATGGACAATGTTATGATCAATTCCATTGAATCATTTTTTTGATTTTTATTAAGATGAGGAAATAAGTAGACTGAATTAATTTTTCGTAGATATGTGATAAAGAATATTCTCTTGTTAGAATAGAATAACAAAATCTAAGTAGACTAGAGCACCTTAGGGTAGATGCTGCTAGAGGGTAGATAGTTGCTAAAAGATAAATGTGTTGTTGATAGTCACCATCTGGGATGGGTGCTGAAATGAAGTTTAGAGAGTATAGGTTATGCTTTGTCCAAAACCTATCTTTTGTTGTTGCAACTTACTTTTAATGAACTTGTGTTAACTCTCTCAAAACATTAGATGTCACACCAATCATGTCGGATGGAGGGGGATATAACTTCCTTTTTGATGTTGTATACACATAAAAATGATCTTGAGCACAATTAATTAAATATTTGGAATTTAATTAATAAATTTTAATTTCTCTACTAATATAAATAAATGAATAAATTTATTTATATAGTTCATCCCTTAATTCTTCTATTTCAAAAATTATTTTCCCTCTTAAATTAATTAAATGCACAAATTACATAATTTGTCATTTAGTTAATTTCCCTCCATTTAAATTTGATTTTTTAATTTGAATTTGTCACATTTCTCCATAATTCTCTAACTTCCTCCATCTCATCCTCCACATCATTAAATGTCACATAATTTCATTTATTCCTAAATTTTAAATTTGGAATATTCACTTCAACCTCCTAACCTCCTTGGAGACACATGGCTCCTCTTTCTAATTGATGTTCTTTGACACTTGGAAGATTTTCTCTTACAAATGGAGCAACCTCCATGAATTCCTCCAAGCTCTTTCTGCACCACCATTGATGTCGTAGGATCACGATCTCGGCTGTTCATTCCTGCCATCTAACTCAAGGCTTGGAAAAGTCTATAAGAAGGAGGTCATGTCCTACAACTTTTCAAGGAGACAACTGGGATAAACTTATGATGGAGAAATTGAGAGAAAATCAAGAGCAATTGAGAGTTTGCATTTGCATATAGTATAGTCATTATGACACTTTTAATTTGGATCATTTTAGTATTGCATTAGATTTCATTATTTTCAATAGTATTGCATCATTAATCCTAGTATAATCATACATAGCATCACTTTTCTCTTCCATTCTGCATTTAAATTCATTCAGCTTTTCAGGCTTCAAAAATTCAAAAATATAGTGATGTAGGCATGTAGTTTGCATTGTACAACATATTCTCGTTTCTTAGGTTGTCATCTTTTTAGATTCATGTGCAGCATTTAACTAGATCTGAGAGCATGAATTCAAAGGTCCTTAAGACTAGAGAACCATGGAATGATTTGAAAGGATAGCAGTAGAAATTTGGTTTTGTTATTTTAATTCCTTTTATGTAAGACATTTCATGGATATGTGTGTTAGGATTTAAATTGTTATTCCCTTTTTCACTATAATTTAAATCACACAGAAATTTGGCATCCACTGTGGGGCCCAAACCCCTTTCATTAACGTTTTCTAGAAAATGTTGTTTTACAGGTCCCGACATGAAATATTTTAGCATGATCATGAGTTCCTCTAGCACATACAAAAATTTATTTGGCACATTCAAGCATTATTTTGGCACATTCAAGCTTAATTTCAATGCATGCGTTCAATATTTCGGTGCATACAGGGAGTATTTTGGCACATACGTAGTTTCTTTTAGCGCATTAGTAGACTATTTTGGCGTATTTATAGGTTTCTTTGGAGCATATGTGTAGTCTTTTAGCGCATCTGTTTGCTGTTATGACACATCTATTTTATTTTCCAGAAAGTTATAATTTTGAGAATTGATCTATGTATCTCTATTTGTAGGAATTGTACACGTTGTCAAGGACTCTTTTGAAACCATAAAGAACATTGTCAAAGAATTAAAAGTTGAAACTACTAACAATTGATTGTAGGGTTGAATTTATTGTCATTTCTTTTGATTAAGTTAGGAACATAGCTTAATTAGAGGAAAATGAACACTAAGCTTGTTGTTTTTGGATAGTGGTAGGTGTGTATGCACTCCCCTTAACTGGGTGATTAGAAAGAAAAACCCACATTTTTTCATTTTATTGCATTTAATCCTTAGAGGGCCTGCTTGGTGGGAAAAGTAATCACCCCAGGGAATGAGCCAACCGTGAACACACTAAAGCCAAGTGACTTCTACCTAGGATATAAGTGTGGGTACTTGAGTAAAGTTCAAGTATCATGGGGATTGTTCTAACAAGAAGGGTAGCAATGGTCTCTTTCTATATGGATGATCCCCCACGGACGAAATGCCTTTACTAGAACCCTTGTTGTAGTATGCCAAAATCCCTTTTCTATTTGTTGGTGCAAAAGGTATAACATTTGAAGCCATCCCATGTTCTTGTGGCTTTTGGTAGAAATGAGAAGTCCATCATGGGGGATTCATGAGGACTGAGGCTTGGCTAATCTGAGAAGTGAGTGCAATGGAAGGGGGAGCCAATGTGGTCAAGCCTCTAATCATTCACCAAAAGTAAGAATAGCTAAACTAAAAATCCAAGTGGGAATCCAGTAAATACTATCCTTCATAGCCCTAGGGATTGTACCTTCTTGATATGTTTTACATGCATGTTTTGAAATGAATTTTGAACAAACATCACATACTGCGATATGCAACCATTGATTCAAAAGATTCATATCACTAAACAATCAAAATCTTTGCCTTAAAATTAGAAAATCCAATCAAACTATCAAAAACTAGAGAATACTTTCCAGATCAACGCATCCATTGATTGCCCTGGTGCATGCCTTCCATATTTTAGTGCATCCATTCACTATTTTGGTGCATCCATGTAATATTATAGTGCATACATTATCTTTTCTAGTGTATTTATCCTTTGTTTTAGCGCATCTGTGTTATCCTAAACCACATCCATACACTATTCTGGCACATACATAGCTTGTTCTAGCGCATACCTACAATCTTCTAGTGCATCCATCTTCTTTTCTGACGCATCTATCTTTTAGCGTATTTGTGCACTATTCTAGCACATGCATACAAATTTTAAACCAAAAGTCTTAATTCCCTATCAATCTTAATTTTAACCTCACAATTTAGGATCACTTTTAGTCTAGAACCTTTTCTCAATCCTACCAGAATCTCAAACTCGTTGAATTTTTTTTTCAAGTGAAAATCCTTTACCTAAACTTTGATCAAACATCCAAAAGTGCCTCATTATCACACCTATTTCTGATTAGCAGCTGCATTTCACTATCAATATATATCATCCTTTACTAGGATTCATCATCCTTCATCTTGAAACAAACTTGCTTAATCAGATTTAACTTAGTCCTTTTGGCACTCCCAAACTTTGATAAAATATCTTAGTACATTTTCATCATTTGTATGCCTATTTTAATGAGATCAGAAAAGAAAAAACTAGAGAAAAAAGAAATCAAAGAGAAAAACACGATGGAGGAAAGAGAAGATAATCCTTTTTTCGGAGTTCATTGAGATGAGGTAGAAGAAATAATGGATGAAACCATAGAACAAGCACAAAAAGATCCCTATTTTCGTAAATTCATGGAGAGGATATTTGAAAAGGAGGGTGAGAAATACATTTTGATGCAAGCAAACAAAGGGGTCCAACTACCTAAGGATTTTGATATCACAAAATTGAAAATGGTTCCTAAAAAGATAGAAATAGATTACACAAACTGAAACAAGAAATGAAGCAAGAACTAATGACCCCATGGATACTTTAAAACAACAAATACAAACCCTCCAACAACAAATGGAAAAAATGCAACCTGGAACCACCAAGAGATACTTGATAAAAAATATATGCCCCTACCCTTTTGATCCATTTGTCAACATGATACTATTCCCCAAATATTGTGAATTCCCTAAATACAATAAATACAATGGATAAATAGATCCAATAGATCATTTAAGGGAATTTCAAACAATGAGCCTTGAAATTTCCAATGAGGAAACATACTTGATGAGATTATTCCCACGTAGCTTGGGAGGGAAAGAAATGCATGCAATGGTTCTCGCAAATACCTCCAAGAATCAAATATTTTGAGGAATTAGTTAACAAATTTATCATCCAATATTCCTATAACATTCAACATGAGATCAAAATGAAGGACCTTTGCAATTTCAAACAAAATAAGGGGGAATCATTTCTAGTATTTTTGCAAAGGTGGAGAAGATTATTCGCAAGATATTCTCATCCCATACCAAAAAAAGAGAGGATGGAGCTATTCATTGAAAACATAAATGATGATATGAGTTCTAGGCTTGAACTACAATGCCCTCCAACTTTTGAAAAATTGATTGAAAATGGGATCAAAATTGAAGAAGCTTTGGTCAAGCGAGGAATCTTGAAAATTTAAAATGAAAAAAATTCAGCCAATTCCCCCAACAATGACAAACAATTGTTTTTGGGAAAAATACAACAATACTAACAATGACGCTTCAAATGAAATGCATAATGCCAAACCAATCTTCAACTTGTCAGGAAGCACCTCCAATACCAATAAAAAAACCACACAAAATACCAACCAAGGTAATAGTCAAAATAATGAAAACAAAACAACATCCAAAACACTACCATAATAACCATAAAACAACTGCAAGAAGTTCACACTATTGGGTCAATCATATGAATCTACATTGAAATAGGTTGTTGTGAAAATTATTATCACTCTACCTGACACCCAAGGTTTTGAACCAAAAGTGATATTTTCATGGTGGAATGAGGCCCACTATTGTGAATTCCACCAATGCAAAGGTCACCTAACCAATAGTTGCATGCAATTAAAACACAAGATACAAGACTTGATTGAGAATAATATCATATGAATAGAAGGATCCCAAAATAACACTGATCATGGGGTATTCAAGATCTACTTACCAAATTATGACAAGGGGGAATATTCTACCACAAACGACAAAGGAAAAAGTTTAAACTATGTTCATGACACTACCATCTATCATATTTCAGTCGTTGAAGACCAGACCAATGACATTGAGATCAATAAAACACAAAAAAATGTTGCAGCCAACAATCCAATTAATGATCCTCCCATTCAATATGGAAAAGATACCACCATACCTGAAAAAAAAATTAATGACACCAACATCCCCTCTAATCAAGTCCATGATATCCAATGAGACATGTCCTCAACAAATAATCAAATCAATTTTGTAAAATCAAAGGAAAGAAAGACAACGTGGCCGTAAATACGGCCACAAGGGGACAATCTACATATGTTCTAAAAGGGAGCACCTCCAAAACACATGTTGCCCCATCTCATCAATATAAAATTGTTGATTAGCTCCAAAAGATTCCAGGACAAATATCAATATTGGAGCTTCTCAAGATCTCACCAAACCACAAGGAGAGTTTGGAAAAGGCCCTAGTTGATACAACAATACCAAATAATTTTTGAAGTTTTCACTTTCCAAGCCATGGTGGGGCATTTGGTTGTGCCTATCCTTTATTAGAAAATGATGATGTATCCCTCACCCATCCTCATAATGCAACACTCCACATTGAGGTCCTAGTACATAAAAGCCATGTCAAGCGCGCCCTAATAGATGAAGGATCCTATCTTAATATATGTACCTTAAAGGTTGTCCGTGCATTAGGTTTCTCTAAAAATGTAATAGATTCCAGGAAAAAGATCACCATCAAAGCTTATGATGATGAGGAAAGAACTTCAAAGGGATTAATGATATTTCCAATTCAAGTAGGGCCAATTCAAAAATATGTGATTTTTTAAGTTCTAGATAAAAAATTGACATATAATATACTCTTGGGTCATCCTTGGATCCATGAAATGTAGGCAGTTTCCTCAACATACCATTAGTGTTTGAAATTTACTTGCAATGGGCATGAGGTTATGATTCCTGCTAATTCTAATAGCCCCTAGTATTGAAATACCCTTAAGTTAGTCCATGACATCTTTGTACCCCATAATAGACAAGCCCTTGCCTTCGCATGTGACATATTCTATAATTCAAGTTAATACAATCCCTTGTCAAAACTGCTAGCCATGTACCCAAATGAAGGAGGTCAACCAAGTTCCTTGTCTAAGCCACCAGAGAAAAAGGAAGAAGCTACCTCTTCTGTATCCACCCATTCTGAAGCCCAGCTCAACACTTTGACCAAGTAATTTGAGAAAAAAGTGCAAGTCAAAGACAAAGGTTTGGGTGAAAATTCCATTGAACAATCCCTATGTCTTTTGCATTTATCTTCACCAAAGTCCTATGGTCAACCATCAACCTCATCACAACCATCCTCACAACCTGTCATAGTTTTTGATGGTCTATTCATAAAAGCAAGCACTCAAGCCGAATAATCTGATGATAAGGATATTCTAAATTTGATCTACAAGTATGAAACTGATTCTCAAGGAACAATGGCTACCATCCAAACCACTCAATATGAAAAAGGATTTTAAATCTTGGAAAAGATGGGATATGAAGGAAAATGAACTATTGGAAAAATGAAAGAAGGCATTGTGGAACCCATTCAACCCATCATAACAAATCCAAAAGAAAAGACAGGTTTGGGATATAAAGAGCATCATAGGGATGAGGAAATAAAGGATGACAGCAAACAAAAGTTTGTTGAATGGATCTTGCAACTGCAAGAATGTGATCACTATGAAACCAATTCCAATTAATATGAGTTGGATTCACTATTAGAAGAGTCCTACCATGATAAGGAAATTGATGTGGTACACAAGTATACATCCACACTTGAGGAGGGAAAAAGTTTAGGATTAAGACCATTTGAATTTGGATAACAACTTATCAATGGCTCGAGTGAAGATGATAAAATTCCTAGTGAGATAGATCATTCAAAGGAGAGTGACATCATAGAACTTGACCATGCCATAGTATTTCTCAATGGTGATTTTTTTATTAGGACCCTCATCATCATTGATCTTAACTCATCTAACGATTCCCTATCATTGGTACATCCGAAACTCATAGTTTGGGACCAAACTGAGCCTATCGATATTCCCACCTTTTCAAATGATGAGGCCATCATCAACTTCCTTTGTGCCGTTAATCTTGAAACTTGTTCCAACATTGAATTTCATAACAAAATTTTCATAGAGGGGAGTGCCAAATTTCTGAGCTGCAAAATGAGTAAAATAAAAGAAAGATCTAATGGTGAAAACCATTCCATGGTAGTATCACATCAAGAAAGAATAAAAATAAAGAGTGTATCCGATGGTGAAAACCTCTCTGAGGTGCCAAAGGATATGAAATTTTACACTCTCCAAGAGAACTTCCAAGAAATATCTAAAGTTATGATTGAACCAACATAGTCCATCAATATTGGCAATGCGCACAAAGTGAAAACTCTCCATCTAGCAGAATCCTTGATAGAACAAGAGAAGCCTAACTTTATCAAGTTGTTAGAGGAGCGGTAAATCAAATTTGCTTGGTCATATGTAGACATGCCAAGGATAGACCCATATCTCATCATGATCCACTTATTGCTCCCTCCAGGAGTGAAACTAGTCAACCAAAAGTTGAGAAAAATGCATCCCCACATTGCCTTATTGGTGAAGGAAGAACTAAAGAAATTACTAGATGTAGGATTCATTAGACCCATTGATTATGTTGAGTGGATATCCAACATTTTACCTATTTCAAACCCTGATGGAAGCATACAAAATTTTACAGACTTCAGAGACCTAAAAAAATATTGTCCCAAAGATGTTTTTCCCTTGCCAAACATTGATATCATTGTAGGCTTAACAGTGGGTCATGGTATGTTGTCACTCATGGACAATTTTTCCAGCTACAATCAGATCAAGATAGCACCTGAAGACCAGGATAAAACAAATTTCACTTGCCCTTGGGGCACCTTTTTCTTGAACATAATGCCCTTTAGATTAAAGAATGTAGGAGCCACATATCAGATAGCCATTACAACCATCTTTCATGACATGAAACATACCTTCAATGAAGATTATGTGGATGATTTGTTAGCCAAATATTTCACTAGATAAGGACACTTGGAGATATTAGACAAAATCTTCACTCGACTAGAGAAGTTCAACATCCGCCTGAATCGAAAGAAATGTGTGTTTGGGGTGACATAGAAAAAGTTATTTGGATACATAGTGTTAGAAAAGGGTGTTGAAGTGGACACCCAAAAAGTGAAAGCTATAATTGAAAATTTTCCTTCGAAGAATATCAGTTAGTTAAGGTCCCTTCAAGGAATATTTCAGTCAATAGGATGATTCATATCACAACTAGTGGATAAGACCCATCCTTTTACCCACTTGCTACACAAAAATGTTTCCTTTCAATGGGATGAGAAATGTGAAGCAACTTTCAATCACCTAAAGAAATACCTAATGAGTCCACCCATACTAGCATCACCAACAAAAGGAAAACTGGTCTTATTGTACATAACCACAACTGATCGATCATTGTGAGCTTTGTTAGCACAAGAATATTCAACAAGAAGATTCAACAAGAAGGGAGAGAGCAATCTATTATATTAGTAGAAATTTAAATGGTTATGAAATCAACTATACATCCATTGAAAAATCTTGTATAATAGTAGCTTTTTCCACACAAACATTGTGACACTATATGTTGAATCATACAATCAAACTCATAGCCAAGAGAGGTCCATTGAAATATCTCCTTACTAAGGAAAATCTAATGAGAAGATTAGCCAAGTGGGTAATGATACTCAGTGAATTTGCATCCAATATATTGATAGAAAATAAATCAAAGGGAAATCCATCTCAGACCAACTAGCTGAGGCACCAATTCATGATGATCATCCCCTACATGTTGAATTTCGAAATGCAGATGTCCTAACTTTAACAAAAAAGAAGTGGGTATTGTATTTTGATGGCTCATATACTCAAAATGGATCGAGAGCAAGAATTATATTCATCACTCCTCAAGGGCATACTATTCTGAAATCATATTAAATGATGTTTCCTTACACCAAAAACATGGAATAATATGAAGCACTCATCATCAATAACAAGATAGTTGTAGAATGGAAAATCACAGAGCTACAAGTCTATGAGGATTCTCAACTAGTCATTAATTAGGTCAATGATGATTACTAAACAAAGGATGAAAAATCAATGCCTATAAAAGGATGATTGATGAATTCAAGAAATATTTTTTCAACATTAAATTTGATCAAATTCCAAGGATTGACAACAAATCTGATAATGCTATGGCTACCATTGGTTCCTTGCTACAAATTCTAGAAAAAAGAACCCATTATGAGTTCATGGTGGAACAACTATTTACCCCTACCTATGATGATTCCGAGACCTGAATCATATGCCTCCTAAATAATGTTGATACCTCAATCTATGGGAAGATATACACCCAAATAAAAGATAACACCCTTCCTCCCATCTTTCCCAGAATAAAAAATGAAACTTCATCCACAAAACTACTCTCCATACCCTTATCATAGATGTACTCTACTGATGAGGTCTTGATGGAACTCTCTTATGATGTCTAGAATGAAACGAGTCTGAAAAGGATTTACAAGAAGTCCATGAGGGTAGTTGTGGCACTCATTCAAGTGGTCTAACCCTTGCTAATAAACACCTCCATCTAGGGTATTACCGGTCGAATATGGAGAAGGAATCCTTCCAATTTGTCAAAAAATGTTAAAAATGCTAGATCCATGGTAATCTTATCCATGCACTAGCACACGAGTTGTAACCCTTCACATCAACATTGCCATTTTGTTAGTAGGGATTGGATCTTGTAGGTAAAATTCACCCACCTTCATCCAATGGACATAAGTTCATCATTATAGCCACAGAGTACTTCACAAAGTGGGTCAAGGCCGTGCCTTTAACTACCATCATAGGAAAGAAGATCTCATCATTCATCCTAAACTAAATCATCTATAGGTATGGTATCCCTCAATCCATTATCACTGACAATGACATACCTTTAAAGAATTAGGACGTACAAGAAGTTTGTGAAAGGTTCCATATCCAACATTGGTTTTCTATGCCATACTACCCTCAAGGAAATGGCTAGGCAAAGGCCTCTAACAAAACCATCCTAAAGATCCTAAACAAAATTTTCAATGATGTTGGATGTGATTGGCATATTTAGCTGAACCCTGCTTTGTGGGAATATTGCACCAGCATCCGCACTCCCACAAGAGCCATTCTATATGCCTTTTTGTATGGATCCATAGTTGTCTTGCCTATTGAGGTTGAGATACCATCACTTCGAGTGTCCTTGAAAGGTATCATTTCTGATGAAGATTACCGAGTGTCTCGACTATAAGAGCTAGAATTGTTAGATGGACATCATCATCTTGTAGTAGATCACTTAAAATAATATCAATAGAGAATATCTAGGAGCTACAATCACAAGGTCAAACCTAGGAACTTTCAGGTAGGTGATTTAGTATTGAGGGAAAATCCTCGTAATCATCAGGATCGAGAAAAAAAAGGAAAATTTGAGCCAAATTGGTTAGGACCTTTTGTTATTGTATCAGTGTTTGGACTAGGGGCATATTAGTTGTCCACACCAGAAGGAGATCTATTTGAAGAACTGATAAACAGTCTTCATCTGAAGAAATTCTACACATAATACATCAGTGCATGCTTAAAAGTCCTAAAAAAAGTCCATAAAATATAGAAAAAGTCCTAAAACAAATCCATAAAAATCAGAAAAAAGGTTCTAAAAAACTGTTCACCTTGATGAAAACATGGCAAAAAAGCATCTTGGTGACAACAAAAAAACAAAAGGTGGAAAAATACAAAAAAAAAAAAAAATTCAAAAAAGTCATTACCTTGGTGAAAACCTGGCAAATAGGCATCTTGGTAACAAAAAAATCATAAAATTTGAAAAAGTGCAATAAAAGAAAATGGGGAAAACCTAGAAAGCATGCGCTATTTGTGATAAGTCAGATTCTCTATCTTTATGAATGTGTGTTGACCATCTGCTTTTGCTATCATTGCACATACATTCCTATCATAAAATGAGCTTTGTATCTATATGATCGTAGATTTTCTGGAGATTAAATGCTAATAGATGTATAGATTACAATGATCAATTATAAACTAACAAATAATCTAAATCAAAAACAACAAAGAATGAATAAGTAAACATAAATAAACTAAACAAATTAATTGGAAAGCTCTCACCGAATATGCGTCTACTCCTTCGAATTATCTCAATTGCCCTTCTCCATTTTGTTGTTTCAGTATTCTTGCCCTCAGATTTTCAGTATTGATGCAAGCATAACCTTGTTGAATGTCTAAGTAAAATATCGAATATAAGTTTCTTCTCAAAAATGTATGATTTCGGGAGAAGGAATAATGATAATGAGAGACCATTTTATAGATTTTGGGTTTTCGAATGATTGGCTCAGATTGAAAAGAGAGATCAACAGACGAGATTGATGAATGCCATGCAATGTGAGTTATGTGTCAGATAGAACATGAGTTAGAAAAGAATGCAAGATAAAGACTAAATTAGAATGATAACTTAATCTTTGTCAAGACTGTTCGAAAATAGAAAAAACATGAGTTCTCGATCTTAATCTTCAATTAAGAGTTTTTGAAAAATAGAAAAAATAGACTTCGAATGTCAAAGAAAAAGTTAGAACTCGAAGATGAATAATTCAAATGCATACATAAATTAATTAATTAAATAAAGATATTTAATTAATAGACGCATTCATGCACATGAGTTAAAACTAGTAAACTGACTAGTTGTGACAGAGAGTCCTCTCGCAGAAATGATCAGATATCGAACTTGGAGATAACTGGCGGATTTAAAAATAGATCTTGAGTCAGAAGGTGAGTGAATAATTTAGATAACTGAATGATAAAAGAATATGACATAATTAATTAATTAATGAATTAAATGTTAACTTAATTCAACATTCGAAAAATGAAAGATTTAATTAAATAAATAAAGATAATTTATTTAATTTGACTGTTGTAAAGGTGGAATTGAATAAATTAAATAATAAATATTTAATTATAGTTGAAAGGGTTAAATTTGAATAATTAAATAATAAATATTTAATTATAGATAAAGGGGATTTAAGTAAATAATAAATATTAAATTATGAAAGAAGAATTAATTAGTTAGCGACATAATTAAATAAACATGACTTATTTAATTAATCAAAGTTGAATAAATGAATTAATGAATTAATTAAAAGGGATATTTAATTAATAGAGGAAATATGTATTATAAAAGGGTAATTAAATAATTGATATTATTTAATCATGACCATGGATAATAGAAAATTATGTTGAAAGTGGTGTTTGTAGGCCTAGACCAATTTTTGGTATCTACAGTTTCCCCCTCTTTGATACAATGTTGTTTCGGTGTTGTGTCAAAGAAAATATGCCCCGATTGTGCCCTAGTATGAAATAGGTTAGGGTATGCCCCCTCAAGAAAATTGACAAATTTTTTGAAAAATTTCAAAAAAATTAGGAAATGTTCCCGATAAGTCAATTTGATAGTCATAAATGCTATGGAGTTGACAAAATTGAAATTGGAAGTGATATGGATGTGTACGGGTCATTTGAAGCTGAAAGGTTAAGCGGCCAATAGACAAGGTAAAAAAAAATGCCACCCAAACCCTAGTTTTAAATAAGAATTAGGCTGAAATCCAATTCATTTGCACCCAGAAGAGTTTGGAAAACTGAGATTTTTCTTCGACTTTTGGATGAAGATGGCTCCCATTCCATATGTTGTGCATCGAGGATATTGGATCCGGACCTTTAGGCAGCCAGCCAACGTAGGACCATTGGTATGTACTTGAAAATGAACTCTTGAAATTTATTTTTGCACTTAGTTCTAGGCCTCTAAAATTTAATAATCATATGTGCTCTTTTGGGATCAATGCATATGCCATCATATGCACCTCATTTGATTGCGGAACGACGCATATGCTAAAAACATGCCTAGGCTAGGATAGGCATTTTAGGCATTAAACGAATTTGTATTATAATGCACCACATATGTATGTATGGAACACATCTGCATTTAGGATGTACACATGTACGCTAGCTAACCGCATTTGCAATAGTGAAACACATATGTATCAGTTAGATAGGTTATAGGAAATGCATCGCATTTGTCTTTATGCATTGCATTGCCAGTAGGTAAAAATTGATTGGTAATGTGCAATGCATATGGAATATACAATGCAAATTATTTGTCTTGTAATGCATTTGTATGAATGCACCACATCTGTTAAAGTGAGCTGTATTTGGGCGGCAAAATTTTGGAAAAAGTTTTCTAAGGAATTTTTTTTGAAAATCTTGACATCGTGGTTGAAATGCAGGTTGTATTAGATCCTATTTACATGTGGGAGACATGTCTAGATACTTTCAATTTGAGAGATCATCTGAGTAGTGCAAAGATACAAATTTTGTGGACAGTTGGTCTTCGTCATTGTCACATTGGAGGATGTGTACAGGATACTTAGACTTCCGATCAAAGGAGAGTGGGTGATGTACGATACCCAACGTGGATTGAATGAGCTATCCAGATTTTATCAGGTTGACAATATTAGTAGGCTCGCCATTGAGCATTATGAGATCAAATGGCTTGTGTTGGTAGATAGATATGAGAGGATTGATTGTATACTATGTACTATGATAGGTGGGATAGTATTACCAGATCAACGGGGTCATGGTTTTCCTGTTGGATGGGGAGAGATGTTGGTGGGTATGATAGAGAGAGAGACCATGTATGCCTGGGGTCTGTGTCTATTAGGGATGTTGTATTTCCATCTTCATGATATTACATACAGAGATGCACGGTCGATGAGTTGTGGGACCACTCTGTTGATGGTTTGGGCATGGGAGAGAATAGTTGTTTTTCATCCTCCAATTACTATAGAGTGTCAGGCTAGATCCGTATATTTTTTGGTACATGGGAAACATCACTTAGAGCCATGTAGGAGATACTGGATATTGGAGACATGCACTCGACATTTTAGATCGGTTCACTTGGATACCATACTTGGACTGTGAGTAGTGGTCTAATGAGGATAGAAATTTTCCATATTGCAGATAAACACAATACTTGATTGGGAGGACTATTTCGAGTGTGCACAACATAGAGAGACACTTGTTAGATTGAGTTTTGAGATAGTTCAGCGAGGTTCAGAATGAGCCTCGAGGTAGAGCAAAGTTTTCTCGTTCTTCTAGAGAGGTTCCATATTGGGGGCCCATGATTCCTATTGCTACCATAGAGGTAGAGATATAGGCTTTACAACCATTATAGTGGGGATGGAGAGATGGAGCAATAGATCCAAGGATGACAGCTACATATGATGCATGGTGGGCAGAGCATCATTCGATTCCATACACAAATCCGGATCAGCCGACACTAGTTGAGAGACGAGGCACAGTGCTAAGAGAACAACGGTGAGGTAGAGGTGGTGGAGTTGGAGGGAGGGGTGGTGGGGATGATGGTAGAGGTGGAAGGTGAGGATAGAGAGGGTGAAGATGGGGTTGGGTAGGTGAAATTTCACCTATCTGAGAGGTAGTGGTAGATGATGTACTGATGTTGGACATCAGAGGTGGAGTTGATGCATAGGTCGGGGATGAGCATTCTACTGAGGAGGTAGTTGTAGAGGAGTTAGCTGATGTGGATATTGGGGGAGAGGATGCCACAAAGGATGAGGATATGGATATGGATATAGACCCTCTAGGTATTCTGGCAGGATATGGGGAGGACGATGTTGAGGAGGAGGCATTTATGGAGGAGTAGGAGAGAGAGCTCAGAGATTGGATTTTAGAGGGGAGATGGGAGAAAGATTCCCCTAGGGGGGGCATGGAGGAGAGATTGAGACTAATGACAAAAAACTTGATTCCATGCAGATAGAGAGAGAGACAGTGCCCATGCAAAGAGAGACAGTGTCCGTGCAGAGAGATACAATGCACTTATGGAGAGGGATCACGCCATAGCCTGATGATAGGAGACCGAGCAGAAGTATATTGAGGTCAGATGCTTGGTCAGTGGGTCCTCATATGATGGAATGGTACAAGAGTTAGTCAGAGCCGTAGAGAGAGCATCATATTATAGGGACTTATATGAGTCTGTGGTACCAACAAAGAGATGGGCTCCTAACTTCTCAGAGGTTCACAACCAAAGATCACATAGCAGGAGTCATACTAGGACATAGAGTACAGAGGGTGTGGTAGGACCACCAAGGATAGGTCCATATGAGAGGCCTTCCACCTCACAAAGAGCACCTCTAAGGTAGTTTCCTCTACCTTCACTGCAGGATAGTAGTGGCAGCGGGACATGATGATAGTTGTATACATGTAGACACTGTATTTTGATTAGAGAGTCTACGAGCTCGTGTTTATTTATGGATACATTCTGACATTGTATTGTGATTCATTATTTTGAGCAATATATATATATGATTTTGAAGGATTCTATATGAGATGCAGTTCTATTTTATGGTGATGCATTTTCTTTTATATGATTATGTTTCCTAGATGATGCATGTATATGTGTTATGAATGAATGCTTCTACCTGTGATGAGTTTATGTAGTATATGATGTTATGGATGTATTTATTTACTTATGATAATGGATGTAATGCATGTATATGATGTTATGTATATGTGATGGTGAAATTTACATGTAATTTTTTCTTTAGGTATGATGATGGGATGCCTATTATGCAATGATTTCGTAAATATATTCCTATATGCTTGAAATGCAATGTAACTATATGAAATATTTATAGAATGTATGCAAATGAAGATTATCTAATGTTTTTGTTGTGTCATAGGATGTTATCATTATGTGGGAAAATAAATGTTAGCATGAATGAATTTAGAATGTTAGTAAGAAATGACAAAGGTTGATTGATTGAAAAACATATGATCTTCGATATTTTTCCAAATATGCTATGCTTGCTTGTTATCATCATTGGGCAGGACATAACACAAATGGATAGAACACACCATGATATGAGATAGACCATAGTGTACAAAGTCATCCATTTGTCAAAAAAAGACAGTCGTAGAGAAGGAGTGTCTTAACTCATACTAATGACAAGATTGCCCCAGTCATTTTGTCGAGACAAACCACAGACAACAAACAAATAAAAGATGGGTCATGAGACGTCATTGCTCCTCTAAATCCTTGATAGGACATCCTTGAGGAAACTAGTAACATGACTCAAAAATTAATGTTAAAAATATAGTTTATAGACAATAGCCAAATAAAAAGAGTCCTGAGACATCCTTGCTTCTCTAAATCCTTCAAGGGACATCCTTAAGAAAGCTAGTAACCAGACTAAATTCACAAATCGATAAAAAGATAAGAGAAAATAAGATATAATGTCATAAAAAAAATAAAATTATTCACCAAAACTTGATCTTGTGGGATTTTTTGATTGTTTGATGTTTGACATAGCGTAATGCGAGGGATGACACATACCGCAATAAGATGTTGAGTTTGGTTTTGACTTGGTGACTATCTGTATAAGGCATGAAAAATCCTGGTTTTAGAAAGACACATGCCATAAAAGATGTTGAAGCCTGATGACATTGATGCGACAAGCTACATGAGGCTATGAAAATTTGATGACGTCTGTTGACAAAAAAGACATATCTTGCTAAGACTTAAGTTGATCACTTTGACAATGTGTTTGATATTGACTTGATGACTGTTTGAGATGTTGCCTTGTTGGTGCATGAATTTTTTTAATTCATTAATTGATTAAAAATGTATCTGTGTATTGACCATGTATGACTTGAGATGGTACCCTAAAGTACTGACCTAATGTAGCCTTGGGGGCTCATCGATTGATTAGCCTTGCCTACATTGTACATGAAGAGACCTCGTAGTTCGACCAACTTTAAGTGATAGAACTGACTAAAGATATGTACTTAAGCTGATGATATGGAACATGTGTGATAGTGAATGTGAATGAACCCTATTGGACTGACGTAGTGTGGTCTCAGGAGCTCATCAATTGATTAGCCTTGCTTACGTTGTACACATAGAGACCTCATAGTTTGACATGATCAATGACTTTGAATGTACAAAGAGTCATTATTTTAATGTGTGTGATACATGACAAACCTAGACAAACAGTCCTAATGCCTTGGGGGCACATTGAATGATGGCCCTACCTATGTCCCAATTACAGAGGCAACATAGTTTGATTATGTCTATGATTGACTTGACTCTGTTTTTTTTTGGGATTTTCTAACTTGTTTTGATTTTTTGATTTTTTTTATGTTTTCTAATGTTTTTGGATTTTTCAGGACATTTTCTGATGGTCCAATGCTATGTACAAGGTCTTCATGGCACAAAATAAGGATTTTCCCCTAGTCGGGAATAAGACATGTGAGTTGGAGTGGGGAATGTGACAAAATGGACTTTAGATGACAATCGTCCCAAGAAATGGATAAGACAACCATTTATTATGAGGGATGGTGAAAAGTCTAATTGGAATGATGGTAGATGGAAGAGTGATTTTGACTGCACATGGTGCCTGTTTGCCAGGTTTTCACCATGGTACTTATCCATAGCGCCACCGAAGTGGTTTTCACTATTGGAAAAATTATTTATCTTTACTTTTTTGTTGTTTTTCCAATTTTTTTGGTGTTACAAAGATGCCTGTTTGCCAGGTTTTCATCAAGGTAATTATTTTTTTGTTTTGTTTTTTTTTGTTTTTTATTTTTTATTTTTTCGGTTAAGACAAAAGACTCTTAGAAGCTATGCATAGAACCTTTTTAGATGAAGGTTGTTGATTGGTGACAAAAGTGGCTCTCCCTCAAGAGTAGAGAGTTGGTACACTCTTGATCCAAAAGCTTTTGTGATAATATAAAGCCCTAACCAGTTAGGTTCAAAATTTCATGGTTTTTCCCATTCATCTGGATTCTTGGGATTCTCCATTAAAACCAGGTCACCAATGTCAAAGTGTCTATTTAGAACTTTCCTATTATAGCTTTGATGAAGAAAATTATGATATGCTTGCAAATGGTCTAGTGCTTTCTATCTTCGCTCATCCAGTAATTCTAGCTCTTGTAATATGGATACACGGTATTCTTCATTGTCAATGTGACCTTTCAAGGATACCCTCAAGGAAGGAATTTCAACCTCAATAGGTAAGATAGCTTCAGATCTAAATACTAGGGAATATGGAGTGGTGCCAATGGGAGTACAGATGCTTGTGCAGTAAGCCCATAAGGCAAGATTTAGCTGTAGGTGCTAGTCACAATTAGCATCATTGACAGTCTTCTTTAGGATTCTAATAATGGTTTTATTAGATGCCTCGGCTTGGCCATTACCTTGTGGGTAATATGGGGTGGAAAAATGATGTTTGATATGGAAATCTTCACATAGATGGCATACTTCTTGGTTTTTGAATGGGCGACCATTATCTGTGATTATGGATTGGGGTACACCATACCAAAAAATAATATAATTTTTGATAAACTTGGACATTTGTGTGCCGGTGATGTAGGTCATGGGAATAGCTTCGATCCATTTGGTGAAGTATTCGGTGACAGTTATGATGAATTTATGGTCGTTGGATGATGGAGGGTGTATCTTACCTATGAGGTCAAGTCCCCATTGGGAAAAAGGCCTTGGTGATGTAATCGGATGAAGCTCCTATGCTGGTGCTCTTATCAAATCTCCATGTATCTGACACTATCTACATTTCTTTACAAAGATAAACGAGTCTTTCTCCATTGTAGGCCAATAATAACCTAATCCCATAATCTTGTGGGCTAAAGTAAGACCACTCGAATGGGATCCACATATACCCTCATGCACCACTTGCAATGTTGTTTGTGCTTCTTCAGCATTGAGACATCTCATTAGGGCATTATCTAAGGTATGTCTATACAGGGTATCTCCAATGATGGTGTATTTAGATGACTTACAGATAAAGGTTCGACGTTGGTTATTTGATAGGTCTAGAGGTAAAGTTTGGTCAGTTAGATAGTTGAATATGTCTTTATACCAAGGGGAAGTAGGACCAACAATTGTACACACCATCGCAGAACTGAGGACACCATAGTTGGGAACCAACAGTTGTTCAACCAAAAACTCAAACTTAGGCATGTAACTCGGAATATCCAATAAGGAACCCATGATTTCCATAGCATCTACAACCCTATTCTGAATATGTGGTATTTTTTGAAAGGAAATATCATCAATGTACTTCTTGAAACTATTAGCCATGCACTTGTAGGGGGAAATATTCTCATCCTTAGTCTCATAATCATCATTTACTTGTCGGACTACTAGCTAAGAATCGCCAATAAAATGTAGACTCTTAATCTTCCTATGTGCTGCCATTTTTAATCCTATCACTAAGGCTTCATACTCTACTATGTTGTTGGTGCAAGGGAAAGAAATCCTGAATGATTTAGGAATGGTTTTTCCTTGAGGTGTAACAAATAGAATACATGCTCTTGAACCACATTGTGTATGTGACCCAACAAAGTATAATTTCCATTCGGTTCTAGTTTCAATGTTAAAGATAAATTCATCAGGAAAATCCACTACTAAAGGATGGTCTTCCTTCATGGGTGCATCTGCTAACTAATATGCAATCACTTGTCCTTTTATAGCCTTCCTCTCCATATATTGGATGTCATACTCGCTAAGTATCATAACCCATTTAGCCAATTGGCTTGTTAAAGCTGCCTTACTTAGGAGATATTTGAGGGGATCAATCTTTGCGACCAACATTGTTTGGCGATTGAGCATATAGTGCCGAAGTTTTTGAGTAGAAAAGAATATTGCAAGATAGGCACATTCTATGTTTCTATAGTTTAATTCATATCCTACCAAGGTATGACTGATGTAGTAAACTGCTCTCTCATGACCTTGATCATCGTGTTGTGCGAGAAGAGCTCCTAATGCTGATTGAGTTGCTGAAATGTATAGTATCAATGTCTTTCCATTGTAGGTGGCATTAGAATGGGTGGAGTGAGAAAGTAATCCTTGATCTATTGGAAATATTCCAAACATTTAGGTGTTCGCACTAATGGTACTCCTTTCTTGAAAAAATATTGAAATGGGTGTATTTTGTCTGCTAGTTGTACAATGAAACACCCAATGGACTATAATCTTCCCTGTATTGTTATTAGTTGACCATTGCTAATAGGAGGAGCCATTTCTATGATAGCTCTTACCTTCTTTGGATCTACTTCAATGCCTCTTCGAGAAATTATATACCATAGAAGTTTCCCTAATTTCACTCCAAAGACACACTTCTTCGGATTTAGCCCGACATTGTAATTCTCTAGCCTTTGGAATATCTTGTCTAGAACCTTCAAATGATCTTCCCTTGTTTCTGATTTAGCTATAATTTCATCTACATAATATTCCATGAGAGTGTGTACAAAGTCATGGAAAATCATAATCATTGCCCGTTGATAGGTAGCTCCTACCTTCTTAAGCCCAAAAGGCATAACATTCCAACAGTATGTGCCCCATGGACACGTGAAAGCTGTCTTGTGTTGGTCTTTAGCTGCGATTTTGATTTGGTTATATCTAGAGAAACCATCCATGAGGGATAGCATCTTGTATCCTGCTGTAATATCTACTATCATTTCTATGTTTGACAAAGGGAAGTCATCCTTAGGACATGCCTTATTGATGTCTCTAAAGTCTGTACAAATGTAGATGCCCCTAGTTGGTTTAGTCATTGGAACAAGATTTGAAGTCTAGTATGCATAGTCTATATTTCTTATAAATCCAACATCCAAGAGTTTCTTAAGTTTTGCTTTGACCAATAGAGAAATCTATGGATACATTTTCCTTAAATTCTATTTAACTAGCTTAATACCTGGTTGTAATGATAGATGGTGCAATATAAGGTCTCAATCTAGCCCGGGCATTTTAGCATATGACCATGCAAAGTTTATCTATCTTTTTGTGAAGAATTTCTTAAACTCAGGTTGTTCTGCCTCTATTAATGATGCTACAAAGTATATGTGCCGAGGGTTTTCTTCTATATTTATGTTGACTGCAATAGACTCTTCTACTAGCATTGGTGACTTTTCTCGTTCGACGGGGATAATATTTAAACCTCTTTCCTTGGGTGCCTCAGAGAGGTTTTTTCCCTCAGATACATCCTTTATTTTGACTATTTCTTCATCCAAAGGCGCCTTTCAGTTTTCACTTAGGGACTCATCATTGTTCTCATTCTTCTAATTTTTCTTTTTATTTTCATTTTTGCGACTAGAGGTGTAAATAGACTCCCCAAAATATGCTTTGTCATCCAAGTCTATGGTAAAACCAGCTTTATGATCTCCTCTTGGTATGCCTTCTTAAAGTCCCATGAACTCAGCAATTGCTTCATTGTTCTCGAATGTATATATGATGGGTGTACCTTGTTGATCTTAGTTGATAAGTTTGGGATATATGAGAGGCATGTCATCATTGGAGTTATTAAAGGTAGAAGATGACAAGGTGAATGTAGAGTGGCTGACATGATCACAGAAGTTTTGGACTAACTCCTTTTTCTTTTTCCTATAGGTAGGTATAGTCTGCTGTGGGACTATTGTAAGGGCTAAGTCGTTAGAAGATGATTCGGTAGGTGCCCAAGATGCATGATCAAGGGTTTCCCAATAATAGTGTTTATGCCATTCTTCTTTAGACAAGTGCTTCCTACTACGGGGACTAGATGGTTTTGGTACAATTTTTATGTTTAGGTCCAATTCTCCAAAGAGATTATCTATGTTCATGGTACTAGTAGAGGAAAAAGAATCCCATTCACAATCGCTTGAGTCAGGAGATTCATCATAAAATGGGGGAAGTGGTTCATGAGACTCATCGTAAACTGGGGGAAGTGGTTCGTGAGATATCCCGATGTCTGCATAAGCACTCTCTTCCTCTTGAAATGGTGACGAAGTATTAGAAAACCCAATTCTAAGCGGTTGAAACCCTAGCCCTAGGTATTTCGATCATGGTGAGACAATGATCGGTTCTGTCCTTCCATTTTGATGTAGTCCTAACCCACTATGCCCATCAGTGCCTTCATTTTGCATTATCTTAAAGCCCTTTCCATATTGGTCCTTAGCTATTTGAATAGACAGCGAGGGGTATTCATTGTCTTCTTGATACAACCAGGAGGTAATATCACCTTGATCCACAATTTCTTCACTTAACTCTCCCCATTTGGTCAATGTCATTGTAGGGGAAACACAGAATGTGACTACTAATTGTCTTCTATCTACCATGGGTAAGTCATATGCCTTAGGTGGAACTATGTGATTGACATAGTATGATGCCTTTATGTAATATTCTCCACAACCCTTGTCTTGGATCTCGACCTTAGGAGTGGATGATGGTGGTTTAAATGAAATGGACTTAGTAAGACATGATGGGTCAATGTATAGGGATAAAGCAGATGATGAGGCCTCTTGGTTAACTGGTACCTATCATTGTGGAATTTCCCTTAGGCTTGTACAATAGTGAAAATGATTTGGATCACCATCAATCATGATCTCAGTGCCATTATAAGGGAATTTAAGACATTGGTGATATGTTGAAGGGACAACTTTCATTGCGTTTATCCAAGGTCTACCTAGCAACAAGTTCTACGAAAGGGTGAGATCCAAGACTTGGAAACTAGTGTTCATAATTGCTCAGCCAATTTTGATAGGGAGTGTGATAAATCCTTTGGATGATCTTTCCTCATCATTGTAAGCCTTGATGACTATAATCTTAGAGGTGTCTACACATTCTTTTGAGAATCCTAATGCCTTAACCAATTTTAGGGTACATAGGTTCAAACCTACTCATTTGTCTACCAAGACTCATCTGACTTTTGTTTGATGGACTAGGACTTTGAGATGTAATGGGTCATTATGATCAAACTTTTTGGCTGAGTAATCTTGTTGGGAAAATGTGGTATGAGGCGAGTTGGTTAAATATCCCACCATTTCTTCGTAATGATTGACATCTAAGTCTATAGGAATAGTCATGTTCTGCAAAGCTTTGTCAAGAATGGCTCAATGCTCAGGTGATAAAGTCAATAGTTCCAAAATGGATATTTGTGCGGGGGTTTCGCTCAATTGATCAAGGAGATTGTATCCAAACTTGGAAGTCTGCATAGGTGGCTCAAAAGAAGGACCTGGAATAGTAATATTAGTTCTACGTGTGTTTACAACACATTCTAGATTCTTCTTAATGATTATGGTATTGATGTTTTCATTTGCAGCTCGAAGGTGATTTATGATCGTTCCTTTACCAGGGTCATACTTGGTATTAGTATAATTGGCTAATGCATTATTCTTGGTTCCCGAACTGGAGGCTTTTCCTTTTGTGTGATTATGTAACGGGTCTGTGAAGACTTTATGATCACTATTCTTGGTATTCTTCTGCCCATTGATCTCTATGGTTTTGTTTTCAACAAAGTCTTATATAATATTCTTTAGCTATTGACATTGTTGTAGGTTGTGTCCCTTTGGGTGATGATAGTCATAATAGGCATTGTCATCCCACCATCAAGGTTTAAACTATCCAGGATCATATTTTCATGGTTCCAAAGGTTTAATGAGATTATGTTTAATCAACTCTTTGAAAACTATCTCGATTGGTTGCCCTAAAGGGGTAAATTCACATGTAGGAAATATCCTTTGTGATCGTTGTTGTAAATTTTGGACATAATTGGTTGTTTGATCTAGACTATTCGTCATATCTAGATTTTGGTTGTAACCTCTAAGTGTGATAACTTGTCTCATATGTATGGTTTTAGCATCAACAATGTCGTCATTTGTAACATTTTTGTTTCTAGACTAGAATTTGTTTATATCGTTTCATGCGTTTTGATGTTGGACAACTAGGTTTCTGCCTGGTACTTTTCTTTCTCCTTTGTCGATAAGGCCTTTTTCAAGGATGATGCCCTTTTTGTACCAAGTCTAGGAATGAATTATAACAATGTACTCATAAGTCACCTCTCAGCTTTGGATTGATGTTTTCAAGGAATATCGTGACCTATTTTTCGAGTATTTCAACTGGATATCTACTAGCTAGACTTCCCCATCTTTGGAAGAAAGTGGTGAAAGTTTCACCATCTTCTTGTGTCATGTGGCACAAGGTTTCTATTGTTACTTCATTTTCTATGTTAAAAGAAAAGTTTTTGAAAAACTTCTCAGCTAATACACCCCAGGATCGTATGCCATATGGTAATTTAGAAAACTATTCTAGTGCTATCCCTATGAGGGTTCACATAAATAGTCGCATCAAGTATGTGGGGTCATATGATATGTCCATGCATTCCATTGAGAATTCTCTAATGTGTTCCAAAGTATTCTTCCTCCCATTATACTTAGGCTAATTCGGTATAATGTATCAATGGGGGAAAGGTGTCATATAAAGCGCTTTGCCAAATGGGCATGGACATAGATCTTGCGGTGAGATAGTTCGTTTGCCTGACATAGACATGTTGTGCATCTGTTGTTGAAGAGTTTGCATTTGGTTTTGGAGGACATCTACTTGTGTCAAGGACATGTTGTTGGCATTGTTTGGATCAATGTAGATATTTTGAAATGCCATGTTTAGTGACAGGTTGTGATTTGGCGAGGGAATATATCCCATTAGAATGTTCTAATTCGGATTGGGGACATTTCCTGTTTGAATATTCTAATTTGGTATAGGAATCTTCCCTTTTTGAATGTTCTGATTTGGATTGGGAATATATCTTGTCTATATGTTCTGATTTGGATTGGGAATATTTCCTGTTTGCATGTTCT